>JBBBDQ010000957.1:1730000-2207500 GCA_037127315.1 Ascarosepion bandense | reverse complement strand
TTTCACCTATTAGCCATTGTATACCTGGTGTCAGTTTAAACGGACTCATTTGTTTTCTGTGCATTAAAAACATTTTACTTAAAATTTGTATTTTCTTAATCTCAGATGAAAGTGCTCCAATATCCCCTTTCCAATATTATAGCTTATAGTCATATTTCAGATATTTAGATGGAATGAAGGCGTCAGTTCAAAATAATTACAGAAGTATTCATATTATATGTATTTATTTGTACACAAATTCTAAAGTACATGGTTATATATACAAGATGGCCCTGCCAAAATGTACTCAATAAATGACTAAAAATGCTGCGTTTATTAAATTGCAAACAAGATTCTTCTTCTTCTTCTTCTCCTTCTTCTTCTTCATTTTCTTCTTCTTCTTATGTCTGTCCCTTCAGGACGTAGGCGATCATGGACTTCTACTTGGATCTGTCTCTTGTCGCTCTCAACATTCCTCCTCTTAGTATTTCTTCTCAAACCCCGCTCTGCTATCCATGTTTGCTTAAACCTATCAAGTAGCTCTCACGCAGTTTTCCTCTGTTTCTCTTTCCCTCTATCCGTCCTGTGAATATTAAATTTTCCAGGCCCTCCTTCCTCATTACATGTCTCAGAAACCTCATTTGTCTCTTCCTTATAATAAATAAGAGTTTGTAGCTCGTTTCCATCCTCTCTAACACCTCGTCGTTACTCACGTGCTCAAACCATGTTATCATCAACATCGTTCTGCGAAATCACATTTCTGCTGCCTCAAGCCTCTCCTTCATCCTTCATGAGATCGTCTAACATTCACTTCCATACAGAAAGACAGATAGCACTCTCTTTGTTTCCAATGTGATTTTTCTATCTCTCAGTACTCTGGTTAGCTTTAGAAATGCGTCCTTGGCCATGTCAATGGGTCTTGGATCTCAACATCGCACTTTCCATCTTCTGTTAGAATGCTTCCCAAATATTTAAATTTCTTTACATGTTTTATTTTAGTTTTTCCGGCCTGTAATTGGTATTTTTGAGTTTTGCTGAATATGAATATTCATTAAATTATAAAGAAAATTAACTGAAAAGGAAATAATAAATTAGTTATCAGAAGTAAAAAATAACTACATTTTGGAAATTAATACACACATACTATATATATATATATATATATATATATATATATATATATATATATATATGCATGTGTGTGTGTGTGTGTGTACGTGCAAGAAATATGGTGTAACTGTATTTATGAAGTTGTTAGACGTGACCACTAGTGATGGCAAAGTTATGCCTCAAACACAATACTAATGCTTATATCATGTGTTTTGAGAAGGTAGGGCTGCCCTAGGTCAAGAGTGTGGCTACTGGAAGACCCTATGTCTTGCAACAAGACTCTGCATCATGCCACACGAGCTGAAGAACCCAGTCAATTTCTGCGACTACAACATCCCTTAATTCTGGCCACCTGACTTCCAGACTGCAACCAACATGGTTATTATGTGTGACGCAGAGTTGGGTGAGAGACCAACAAATCTTCTCCTAACATCACAAATGACCTAAAGGCAAGAATTATGGCAGCATTCACTAAACTAAACGATGAAACAGTTCAGAAGAGATTCAGAAGAATCCGAAGTCGTCTGGAAGCCGTGGTTGAAGCTAATGGTGATTTTATTTAATAATTTTACTCTTTTATATTTCAACATATTTTTGTTTAATTTTGGTAATACATCTGTTAAAATGGGGTGTCAGTGTTATTTTTATCCATCGTCACTGATATAATGGTAATCAAATATAAAATAGAACTATATTTTGATTTGAATAAAAAAAAAAGAAAAAAAAAGACGGAACGTGAACCGGATGGAATCAGTGTCAAATAAAACACAGGGTCTAAGTAGCATGGCTCGAAATTGTAAAACGAAGCAATAAGTTTTATAATAACAGAACCCTAGAAAAAATAATGAGGAGAGAGATAAGAGAGAGAGAGAGAGAGAGAGAGAGAGAGAGAGAGAGGAAAAAAAGGCGTAGCTGAAGGAATTAGAGTGTGCAATCCAGTGAAGTCATTTATGCTGAACTTAGTACCCATGTAGCAGAAAAGAGAAGAGTGCTGGTGTTTTCATCTGATAAAGGTCGAAAATCATGCTGCAAATAGTAATTAGGCCCCAAAACTGTGCGTTACACAAACAAAAAAAGCATTGATGGTTGGTGCACGACAGTTCTTGTAACAATCCTTACAACTTATAACGTGTGGGCTGCAAAGAAAATGTGCATACACTGAAAGCACTGCGTATTCTTTGTATCAGTTCTCTTAATTTAGTGACATAAATCAAATCATGTGAGGGCTGAATAAGAGTTGGAAAAATATTCCAGAAGTGTAACCATAATATATTCAGTTAAGTGCCATACGCGATATAATCTTGGTCTCTTTCGATCCATGACCGACTGGGCAGATGCTTTTCCCACAGTAATTTGCCTTTTCGTTTTACGGTAGACTAATTGCCAAAAAAACTTATAGAACCCAATCTCTTCTGCCATTCAACTCATATCAGGAGGTAGAAGAGACGGATTAATACAGTTTTCAAGGATATTTGTGTGTAGGTGAATGCAACAAATTCAATTGGAATTAGAACTCAGTTGTCCGATTCCTCATTTCAAGCTGTTATCAATTACACCACAAGGCACATTCAACCTTAATATAAAAAAAATGTAAATGAACTGGGTAAGAATAATATTGTTACACGGAATCTAAAGAAAACATATAAATTCTAGAATTAGTTTCAGGAATTAATACAGGAAATGACAGAAACATTTCTTCCTCGTTTCTCTCCAAGAATAATGCCACTAAGACGCAAAGGGCTACTGAGCGTGAAAGAAGATGTGAAAACGCTAATGAGGCGAAAAATTTAGGATTTAGGAAGACAGTACAGAAGACTGATGGGGCTTATAAAATGTGAAAGAATTTAGGTCATAGGAAAACAAGAACCTGGAAGAGAGTTTCACAAGCGTGAAGATCGATAAAAGCTAAAATTTTAAAAAACTATTAAAAAGAACATACAGTTACATCTTGCGAATTCAACAGTAAAACGATAAGACCTAGATTCCAGTCTAGGACTACGTCTAAATTATTGCAATCGTGGTACCAAGGAAGAAAGCTCATTAGAATAATTGCCATAAAATATTTAAAGGGAAGAGAGAAGTAAGCCATGTCTCGGCGATAGGAAAGTGATTGCAGTCGAGATGGCAAGTCAAAATCGATAACATTACGGATCTTTATTTGGATTTTCTCGAGATATATATATAAGGAAAATCATAATAAATGCGACAGCAATATTCAATGCACGGACAAATGGTAGATTAATAAACATTCAAGATAGAATCTAGCTAGATGAATAGTCTAGCACGGCACAGTGAACCAGCTTACCTAGTAGCAGACAAAACTCATTTCGCGTGTGTATGAAAAACCTCACACCAAGAAGGTGTAATGAGTTGCTCTTCTAGGGGTTAGCATCAGACATACTAATAAGATGCAAAAATAGATTTTAAGGATAACCAAAAGATAATAACTTAATTTTGATGCGGTTAACGTTTACAAACCATTTCTTGACCCGGATAACTATAGACTAAAGGTAATTTTAGAGATTACCTAATTTATCAGAACCAATGTCCTTAAACTTACTATACTTTTAAGGACTACGTACAGTTCTTACGTTGATTTCTCTATAAGTAAATCAACGATTTCCTAGTCTAATGACGAGAAAGTACACAGAAAATATTCTTTTTAAAAAAGCAACATACGATAATGTCATTAAACTTGATTCAGTCATGAATGGTAGCTATAGGGATAAACATATTATTAGTTACATTTAGTGAACTCCACGTTAGTCAGTTCACAAAGAAGTTTTAACATAATACTAACTAAATGTATACCGTGCATAACAGAAACATGAACTTTACAGCCGAATAGATTTTCTCCATAAATTTCGAACCGTTTTTATTATTAAGATGGCAGTTTCTAATACCTTTCTCTCCCAGTTTATTTCCTCGTTCACTTTTCTTTTTTTCTTTTGTCTTTACAAATATTCTTTTTTAATTTTGTTTTTTACTCACATCTATCTGTAAAATAATTTTCCACAAATGACTTCGACATTTTTAAGATATTTGTTATATAAAATATGAAAGTCTTTGCCTGCAAACTATTCTGTTTTTATCTAACATAAAAAATGTTTTCCTCTCCCACAATTATCGCTTAAAAACATAATCACTTTTTATACTTAGAAAAGATAAAGTCGATACTTTCGTCTTAATCACAATGAGAGCGATATAAACGCTCTTCTCAGTTATAATAATTTAACATGAGCGGGCCTTTCCCATTGATAAACTATGTCATTTGACTTGATTTTGCAAAAATGTAACTTGTCTCATTAGATAACAGGGCAGCAACAATTCCTGACCTTTTCTTATCTTTCAACATAAAAATCATATTTCATTATATATTTCTACCGCAAATGAGGAATTGACATTTTATCGTCTCCATTTTGAACTGAAAGTTGATTAACCTACTTGAATATTTAGTCTTTTATGATGATGCTTCTATAAAATGACTGGCAAAATAAACTGTAGCGCAATTATACCTACATTGTACTTAACCCTTGTTTCGTATCGTTATATATTTATCAATGGTTACAAATTCTTGCATTTTCATCAAACAGTTCGGTTGTTTGTATAATTTTCTCAAATCACAATCCGATTATCATAATAAATCCAATCATTCAATAAAGATATGTAACACTTTAGTTAAAATGTTTTAAAGTAACATATTTTATAATTTCTTTTAAAATAAAATGTAATACTGTTTCTCAACAATTATAAAGATTATAAATGAATCTAACAAGAAATTAAAAATGCAAGGATATTTTTCTGTCATCTAAAGTAGCAGATGGGTTAGAAATTCGAGGAAGGGGGGAAATAATAATGATGATAAAAAACCACCGAAGAGATTACTGTAAGTATTATATATCTCTTACCAAAATTATATGAAACAAATGATTCGAAAAATAACATAACATGTCTGTCCACCACATCTAAATTGATCACGTCTGTCTCGACAAACTGTACTTACTGTTTTTCTTATTAAAAATTCTTCTCTTAGAACAGACGGGATGTTAGAAATGTTCATATAGTTGCAAAGATCAACTATTGTCAAACAAAATATCCTTGAAAACTGCAGGCAAATATGTAGAAACATCAACACAACATGGATAGCTTACCGTAAAACATTTGATAGTGTGTCAAACTCTTGGATCTTTATATCTTTGAACATGTACAAAGTTTCCTCGGTGAGAGTAAATTTCCTTAAACACAGTATGGAAATGGGAAAAACTACATCATAACTTAATAACACCAAAGTCACTCTACTATCAACCACTTGAATATCTGATGAGGAATCGTTTTTGTTTTGTTTGTCCTTAACATCTCGTTCGCACGAACTAAACAATAATATAAATATAAATTAAGCAAAAAAGTATTTAATCACTTACTCTGCAATTATGAATTCAAAATCTTTGCCAAAGACGACAAGGTTTTTATTCAATGCTTTAAACTGCTCTAGTGATGTCATGGGTATGGATTTCGAATTAAATATGCAAAAGCAACATTCAACGAAAGAAGAATTACAGAAATAAACTCAATAGATCTAGATTTTGTCAAAAAGATTAGGTAACTGAAAGAAAAAGAATCCTATAAAGACGTAGGAATTAGAAAAGGAGATGCAATACAGTCTACCCAAATGGAGAAAGTAAGAAAGGAATACTAGGGAAGTATACGCCTTTTATTGAATACCATATTGAATTCATAAAATAGAATAGCAGCCATGAAAACCTCTGCTGTGCTTGTAATACTGGACCACAGCTGGCAACTGGACGCCAAGACGAGAAAGCTTTTTGCTTGCCATCGCATGTATCATACCAACATTGATGCTGATTGTCTGTATGTGTGCATATCCGAAAAAGGCAGAGGATTAGTTCTACAATACCTCTTGCAAAACTACAAAAATAGATTTTCAAGGATAGCTAGAGGCTACAGAAGACTGGATAATATGTGTCAAAGAAAGCGTAGAAAGTAACAAACAGGGTAGAAAGTGTAGAAAGGAACAAACAGTATTCAATAATAAAAAAAGGCCAAAATGGAATTTTATTTGGGTGAAGAAATGCCAGTAAAACATAAAAGTAAAGCGACAAAAACATTTTAAAGGAAAGTAAAATCAAATGCAATGGACCCGATACAGCAACGTTTGCAAAATAAATCTCTTCATGGTCAATATATTAGAACCTTGAAAATATGCGCTCTAATTTTTCATGAAAAGTAATGTTTTATTTACAAAATTTAGTAAAAAACATATTACTTTGTAAGCATAATGTAAAAACATGTCATGTTCATAAAAATGAAAATTTCGCTTAGTCAGGCCATGTGCCATCGATAGGAACATGTAATAATCGGACAAGGTAATTTCTATTGAATACCCAGGTGGGGGTAGGACTTCCATTTAATCGTTTTCAACTAGGTATTCACCCGTTTTGCAACAAGTGGCCTAGGGTTGTTATGTTGCAAAATCAATTTAACGTGTTTCTTCTTCTATAGCGGACGTCTTTTCTTCAATGCTCGGTCCGAACGCATTAAATGTTGTCGAAAGCTATCTCACTTAATGGTTTCAGTTGGTTTGAGTAGCTCATAATGAACTACACCCAGCTAATCCCACCAAATGCAAAACAGAAGCTTCAAACCAAGAATATTCGGTTTGACACCGATGTTAATGCATGTCCAGGCTTAGCCCAAGATCTTTTACACTTAGGGATGTCGTAGTGTATCTAAATTTCATCGTCGGCTACGATACTATGCAAAAATCCTTTCCTTTTCTGTCGTTGAAGCAGCTGTTCACACGCAACAAGAAACTTTCGACGGCTTTTGGATTCAATTTGTACGGCACCCAATGACCTTCCTTTTGAATCATTCTTAATGCTTTCAAACGTTTCGAAATGGTCGTGTGGTGAACTCTTAATGATTCTGCCAGTTCGACTAGCGCCTGACAGGAATCTTTATAATGTAATGTTTCCAATTCTTCGTATTTAAACTTATTCGGTGTGCCAGATCGTTCTTTATCTTTAACATTTAAAGTCGTTTTTGTAGCGTCTAATCCAATCTTTGCATGCTGTTTCCGACAGACCATGGCCGCCGCAAATCTCAACAAGAATTTTCTGCGCTTCAGCTGCAGATTTCTTTTGAATAAATCGACATGTTTCATGCTATGAAACCGTAAGAAATTGGTATGAATACTACCAAGAACCGGTTATAAAGATAAGACCGGTAAAACCTTTGTGATACTTTACTATACAAGCAGACAAAACAATCAAAGGTAATCACCTAGACATCGTGATCAGAGACAGCAAAAAATGTGCCTTCTCATGGACATGGTCGTTCTTGCAGGCTGTAATGTATATTTGAAGATATTCAAAAAGCTATCAAAATACAAAGATCTTAAAAGACAAACCCAAAAATGTGTTACCTGAGAATATCAACAATTTCAACTAAGGCTGGGGCCCTCAGATTGATTGGAAAATGTTCCGATGCACAAATTGAAGAGATTTCTGATAACTCAAGCTTTAAAAACATAAAAAATTGAACTCACAAGTAAGGTTTACAGTTTTCGTAAAACTTTATCTGTATAAAATATATGTGATCTTAGGGGTTGTTTTTAACTCAAAAATGCTCAATTAAAAGTGTCATTTCTGACTTTAAGTTTTTGGTTGAAAAAGAAAGGAGTTTACATAAAAAAATCAAAGGAATAATAATAATAATATAATAATAATAACAATGATAGTAATAATAACAATTCGTCAAATTTAACAACGATATGTACTAATGCTTTTATATAAAAAGTTTTTTATATTGCACGTGTTAAAATTATCTTTAAATGTGTTTGTTATATTTTAATAGAACTAAACAAGTTTATATTTTTCTTGAATATAATTGACTTAGAGTGTTTTATTATCTACATTGGACTGAAATATCCGTTTATCGGCGACAATAATTTTATTTCATGCATAAAGGAGACATAATTAACGGCAAGAGTATGTTAAAAATACTTGCAAAAATAAAATGTACGAAAACCAAAATCCAATGACATCAGTGTAATTATGAATTAAGTCGTATTTTCATTAAATCACCAAGATTACCCAATTTTGAATGTATTTCGGTTTTTTATATTAAGTTCATCAAACTGTTCAAGGAATTATTAACGCTTGAATCTTTTCCACAAAGTAAGCAGATTCAGGGAAGATACGTCCTTCCTATCAAAAGAATACGGAGGAAATGAGCGTGGTTCAACATTGCGGATGTAGCAAAACGAGTCTTGGCTATAATGGTCTTAGCTGATTGCGTTAAATAATTTGGAACTCGTCTAAACATGTTAACAGCTGTATGCTTCAATAAATTTGGCGCTGTGCATGACATCCATATATAATCTCGATCAAACGATGTTATTTAAGAACATGACTCGATTTTTCAGGTTGCTGTTTTGGTTTTGTAGCAATTTGTGATGTTAGGTGAAACTGCTTCTAGTGCAACTTATTCTATATTCAATTTCATTTTCTTCTAGACTAAATTTACTATATCTGATCCATTCGTTGAGGTACCTGAAATATTCAATATTTATAGTTTCACATCCTGCATTTTTATGATTGAATATGGGTGCGTGTCATCACTGCTGTTCTTCCAATTCCAGATAATAATTTCCGTTTTAGAAAGGCATGAGTCCTATTTCTTGGAACACTTGCATCCTTTACCAGAACAAAACTAAACTGGGTCGTGGGGAGGATTTAACTTTGTAAGATTATGGTTTAGAATAATATATTTTCGAGAATTATATTTCTCTATATTAAGCTAAAAATTAATTATATTCTTTTTATTAGACTATTATTTCTTATTATAACGAGGGGTGCAGTGTCTAGTGAGATAATGACACGGCAAAGGCAAGGATAACGAAAACTAAAACATTAGAATATGCCAAATTTATTAATGGCAAAAATATAACTTACTGGGAGCAAATGATACAAAAACGTTTTAGTTATATCAGTGCAGCGAGATAAGACTTAAAGTCTGGGCTAAGAGGCGGTCAGAGGCAATCTGTTAAAGTTAGCTGGATTAACAAAGGCTGAAGATTATGATCACATGCTAGCGGCTGTTGTTGTTGAGACTGGTTTAGTAGTTGCTTCGCCTATGGACTGCTGCTGTTGATGGCTGTATCAAGAGCTGGTTTTGGCTGCTGCTGCCAGTGGCAATGTCAGGAACTTACTTCTCGCCAATGGAATACGAAAGTAGTGTGGGGAGTTTGCAATTATTTAGGTGGCATAGTGTGCCCTAGCCGCGATGGTCAAATCTGGGAGGATCATTTGATGCGTTTTTTCTGAGTACTCTCCATGGTAGAAGCGACAGAGCAGTGAGAGACTCACCACGTCCCTGTCTTTGAATGGGAGGTTAAAGCGTGGAAAATAACTCTTCTCCAACAAAGACTCGGAAACTCTTTTGAACTCTATCAAGACTGAAAATACTACGCGCACTGATACGAGCGTAGCCTGGAAAGTCAAGCACCTACTGGAACAATATAGGGAGTCGATCATTTTACCTATAGTTTTAGCGATTGATAGTATGTAAAAATTCAACATAAGGTCGGGTGTGAGTCTGAGGCCCAATAATCTCTCAAGACACGGTGACGGAATGTAACTAGTTTGGTTATAGATAAATTGACTGTAACCAGCATGTTACTCCACTGGGAAGTTAGCCTTTGATAGGAAGAGAGATCAGCTGACAATTTCTAATCGTCAAGACTTTGGGGTGTGCACCCTATATCGTTGTATAATTGGCATTTATATAAATCCGAATGAGGATTGGTTCGAAAAATAACCCCTGGAAGACGCCTGCGTTGACTGCCAAGGCTTCGGAGGATTGCCCGTTAAGGGATCTACCTGTTAGGAAGGATTTTAGATTTTTTTGTCTCTTTTTCAATAAATATATATATATATATATATATATATATATATAGTGAGAGAGAGAGAGAGAGATAGGAATAAGTAAATAGATTGAGAGAGATATATAGATAAACATATGTTTATCTCTTCTCGTCGGTTTCTCTCTCTCTCTCTCTCTCTCTCTATATATATATATATATATATATAGATGTGTGTGCGGGGAGAGTGTGTATTTGTGCGAGATAAAAAGAGATATTTCATTCAATATAAGAACGGGAGATATGCCCATATGCTTGTATAAAGAACGATTTCATTCTGTTTATTTTTATCTCCTTATAATATTATGTAAACATATTTTCCTAATTAATTATCCTGGCCATGACATTGCAAATAGATTTGTTATTATATTCAAAAGTAACTTTCTTCTCTTGACAATGCGTGAATCACACATTTTTAATAGCTTGAAATCATTCTTCTGTAATTCTTATGATGAATCAGTAATCAGTTTATAAAAGAATAAAAAAAAGTTCAAAAGACTCAGAACAAGAAGAGATTTGACAAAATTTCTTGTAAAACCTTTTCATTAGATTAAAAACCAAAAAGGAAAAAACGAAGAAAATCGTTTAGAATATATATTAAAATAAAAATTGAAGAATTGGCGTTCGTAAATTCGTAAACAGATTCACAAAATTTATTAAAAATAAAATTAATAGCAGATTGAAAATATTCATTTCTGGTAACTTGACACTCATAAAATAGGAGATTTTGGCAGCACTTTAAGTTTTGAAAATATCGGTATATGATGAACATAATTTCCTATACCGCCCATACCTTTGTCTGACTAAGGCTAAAAAATAGTACAGTGAAGAACAGTCACAACAACGATCTAACCAACCTCAGCAAACACACAATACTTGATACTGTTAAAAAGGTTTTTGTACGATTACAAAAAATCACCCACACAGACACAGACACACACACACACACACACACACACACACATATATATATATATATACATATAAATATATATATGTATATATATTACAAACATTTTACGAAATCCGTTACAAAATGCATTAACTCCGACATATTTTTAATTTATTTGTTTAGACATGATTTTAGTAGATACTCGTATTTAAGTAGATGCTCTTTTTTTATCATTCTATTTATTTACATCATCTGGCCTGAGTAATCGAGAAATCTTGTAAGGAAAATATCCTGTCGGATGACGCATATTTTCCTAACAAGATTTCTTGATTATTCAGGATAACAGATGCAAATAAATATACTGTTGAATTATAAAAACACAGCCTATATATGTTTGTGTATTTGGTTGGGTGTGTATGTGCGCACGTGTATTCATAATTTATACACAAAAGCGAAGGCAAACAATATACTGGGAAAAGGATTATATGGGTGTGGAGAAAATTAACAACATCTAAACTTTCGATTGACGTAATAAAAGATTAAAAACACTTACCGTAGAATGGGTATGTCTAGCTTCATTTTTGTATGCAATATATCTGAAATATTTGTCTGAAGTACTGAAATATTTGTCTGCAAAATGTACTGGACAAAAAATAAAGTAGACTTATCAATTTAGTTTAACATTATCTTAATCATAGGTCATCGCATACTTAAAAATTAGCAAGCATCTTCTAAAGTAGAGAATTTACATAGACCAGTTCAAATATGTATAGATGTTCATTTCATCTCCTTGCTCTGATAAAATCCATCTGTGGATGAAACGCGCAGGCAAAAATATAGATTTCCTCATGGCTTCTTTTTTTAATCATACCTTTCCTTTCCTCAATTTTCCTTGAAACGTTTTATACACACACACACACACACACACACACACACACACACACACACACACACACACACACACACATATATATATATATATATATATATATATTAGAGAGAGAGAGAGAGAGAGAGAGAGAGAGAGTTTCAGTAAAGACGATTGTCAAGGTACTGAGATTAAGCTCTCTATTCAAATTTTCTTGTGTCCGTATAACTGTTTTCTTTTATGGACATAAAATGCGTAAAAACCGTCAGCATTCGATTATTCTATTATTCTATTCTATTCTCAAGGATTTCTAATAAAAATTAATATGATGTTTTTTTACATATGTGTATAGATAGTGATGAGAAAGTTTCTTTTATTTTGCAAACACGGTCATCATATTGTAGTCCTGTTCGCATTTGGTGTTGTTGAGTGTTAGCTTTATCTTTTATATTATTAATGCTTTTACTATTTTTAGCTTTTTCACGTGTGAATGAAGCTATTATTCTTGTATTTTCTAAAAGTATGTTGCGGATAAAATTTTGAAGATTAAAAATGTATTCTAGTTGAGCTATGGTCAGAAAGATGCAACGTGAGTCTTCTTGATAGGCATGTAGTTGTATGTTCAATAAATTTATGATTTATGATTTTGTTTTGATCCGGAACGCAGTTCCTTGAGACGCGTGTGATTTTCATAAATAATTTTTTTTCTGTAATTTGGATCTTGCAGGTGAATTTTTGTTGTTGACGATAAGGTTAGATGGTTTACATTTTTAATAGTAGATAATTATAATTGCTCAGTTAAAGTTACAAATTCTCTGCGCTAAAACTAAATATATATATATATATATATATATATATATATGACCATTCTATAGAAATCACCATTTCTATAGACAAAAATTTGTTTACCAATGGGATCGCTTCTCAGCTGCGTTCTCGCTTGTTTAGTTTTAGAATTCCTGGAAAGAGACCGTTTCAGAAACATTTTACCACTAAACTCCTCCTACTTTAGATATATAGACGACTCCCTTCTAAATATATCCAGAAATTACTAACATGGCAGATCTTGTCAATAAACTCAATAACATTGAACCTACAATTGATTTTACCTTCCAAACTGAATCTAATCATATTCTTCCTTTCCTAGATATTATAGTACACAAAATAACAACGAACTAAATTTTGACGTCTATAGAAAAGCTACCAACGCAAACGTCCTGATTAATTTCTATTCTAACCACTCTTCCAAAATCGAAATTAGTATTATTATAAGCTTCTTTTTAAGACCACTAAGAATCTGCAACCATCAAGATTTAACAAAAGGAGAAAAATACATAGAAAACACATTCAGAAACTTACAGTATCACTTTATTTACAATGCAAAAAGAAAGACACGTAATATAAACAATCACAACAAAAGTAACACTGTTAGCAATAATAATCTAAACAAAACAGATACATTATACTACCTACCAACTTCATTGCATCTACTATCTAAAACAATTTATCTCATTTAAAAATCACACACATAGTAACAACTACCTCGAAAACTATTATGGACATTTTCAGATCTAGAAAAAAAACGAAATCATAATAGTAAACAAGCAGGTATATACAAAATAAATTGCCAAAATTGTTTCTCCATAGACATCGGAAAAACAAGTAGAAATCTAAAAAACATATATATGAACACGAAAGAGACATCACTAATAATAATCTAACGAATTAGAAATAAATTCGACCACAATTTCGATTTAAAAAATGTTACATTAATAAAAAGAGTGAGCAATTTATTCAGAAGGAAAATTCTCAGAGAGCGCCGCCATCCAGTTCTACCAAAATATCAATTTGCGCCTCGGTTTTTTCCCAATCTCACCTTTTCTATTGGAAATGATACTGAAACAGACTCCAAGGAAAACGGTAAAAACTCTCTTTAATTTAACATCTCGTGACATTGCACTACACGTGAAGGAGTTTTAAAACTAAAATATTCTGTTAATCTTTTTGAATGATTTGTCAGCGTTTTTTACAGTTGCCAACACTGTTTTGTTTATAGATAAGTAATTTGGAATAAAGCTCATTTCTTTGTTTTTGGCTTGATAAAGTCCATCACAGGACGAAACGCGTAGGTGAATTAAATGCAGTTTTCCTCTTGTCATCTTTTTATTTCACTATATATATATATATATATATATATATATATGTCTGTGTGTGTGTGTGTGTGTGTGTGTCTGTTTGTGTGTGTGTGTGTGACTGTTTTCCATTTTCTCTGTGGATGTCTTTATTTACCAGAATAAATTATTTTAAAAATGTTATTCTTATACATTTATGTTAATAATTATCTTTATGTTTTATTATATATTTATTCAGGAATTGTTAAATATTTTAAGGACCGCTCAGTTTATATAAAACAAACGATTTGTATAAGATTTTCGTATCAGTCTCTCACTAACACGGGCACAAGTCTAAGCTTTACAGTTTGTACAACAGTCAGTATTTTTCACTAAGCCTAGAAATATGCACTTTTTGATTAGTAGATATTTGTATGCATAAAATGATAAACTTGAAATGTGCTTGAATCTTTCTTAAACGATCTTAGAGCAAATGTTCTCGTTATACAAGAACCATTGTATGTGTGGATGTGCGTATACGTGTTGGCTTGTGTTAATTATGCTTTGAAACCCTAATATGTCTGTAGTTTCAAAACCTAGGCGTAGTGTAATGATTAGCAGACTTGCTACATCAATAACAACTGAATACTGAGTATGATCCTCACTAAGTGCCCAATGCATTCGGCATTGTGCCATATCTAAACTACGCTTACGAAATCAAAATTACAACTGAGTAGTAAATTCGGGCCTCAATGAGTGCACCATACATTCAGCTTTGTGCCACATATAAGAGGCGCTTAGAAAATCACATAAGATGTGTGTAGTTACCACTTTCTTCGTCGATATTCATTATAGTGCTAACCTGCGTTACTATCTGTTCATTTGTTTGTTTTAAATATGCATGAATATATTCATCATTCTTATATGTTTACGTGCCTATAACAGTTCGAGGAGAATGAGTGTATAGGTAAATATGTGTCTCTCTCTATATATATTTTATAGCTAAGTGTGTGTGTTCATTCGTATCACTTAATATTTAGGACTATTAATTTATACATGACTTTAAATTGCTTTACTTTTAGTAAACCTCTTTCTTTTTTCACTGTAATTTCGTAAATATGGCAAACGTGTATGTAATTGTTTGAGAGTTTATATTTTCAATTATATCGAGTAGCCTCTTTGTGTATATACTTCTTTACTGCGTATTTGCCTATGGCCATAAAACATTAACAAATACAACATTACACCCTGATTTCGCGTTGGTTCTTTTACTGCAGTTTGTGTATGTGTAAGTCAAACATACCCATTCATTGTAGTAGAACACCGAGAGGCAATGCCATTTTATCATTCTACTTCCTTATGAACGTTCTGCGCAGCAATTTCTTTTTGTTTGATCTCTTACAAGTCTATTTCCTTAAACTAGCGGCTTTTGAAACGGACCATAACCAAGCTGGTCGTTTGGCTTTGTGTTCGGTTCCAAACGATTCACCAGAACTCCTTAACTAAAATCGATATTGGCGACCGAAACATTGACTTAGAAGATTTTCATTCTTATTGTTGTCTGAGAAGAATTTTAATCATTTAGTTTGTCAGCATTCAACTTTATTTGATACTAAGGCGATCGACCATCTTTTCTTATGTCATAGATACGTATGTTTTTGGCATCAAAATTTACGACCTTATTTATACAACTTTCTAAGCGCAAAACGCTTTATTTACATATCTTGAAACTTTAGGAACAGATTTCCGGTAGTTGTTAAAATAAGTGAAACTAATGTCAGTTCTGTTCAAAGCTTAGTATTGGGCATAACTAAAACACTAAGGAGTCTGATAAAATTACCGAGAGTAAAAGAAAAAATATCTGGCTTCTATTCAACATAAATTGTTAATTCATTGTTTGGGAAACTTAACATAATTGTATGAAAAGGATTAAGACCTACAGTTAAAGAGGCAAACCGATAATGTCTTAAAATTTTCTGTCTTTTTTCAACTGATGTTAATGAAAACAATGTCATTCCATTCTTAAGAAATGAAAGAAGATAATGAATTAATTTGAGGGAACACTATACCTTTAAAAATATATTGAAAAACAATTTAATTAACATTTGAAATGACTAGTTATACTATTTAAACTTAAAACATTAAATGTTTATAATAATTTATATAAATAAAATATTTAATATATTGTGCCATGGAAAAAAGACTAAAAATCGCTTTAATTAAGTTGTATAACAGAGAAATATTAAATGCATATACAAGTAAAAATAAAGGTATTGGCTTTTATTGATAAAATATTTCGAAGAGAGAAAATTAAATACATGCATAAATAAAAAAAGCGTTTCCCTCGTTTGTGGGTCTTCACTGTAAGAAGAATCTGGTTGATTGATAAACATTCCATTTAACGGAAATTTCCGTAGTCTGCTTTTTAAGTTTCGTTTGTTTAATTTGATTGATGTTGATAGAACTCCCAAATACCTTTCCGTCTCTAGTCTTCCAAACATTTTAACGCGTTAAAATTTAAACTTGACTGAAATAAGTTGAAGTCATCTCGTTCAAAAACAAGGAGAAAATTCCTAGTTGAAAAAAAAAACAAAAAACAAATAAACAAACAGGGACACTTTCACTTTGTCATCAGGTTCGTAAAATGACAAATTTAATAAAATTATGTTCTCTGCTGAAATGAATACAACACTGTTTTAATACACTTGTCATACTTAATGATAATATAGAATGTATAGTGTGCAAACACTGTTATAAAATTTTAGTTTTTATGCCCTATCTCAGTTGTAACCTTGAGATCAATTATGATTTGCAAAATATATATTAAGTTTATAACGTCTGGAATGTTTTTTTAAACAGCAGAGAATTTAGTGTGCATTCCTACTAATGGAGAAGGCATTTTATTTACAATTAAAAAATAATGTAAACTATTTATTTTCGGTGATTTCACAATATTCTTAAAATACAAGAAATATTAAAATACTTTAAAATCTGATTAGAATTTTGGAAATTTGTAAATAAAAGAAGAAAAAGAAGTTTGGATATTTTCGTCAACTGAAAAAGTAAGAATTATGCAAAACATTTAGATATACGGAACGCATGTAAATTGCTGGTTATTTATGTTTGTGCTGATGGACTCGGTGATTTTATAGAAATAAATCACTAAAATTGATACGAAATAATGTTATTTAGAAGTATAATAATTAGAAACTATTAAATATACAAACTCAAACAATTTAGTTAAGTCACAATGTTTTCCTAATTCGAGACATTGAAATAGTTTTATTCCCATGTAGAATGAAAGTGAGTCAAGGACACTTTAAGAACAATTAAAAAGAAGCGATTAAAACTTTTTTATCTGTCGATAGCGTTCACTATAAATGATAAAATTGGCAAGGAGAATGAAGAAAAGGAATGGTGAGAAATAATCTGCGAATAACGCACAATAGACAAAGTGCCAAATCAAACTTTCTCTCGTTTGCTTCATTAGAGTCTCCATTTAAAAGCAGCGTGATATTATTTCTCTCTGTTTCTTTGTAGATAAGTCAATGTCTGTTGACTGATTATAAAAAAGGTACTTATTTCATGATAAGAAAAGAAAAAATCCAACATTAAAGAAGGCACATAGTAGCGAGTATTAATCACATAGATTGAGAGTTATAGAGCTAAAATTTCATATAAAATTAGATATTTCAGATATATTGTAAGCAATTAAAGAAACTGGCATTTTCTCTTTCGATAAAATAATCAGACTTTTTTCTACGTCACGAATGCCGAAGTTTTAAAGAAGAATAGGCAAAAATCCATGCCATACCAATATACTTGCACTGTGTATCAGTCATGTCTTTCGGTTATATATGGTCCTCTTTCTTGTTTTTTTCTCCCAATTATAATCATTATCATCATCATGCAGTCGATTATAACAGAAAAGTATTAATATTAATACCTAATTTTGTTCAAGTAATAAAACCTAAAATGGATTATAAATCATAGTTATGAGAGGCCTTCAATTAACAAGCAGCTGAATCCATAACTTTTCATAGCCATGCTTTATTATTTATTTGGGCGGTATTATAATTTAGTTAAATACAGAAATTTCTATTTCAACATAAATTTTACAAAAATCTATCTAATAATAAAGACACACTGTAACGAAACTGGAGTATCGATTTCAATATTTTATATATTTTCAGGTGCTGATTTAAAATTTCTTATTGCATCTTAGATTCGAAATAATTGTGAATTTGGGTTTCTTTTATTAATAACTATGAGACGTTTGCCTTGGTGCGAAATAAAATCAAACGGCCGTCGAGTGTGACTCACACAGACGTGGTTTTTTAAAAAAATGTTGACTAAGTGAAAAAAAGATTAGGGATACGAATTATGTTTATTTTCATCAACAATCGTCTTGATAGCATCAGATCCCGACTCGCTATTTATGCTTATGGAACAAATATCTAAGTATCAAATTCGTCATATCCAACGAAGTAAAACTGGCAGCTATTCTCAAAGATGACGTCTAATCAGTGGTTAACAGGGGCAAAAACTTAGTATAACTGTTTTATTTAAAAAATAACTCCTTGTTTAGAATTTAGTTATTCCAATAATGTAAATTTATTTGAAGCATGCATAACACTTCGAGAGTAATGCTTCGTATTTATGCACAAAAAAGTCCAACACGAACGAATAGCACAATAACATAATTGGCGAGAGGAAGTTTTCAGTTAGAAATTACCTTTTGTTTTTGACTTTTTCACAATAGCAATGGAGTTATCTGAAAAGAAAAGAACAAATTTTGTCCATAAAATCCATCTTTCATGGGTCAGAAAGTAATTTCTCATACATATCACTGTTGCACCGACTAGCCGTGCTAATATACTTTTTTAGGGTTTATAAACGTTACAGAAGACGAGATATCCCTGGAAATGGACAGTGACGAGAACAATCTATTCACATGGATTAAATAAAGTATTCAGTTTGAAATTCCCTTAAATTTACCTGGATCGACGAACACCTTGGGAATATCAGAAGACACAACGGTTAAAATATTGTGATATTATAAAAAAAACATATAGGAAATTACTCTGAATGGAAATCATAAAAGGGCATAAGCCAAGGATGTGTCTTTTCACTATTAAACTTTTTTCTATTAAACTTGTACATAGAGACTATTTTGAAGACCCTAGATGTTATGCCAGGATTTATCATCGGAGGACACAATTCTACAGAAGGTAGCTGAAGAGAGTGACAAGGAAGAACTACAAATAAACAGCAAGAAAACCGAATGCATGGCCATCAGTAAAAACAGCAACCCAAAATGCCAAATACAAGTATGGGATACTAAAATCAAGCAGGAACAAAAATTTAAATAGGAAGTGTTCTATCAGAAGACAAAAAGTGTGACACAGTGATCCGAAGGCGAATTGGCATGGCAAAGTACGCATTTCAGAAATATGTAGAGTATTAAAAGACTAGACAATTTCACTGGAAACAAAGAAGATATTACTAGATTGCTATGTGATGTCAGTTCTTCAATAAGGCAGTGAATGTTGCACAATCTCAGCAAAGATGAAGAAAAAACTTGAAGGAATTGAAATGTGGTTCTACAGAAGGATACTGCGGATAACATGGCTCGAGCGCGTGAGCAATGATGAGGTTTTGGAAAAGATGAAAACGAAAAGGAAATTAATACTGAGTATCAGGAAGAGACAGCTAAAGTTCCTGGAACATGCAATGAGGAAGGAGGGCTTGGAGAATCTGAGACTAACAGGCCAGACAGAGGGAAAGAGAGACAGCGGAAAGCAGCGTGTAACATATTTGAATGGCCTGAGCAGGTGGATAGCAGAACGGGGATTGCGTGGTGTAACAGAAGAAAGCGTGCTAATAGCCACTAGGGACAAGGAGACACGGAAGGATATGATCGCCTACGTCCTGAAAGGGCAAAAAACATAGAGAAGAAGATGTATGCTGAACTTTATATAATTGTGTATTTGCCATATTTTCAATCTTTGAAATATCGAAACAAGATTTTGAATGCTGATTTTCAAAGCCAACAGGATTTATCACAATGGCCGTACTTCTTTTTATTCATATTTATACCCATGTTCCACTAAAAGAAGTTTAGCAAATCTATTGTATGTATAGCCGTATGTATAACGTGAAATATGTACCTCTCAAACAAACGAGCGAATACATGCAGGTATGTGGGCATTTTGGTATTATTAGTTGTTTATGCGTAAGTGTGCTATTTTTGTGTCCCTTTGTTTCTGCATCATTTTGCGTGCTATTAGATACATATAACCATATATATGAACATCAAAATATATTGCAAGTACAAACGAATGTGTATTGTCTGTAAAGATGAATAAACGACATAATACATGAATAAACGACGTTTATGCAGTAAGGTTATTCAAAAAACGTCAAAAACGTCAGAAAAGCTATTATTCTGATGCTGACCAAAAGCGATTTCTAGATCACAACATTTTTCAAAGCATTACTAGTTTGTTATTGCCGCTTCTATTTTGTTCGCATAAAATATCGCCAATAACATTCTGAACAGTAAGTTGTTAAATTATGCGGGAAATAATGTCCGTGTAGAAAGAGTAACTATTCGAAATGTAAAGAAAATCGTTTTTACTCTCGCTCTCTTTCTCCTTCTCTCTCTCTCTCTCTCTATATATATATATATATATGTGTATTTATGCATATATATATATATATATATATGTGTGTGTGTGTGTGTGTGTGTGTGTGTGTGTGTGTGTGTGTGTGTGTGTGCACATATACTGGTTTTCAATAGTTTTCGAGATTTCATTTTATTTGTTATTCTATTATTTATTTTGCTGTTTATATATATATATATATATATATATATATATATATATATATGAACAAATTAGAACTTACACTTCCACTGATATTAGGTGCACACATATACCTATGTACATTCACACATTTTTATGTGTGCATCTACTTGGATATTTAACTAAAATATTTCCCTTAAAACTAAGTAGTAACGACAAAAAGACGAGTTGGAAAAAGGTACATCTATCTATCTATCTATCTATCTATCTATCTATCTATCTATCTATCTATCTATACATACATATATATATATATATATATATATATATATATATATATATATATATATATCGTTTATGCACATACAAATCTGTAATCCCACTAGCACTTATGAAAATATAATCTTGCCATCTACTTTTTGTACAAAAGTTTGGGGCCTATATAAAATTTTATAATGCTGAAATGTTAGACCAGGCTTTAAATACTGATTTCTTATATCGTCATATTATATTTATTAGATATATTCAAATACAACAGAAACAGTTTTCGGTTGTTGGTTACAGTCAATATTTAATATTGCATTTTTTGTTATTAGAAAAGTCCGAAATCCCTTCGGCAAACTGTTTTGGAATATTTTTAGTAACCTTTATTTATGCAGTCAGATCTATTAAAACATTTCTCATAAGAATTTTTAAAATTTCAGAAGATAATTTTTTATCTTTTTCTCGACAGAAGTCTATTCAGTATTGTCTACTCTTTTAGAATACTTAAGTTGGGGATCTATGGTGGCAAATCCATGTTAGCATTTTGACTCAGATAAAATTTTAATACATTCGTGGCTGATTTGGGATCATTATCAATAAAAAAAATTCCTTTCGATCAGGAAATGTTTGAGAATCTGTTTGTAGATTTCAGCGCTCATAATGCCACTAATACTGAATGTATCCCCAGCAGAAACTACAAAACATTCTCATATCAGCAGAGAGATTTTCAATAGTTAACTGGAAGCTACAAATATTTGGTATTTTACATCTCTAAAATGATTCTGATTAAATGCAAGACAGGCCAGTTTGCAGTACTATTTGACTTCTACGTGGTAGAGGATAACTTCATATCTTTTTCATGGCTCAGAATTGGGAATTGGAGATTATAGCTCTACTTCCATTCGGGTTTGTTTTATTCGGTTATGATGAATCAACCTCTTCTTCCACTTGATATGGGTTAGTTAGTAGGACATGTATCAGTAAATCATTATTATCTCAAAGAGTCTTACAATCTAAAATATTTTCTTGCTTTAAATAACCTGCAAAAGAAGTGAACGAAACAGGATAGAAATTTGAACTCGGTTCACTCAATGATATATATATATATATATATATATAGGTTTAATTGAAAATGACAAACAGAGTATTATCATTAAAAATGTTTATATCAAATTTCATGTTTCTTAATATGTTTTTTTTTCTTTTGAGAACTCTAATTATATAAGAATTTATAAATGTTTGGTTTTTCCGAGATATTTCGGCTATACTTTTAGCCATTACCAATGGTGAATTTTATTTTACGTTAACTGAATATGTTTAGAGTTTATGTATGCAAATTCATGTGTGTGTTATATTGCAAATACGGTAATCACATTGTTACCGTGTTCATAATTGATATTATAACATGTAGGATTATTTTATTACTAATGTTTCCATTATTTTTATCCTTTTTTTGCATGTGGTTGATGCTAATATGTGTGCCACGGATAGGGCCTGGCAGATCTATGTGTGTGTTTAAATACACACACACACACACAAATATATATATATATATATATATATATATATATATATATACATATATATATATATGGAGAGAGAGAGAGAGAGAGAGATTTGTTAGTTATTCACAATCACTAATTTTCTCTTCGAATTCTATTGTAAAATTGGTTTATGGGCGATCTCAGACATAATTCAAAGAAGTAGTTGAAAGTAAACAAAGTTAGAAAAACAAGAAAGAGAAGAAGCTGAAAATGGAAAATGAGACAATGCGCAAGAAACAATAAAGCGTCTATCTAGAAAGTTTTGTTGATATTGACGTGTACGCCATTCTGTAGATTAAATTATACTGTTTGGATAGCAGTGTATTTGTGAGGATATTAAAAATAAATATTCTTTCTTCATACATAGATAGATAAATAGAGAAAGAGTGAGGTAGTAAAAGACAGACAGAGAAGGAAAAGGGAAAAAGAAGCCGTAACCTATTGTTAGTGTTAATATCTCTCTTCATTTTTAAATGTTTACATAAATTAAGTCTATGCATATTCATGCATATAAAGACGAACGAATGTGTGCACAAGTCTAAAAAAATAACCCCCACGTTTGTTTGTGTGCTCCGGAAGAATGCAAGTTTTTATTGTTATTATTTTTTTTTAGGGCGGGCTGTATTTGCAAAAGAAAAATTAAATTGTGTCTAGGAAATAGTGATTCAAACTTTTTTATCCGGATTAAGGAGACCTTGAAGCCTAAAAACACTCGTTAAAACATGAAGCAAACCTGAATTCAATTGCCTTTTTTCTTCTATTTGTCATTGTATTTGTAATGACGAATACAATTCATGGAGCCGAAATAGAAAGCGGCTGTCGGTAGATAGTTCTATTGTTCACATTTTTATACATTTCATGTAATGTGTAGCAATAATATGTCTGTATCTGAATACATTAAAACCTTTTGATCTATGACTAAATCAAGCCAAATAATGCACATAGGTATACACATAAATATACAGTTAGGCACACACACACAAATACACACAGGAAACACACACAGGAAACACACACATACATACGCTGTTATCTCAATTTCTATGCACACTAAGAGTTTAATAACAGCAGCTGTGTGGTATCTTATTTGATTTGACCAATGTCCGGATTATTGATAAAGAAAAGATTACATTTAAACCATAGGGATTTAATGAAAAACCAAACTTTGTAATATAAGAGCTTTGATAACCCTAAACGAAAGATTTCTTGTTGTGGCTTCTTACGTAAAGAATTCCTTAAAGATTAGATTACTTTGGGTAAAAATGGTCGTATAAATATTTAATAGCTAGCTTTAAACAATAAATCTACTTAGTATTCTTTAAGTTTCGTATGACTTGACTTCCTAATACGCATTTCGGTAATATACAAATTGTAATAGTCTGAAGAAGGGTACCGATTTGGATCTGGATTCAGTATGTGGATACTAGTGAGTAGCAGTGATTCTCAAAAGAATTGAGAGAGTTTTATACCAATAAACAATTCGTGTCTTAGAAGAAGATGACGAATGCTGCGATAAGTTTGAATGTGGTGAAAGATTGCAGTACAAGCATAATCTACGACGCGGAGATAAACACGAGCTCATTTTCTTTAATTAGAACCTTTTGTACGTGGTTGGACTGTGGAACATTGATGGATGGCCATTTATTGGACGTAACGCTTTAAGAATTGTGGAAAAACGAATAACCCTACATCAGAAGACCAATTTCTGGACGGCCACTTAGAATAGACGCTATTGAAATCAAATATGTCAAACTGTATTGTCACAATATATCATTGGAAATTTATAATTTGCATCAGGTTGATGTACTGGTGTACCTACAGCTAAGTAGATCATACTTACGACACAAATTTGTCATACACATCTTTAGTAATGTCGCGATAGGCTCACCTGGAAAATCGAATAGCTCTCATTAAATAGTGTTCATTGAATAATAGCTGATCCTGTCTTCATGCAAATATATGTTGTTTAAGTGTGCGCCATAGACGTGTTAATCTATATCCTCCAGTATTCGCTTACAACAAACAGGCCCATCCTCTGGTTTCATGGAAGCACAGAGCCATCTTACAGCACTCACTTGCCTTTGCTGTTTGTGGAGGGAATATTGAACAGTGCTATAGCTAGACGATTGTTCAACTCTTTCTGTGGCCATTCCTGCAACAGGAAGGTAATGTGTTATTCCAGAAGAATAATGTCCATCCACGTGATGCCCATACGATTCTACAAAAAATTATTGACAACTTTCCTGATCAGTACAGATTCCAAGCATTTCACCCATTGAATATGTATTAGACATGGGGCAACGATTGACTTTTTCTGTTATTCCATCTACAGATCTTGCTGTATTGTCAGCCGATACAAGAAGAATTTATCACCTATGTTATTCGCCATATGTAAAATAATACCCATGCTAGATTAATGGCTTGTTTTTTTAATTTTTGATACACATCTTATTTTGGAATCATTGTACGTATTGATCTGTATATATATATATATATATATATATATATATATATATATATATATATATATATATATATATATATATCCATATTCTTCTTACGTTTAATCGTAATTAAAATGAAAGATAGATTTTTGTTAATATTATTTTCTATCAGTGTATCTTGCCTTCTTAAATTTCATCTTTAAAATTCACCTAAATCTTATTATTTTTATCAGACACATGGATGCAGTAATTTTTGATAAATCATTCACTACATAAAAGTGATGAAAATGTTATATAAATATAAAGATATTTTCTCTACTTACGTGAACATGCATGTATGTATAAGTCTCTCTCAAGGCTAGAATGCTTTGTGTCAAGATCTATATATGCAGTAATTAGAACACAAATTATTTGAAGCTAAGCGTTGTGTGCGCATGTCTGGTATTCATTTACAAATTGCGTACGAGAAAGTGTTAAATTTATTCTAAATTTAATTTACAAATTACTTTATTAAGTTTCAAAAACACAAAAACTGACTCCTATAAACATTTTAATGTGCTGTTATTTTAAAACAAAATCAGCTTATTACATAACATAAGCTTAATATGGATTATAAAATAAATTATTAATATTTTAAAGAATGTAAATATTGTTGGTTATTATTGTAGTTTTCGTGTCGTTTTAAACAAAGTCCAACATAGAGTTTGAGATTTCAGAGAAAGAACAGCATGAGAGAAGATAACAATTATTATGTCTTTCTACGTTTAAATAATGTTCTAGAGGGATAATCGTTTTGTAAAATCAATAGATTTGATCACAGTGGAATAAATCTCAAAGTTTACCAATGTAATGAATGCTAAGAATTCAAAGAAATGACATAGCATCAATTATAATGGAAGAAATCTTGTTTGCTGATATGTTCAATAGTAGACGTCTTGCATTTGATAAAATTATAACAACGGCGAATGCTTAGAAAAAAGACGGAATATATATGAAAATTTCAGCAAGGTTTTGGTAGAATTGCTTTGAGCAATAGCAGTAATAGTTACAAAGTTTTCGAAAGATAGATTTAACAGACTTTATGTCTCCTGTTCATTTTTCCCACTTGTGTTTAATATTAGCTTTTATGTCTCCTGTTCATTTTTCCCACTTGTGTTTAATATTAGCTTCATAATCACGCAAAATGTAATATACGTTAAAAATCATAAATTCCATGACATGCAGATATTAACTTATTTAAAAATACATTCCCGTAATTTTTGTTCATAACTACAATTTTCCACGCTATCTTACTATGGAAAGATTCTTTTAATGTTTGTCGAAAACCAAAGAAAATTTTCTAATACTTCATTTTTTAAGTTGTTGATAACATGCAAATAAAAGGAAAAGTTATTTCATGCAAAATGCAAGATTTTGCAATATTCCAGACTTAAAATCATATTCAAAGAGAAATACGTCGACAAGCTGAGTTTTTCTTTACTATTCTGCATTAGTAAATTCTGAGACAGGTGCGTTTCTTATTGACAGACAAAATGTTTAATGTATGGAATTGAAGTCGCTGTTTAATATTTTAGGAATTTAGAAATGTAGACACACACAGAAACAATATCTGAATAAATTATTTCTCAAAGTAATATAGGAACGAATATAGCAAAAACCCTGTTGAATATATCAAATTCAAATTGACCTAGGGTACATTCTGCTAGAGTTTGAGAACGATTGCTTTAATAGTAACATTGCAAAGAACTATTTCTAAGAAATTTAAGAAAGAAGCTGAAATGTGAGAATACTAATAATAACTAGAGTGAGGTTCTTTTGAAATAAAACATAAAAAATTCACACCTGATGAAAGTGGAGACATTTCCAAACACTGCGAACCACTTCTCTGTTAGTCTGAAATGTGGCTTGTTCTACTCAAACCTTCACACTAGATTCAATTTATTTTTAAGTAGTTTAGGGTTCAGTTCGAAAGCTGAACTGTTGAACTATCATACGTCTAAATCTGACATCCGGTATTTTTCAAAATATTCACGATCAAAAACCAGAACTTTTTGCTAATGTACCTCCAGCTGCGCAATGTCCTGGCAGAAAAAAATCCGGTATGTTGGACGGAAAGAATCCTGTCGCTTGTGTGTCTTATTTGCGAAGGATTTCTCTCGGAGATGGTTATCCTGGAAATGAAAGAGGTAGTTATCAGTTGTCTCTATGTCCGTTTATTAGGGTGAATGGCACAGGTAAATCACCGTATGATATCCCCGGCCACATGAGGGCTGAAACTGTCATGGTGGAACAGTACACCCTTGCGATTAACCAATGCTTGTTTCTTCTGCTTCAATGTCTGTCGTACACATTTCAGCTCCTGCGAGTACAGGTCCATAGCGAAGGTTTGGTCTCTTGGTAGCAGCTCATAGTGCACCACTTGTCTACCAAATACAAATGATGATCTTGCGTGAGGGTAGAAGTGGTTTTGTGGATTGAGGCATTCGATAAATTATGGCTCCGTTGTTGCACTGATAATGCAACAAGAAACATGTTGTGACTCGATGTTGCTTGCTGACTTTGGGCAGTGTGTGGTGTACCCACTTCTTCAAATTCTTCATAACAATGGAAGTTTGTTTCATCAGAAACCTAGAAGCTATCAGTAAGTTCATCACCAGTTTGGGTTTTGCTCTTCTCTATAAACGTCTTCAGGGTATCATCATCTAAGGACTCCGACCGGCGACTGCATGGTTCATCACAAATTCTCGACTGAACTCCTGGAACAAATGCCTGGCGGTGCGTTCATTCACAACATTAACCCCAAAGGCTTATCGTCTTCGGCGACTTGATGCAGCTGTGGACAAGCCTACCTTAATGGCGTAATAAGAAAACCCCAAACAGGTTGCATTGACAGGGTTATGTTTCATCACCGCTGCTATATCTATGACTGAGGCGTGTGCACAACGCACCTGCATTGGGCAAGAGCAATTAACCCACCCCAATTCACATATTTGTGTATCAGTGATCACTTCTTCCCAGATGACGTAAAAAAATAGCAAAGACATTTTTTATTACAATTCGCACACGCAGACATACGCGCGAGCGCGAGCGCGAGTGCGAGCGCGCGTGTGTGTGTAAAGGATAAATATGTACATTAAAAGAGAGTAGAAACATAAGAATGAGCTGATGAGAGTGAAATTAACATAGAGGTAATCAAAGACAATTTCTTAACTTGACATAATTTCTACCATTTGAAAAAAAAAAAGTTTACGAATAAATAAGAGGAAAATCAGGGAAATAGTGCTATACTGCCAATACGTAACGAGATACTATTTATCTGAAAGCATGATCTCTTTGTAAGGAATTTATATTATGGAGCACCGCACGAATAGAAAAATGCGTAATAATTTTCGATTAATAAATAAAACGGCAACAGACAATAGACTTTTGCATTATATTCTGTATTAAACAATTCTAAGGCATTATATCAAAGAGGAATTTAGGGACAGTTAAAAATACCTACTTTCAGGTCATTTGTAACTTTTGGCTGACTAAGATATTAAATTCAACTTAATATAGAAAGCCAGATCACCAAAGATTTTGAAAGCTGATTAGTTCAATTGATTGAAAGATGTGCTGAGAAGAGAGGAGATACGTATATAAAAGAGACAAAAAATATTCACAAATCTACCCATAAAAAGCAGACAGTAATCTCGATATGTTGATCGCAAAGACTTAAGATACAAAAATATGCATACATATATATAAAATTATATTATCTAGAGAGAATTAACCCAAAAAGTTACTATCCTGTCTGATGACGAAAGTTGTGGTAGGAGGACAAAGAGTTTGCCTAATACTGCATATTGTTTCTGCTCTCTTTCTCTATATCTAATTCTGCACGTATGTACACCCATGCGCGGATGGACGCAAACACACACACACACACACACACACACACACACACACACACACACACACACACACACACACATCCCTCTTTTTAAAATATAGTGGTTGAAATTATTTAAATATATAATGCATCTGTATATATAATAAATACACTATTATATATATATATATAGTAGTGTATTTAATATATATATATATATTAATATATATAGTTATATATATAATTATTTATATATATATATGTAATTATAAATATATATATATAATTATAAATATATATATAATTGTTATATAATTATATATATATATAATTATACAAATAATTTTAAAATAGTTAAAAATGAGGATTTATTTACTTTTTGGGCACATATACAGTAGTTCATGCTGCTTTTTCTATCAAATACATTTTTAAAAGAAAATGCCTATGTTCAGAATTATACTGAACTATGAAGTCTATTTTAATGCAAAATTGTGCTTTCTTACATTTTTTAAAACCATGCTATAATGTTAATACTTAAGAATATGCATGAACACACGCATGCATTTTCTGTGTATTCACATATAATTCCGAGTAAAAAGTCATTTTGACAGAAATAATGATGTTATTTGAGATGTAACGTCCTTACAGTCTTTTCAGATTTAGAGGGTAAGAGACTATAAAAATAAAGTAATTGGTAGCAGTACAGTAGAGTTTTACTGGCGGTATAAGGAGGTAATCTCAAAATACAGCAGAGATGTGTATGCAGCTCGGTAAAGACAAACGAGTAAAAGCTTCGTGCGTAGCCTTACAAGAACAAAAATGGTGTCCTTGCGCGGCGATATATATATATATATATATATATATATATATATATATACATCTCGAGATGTATATATATATATATATATATATATACATCTCGCTGCGCAAGAACACACACACACACACACACATATATATATATATATAAATGTAGGAGGAAATTTAATTTCTTTAACGTGAAATTATTTTGGAAAAAGTAAAACAAAAAGAACGTTTCACCTAAATACAGAACATGAATATTATTATATACTTGTGCATGAACTCACACATACGCTCAGATTTATATAAATAGAGGGAAGTAACTACATACAAATTTACATGGACATATTTATAGATGCATAAATGTATATTTTCAATGTAAGTAGTCATTCGAATCTGCCAGATTCGAATTTGCTACTACATTAAGAGAAAAACATTTTTGGCCAGTCTAAGACAAATTCGAATGACTGCTACTATACACAAAAGACAATTTTTAAAAAATTTAACGTAAGTAAAAATTTGATAAACGTGTATTGAAATATACAAAATAAAATAGGCAAAATTTACATGATAACCAAAAACGTTTGTGTATTTCTCTTTTTCAAATATACACTTTTCTCTTGTTGGAGCAACAACAATCTCTCTCTTAATCATTAATTTTATGGACTTTTAGACGCAGTCTTCTGCAGAATTTTTGATCAGGCAAAATTATATATTGATCGTATTTTCTTTTTTTTCTGTAAAAATGTTAGTTTTATGTTGACGTTTTATATATATATACATACATACGTACATATATATATATATATATATATATACATATATATATATATTTGTGTGTGTGTGTGTGTGTGTGTGTGTGTGCGTGTGTGTGTGTTAGGGATATGATATATAAATCTCTAAATATCAAAAAAATTTAGGCAAAGGTATGACAATACAAAATTTCTGTGTAACGCGTTTCTTCCGTTTGGATTTTATCGGACTAAAGTAATGGGAATTATATATTTGTAAGAGTATAGCAGGGTTAATACAAAAACCGCCCGCGCCGAGCATAATTATTCACAGACTGAAGATTTTAGAACACTAAAATGTTAATTTTTTTTTATTTTAGACGTGTCTGGGCCTGTAGTCTAGCTAATTTTATTTAGTTTTTATAATGTTTTTTGCTTTTAATACGTTTATACGTATTAAAAGCATCCCGCATTTTAATAATATAAGATCTGACAGGAGACTGCCATTTGTGTGTATGTGTGTGTGCGTGTGTCTGTATGAATGTGTGTACAGCAACAAAACCAGTTACACATTTAAAACTTAAGTGAATAAGAACAGAAATAAATTGAAAATTGTTCCAGTGAATACAGTATACATATTACTTCACTGACATGAAGTAATGAATCGACCTCTATCCTCAATACAATAAAGTATTACATAAAAAGAATGTCCGATTGTGGACATCACCAGAAGTCTTTACATTTGTCTTTAATGAAACTAAATAAATATTTTCTATTGTTTTTGCTCGTATCAACTTTAATGTTTGTCTCTGGAATTATGTCTAACGTCATATATATATATATATATATATATATATATATATATATATATATATGCCTATGTTTGAGGTCTAAAATATACAGTTTTTTTGTTTTATTGATTTTAAATAAATATGTTATTTTATATTCTTACTGCAAGAAATAAACCTATAAACAGATAAAATATGTTACAAATTTATTACAAACCAATATTATTAAGTTACCTAGCGAAAAATGCCTTTGATGCTGTACTTAATTTAGTGATACACTCTTGCGATACAGTCATTAGTAAGGTTTCGTACTGTGGCTGAATATATTCGAAATTCGATGGTAGTATCATGCTGGGTCAGTGTCATGCATTAACTGAATCATCTTTAGCTTGAAATACACTTACACTTCTATAGAGTTTTACCATTGCTTTTATAACGTTAGCTCATCTTTATTTCTTCATTAGATGTTTTTCTTCTACTGATGCAGACAACAGATCAAGGTCTCGTCTCAAACATCAGAAAAAATGAATAAATGTAAACTATAAAAAAATTAAAACACTAAATATATAACGTATGAACCCAACCTTTAAGCAAATATTAAATAAAAGGCAAATGAACACAATATATATATATATATATATATATATATATATATATATATATATATGCATGTATGTATGTATATAACCCCCGCAAAAAACAGATCTGAAATAAAAGTAAAAGAGTCTCCCACTGCAGCGTTTTGCAAAATGCCTGTGAATACAAAGGAACATGGCTTCGATTTGGATACACTCCGATGTTGTGAGAAGCGTTCGTTATGCCTATTGAGAATCCGGATGTAAAAGTGGATTGAAAAAGAAAGCCAAGCAACCATTGAAGGTCACATCTTCGAAAGGGTCTTGTCTAGGCCCTGTCTTCCTTTTCAAAATAGTCTGGTTGCATAGCAGTGAGCGTCAGGGAGATTTGTAGATGAAATCTGCCGGAGGGTGTCTCTGTTTGTGGAGGATTTGAGTCCAGCAGGGAGCCGTGTTGATGTATTTAGGGCCAGTAGAAATAATCGTGTAGTGGCCGACTTTCAAGGAGGAGCCAGGTTTCTTTACAGCCAGATCAAATTCTTGCTGGCACTTAGAAAATTCCACTGAAAACTGCACTGTCATATATATGACGTCTTTCTTATGTTAGCAAAATCTGAATGATCTATATTTTCGATAAAAATATAATAATCAAACATTTATTAGATGTATATTTTGCGCACACGCACAAACACACATTTTATCACATATATTCAAGGTATATAATAAATTTATAAAGTATGCTAAACTAAGTTTTGTTTCAATTATGCATTTAAGAGAAATAAAAAATATTGTGATTTTTTAAAACAAATTATTAATTTTCAATGGTTTACCCTCTGTGACTTACATCTAATTCATTTTGGAAAGATCTAGAAAAAAGATTTACAGAAGTGCTGCATCAAACAATTTAACGGTTAAATTTGCAACTTAAGAGAATTCTTTTATTAAAGAAGCAATATGGAATGAAGCAGACGAGATGTAAGTAATATGTTGCGCTATCAGTACAAAATTAGCTTATAATTACATTGACATGAAGGTATATTAAAATATAACACCTAAAACCTTTTGCCAATGCAGAATCCACCACGAGTTTTATTTTTACGAAAGTGTAATAAAGGCTTTCTCTTGCATATCATATGTATTTGCATACATCATATTTTGGAAAATAAACTAAAATAATTAACTTAAATACTTAGTAATTTTCAATTCTAACTACGATTTCAAATTCGAAGTTAGTACGTTTCTATAATTTTCTTAAACAAATGTTGCAATAATAAAATATTTTTAAGAATCAATAATCAGAAAAAAATCTCAGTTGAAAAATAAAGAAGACCTAAAAACCACTCAGAGGAGAGTTTTATAAAATAAGAGATATATCGGTATGATAACGGTTGATCATAGACTTGAACAGATTAAGATTGTAGTGATCGCCGAAACATCCTCTTGGGAGGAGAGGTAAATAATAATAATAATAATAATAATAATAATAATAATAATAATAATAATAATTATTATTATTATTATTATTTTATAATAATAAGTTTTTTGTTTTTTCTAAACTAGCGTCTTTCTCTTAGAATTACAATCGCGTCTCTGTCAGCTGTCGCTTTGCAACCCATTTAGGAGAAGGAAAACTCCCAACAACAACCCGCAACTCAAGGTGTTCATCGTGCAAAGGAGTGAATGGCTACTGCGTTATGAGGTTACAGACGATCCCCTACAGGCTTCGGGACCCTGTTTGTAAAAAAAGTTACCCAACGTGCCGGGCAACTTTGGGCGGACTTTTGGACCCGTGCGTCACTCGTTGGAAAAATATGAGAAATACAAATAGAAATAAAACGTCCAGTATAGCTCTTCCAGTGGATAAACAGGGAGCCCGTCCTTCAGGAGGGAATCTACCTGAGGTCAAAAAATCTGCCATAGGAACAAACTCCTACACAAAGTATGAATCTTCAGGTTCCCACAAGCAGGATAATCCTAATGATGGCTCTGAAAATTCTCCAGCTAGATCTATAACCGCATATTTAAAGAAAGAAAAAAGTAAAATGGTCTCGTGAGGAGTACAAAGTCGTTATGACTGCATTTCATGAAGTTTACTCAAACCTCAAACGAACATCACTCACCAAACATATGATATTTGTCGAGTAAAGGTTGGACAAACAAATAGTAAATACGTTGATGAAAATAAATTAGCCAATGTACGAAGATACATAAAGCGAAATAACCGATTGAAAGAGGCTGGAATTAATGAGATCAAAAGAACTGCAACCAGAATAGACGAATGAAAAAATATGAAAAGGAACCGGAATCAGAAATAAAAAGTAGTAACATCAAACAAGCCACAGGTCATAATGTAGAAACCCAAAAATCACTGTGAAGATAATGCTGTAAGTTTAGAAATGCTGGAAAGGTGTGATCTGATTCAGTTACAAGATGACAATAAAACGAGTTCAGAACACATTGAACAGAATTATTTTACGGAAAATTAGAACAGTATACAAGACGCCAACGAAGAAATCAAGAACCATATAAGTCAAATACAAAATATTGCAATGGAGGAACGTGAACAACTCCCAAAATTACAACCAACAAAGCATAACCTCGAAACTATTAAGCTCTACAATGCAGCACTCAAATTAATTTTGGATGAAGAAGACACTCATATAAATCTCAATGAAGCAATATATTCATCAACAATAGCAGCAACAAAAACATTGAACATCAAATTAAAAACAAGGCAGTCTCGCAGACATGAAAATCACCTTGGAAAAGTAAAATAGAAAAAGAAATCGAACAACTTAGATGTGAACTAACAGTTATCGATAAACTGACAAGAGGAATAAATGTAAGAACTAGAAATGGCAGAAGAGTCGAAAGAAAATACAACAGTAGAAATGAAAATGAAGTCCTATTAACTAAGGAAAAAATAAAGTAAACAATACAACTGAAGGTTCAAAGAATAAGACGCTATGAGAAAAGATCAAGATCCTATAGACAAAAAAAAAAAAAAAAAAATTAAACCGATGCAAAGAAATTTTACAGGGAAATAGGTAAAAAAAGAATTGAAGTGACAGTCTCCCGCAAAAAAATTGGAAGAAATTATACAGTTCTGGGAAAAGATATAGGCTTGCCCAAAAGAACATAACAGTAGATTGGATCGCACAAAAGATAGAACGTATCAAAAATAAGCCACAACAGACATGGGCTAGAATCACAGATAAGAATGTTAAATGTGCACTGAAAGAAGCACACAATTGGAAATTTCCAGGTATAGATAAAATTCCTAACTTTTGGCTATATTTTTTAAATACAGCAGAAAAAATAGCCAAAGAACCTCAATAAATGGTTAACGATCCCACTGAAATTCCTGCATGGATGACCAAAGGAATTACATTTCTTCTACCCAAGAATAGTGACACAAAATACCCGAAAAATTACAGACCAATTACATGCCTTCCGACGGCATACAAACTATTAACATCTATTTTAACAAAACAGACGTATTTCTTCTTGGAAAGAAATGACATATTACCGCTTGAACAAAAAGGGTGAAAACGTGGCTTTTACGGATGTAAAGACCAATTGTTTATTAACAGAATGATACAATGCAAAACAAATCTTAGTACTGCCTGGATAGATTATCGTAAGGCATTCGATAGTGTATCACATTCCTGGATCTTAAAGATTTTAAATATATACAAGATAACACCACTAATCATCAATTACATCCAGCAATGCATGTCTATATGGAAAACAACCCTTTACCTCAATCATACAAATGGAACCTATATGTCTGGTAAAATAAACATCAAAACAGGTATATTTCAAGGTAGCTCTTTGTCTCCCTTACTATTCTGCATATCATTAATAGCACTAACCAGTCAACTTAACAAGACAGAATGTGGTTATAAAATAGCCTAAAAGAAAATAAGCCATCTATTTTACATGAATGACTTAAAGTTGTATGCTAAGAATGATAACGAGCTGGAAAGTCTTCTGCAAACTGTAAAATGCTTCAGCGAAGACATTGGAATGAAATTCATTTGGAATAAATGTGCTAAACTACAGTTTTACGTGGATTGCTACAACAAACATCCTAAATTAGCGTAGACCCTGCTGTAACAATAAAAGAATTAAAGCCAGAAGAAGCTTATAAATACCTAAGTGCAAATGAGAGTGAAAAGATTCACCATAAAAAATGAAAGAAATAGTGCGTAAAGAGTACTATAGAAGGCTACGACTGATATTAAAAACTGAACTGAATTCTCAGAACAGAATTATGGCCATTAATAGCCTTACAATCCCAGTTGTCCAATATAGTTTCAACATCGTAAACTGGTCTCTAAACGACATTAGGCGAATGGATTCTAAAACAAGAAAACTCCTTTCTAATCATAAGATGCATCATCCAAAGGCTGAGGTAGACCGCCTATACATACCCCCGTAAAGAAGGTGGAAGAGGTCATATTCAGCTGGAATTGTCATACGAGACAACAACTATTGGCTTACCAACATGCATAGAAACAACAAAGGACTGGATGATACAATTAGTCAAACAAAATGAAGAAAGAAAGAAAATATATTCAATAATAAAAGAAGGCAGTAAATACAAACAATATTTACATTCAGTAGATTCTGTAGAAAAGCAAAACAGAAGCCAAGAACCAACTATTGTGGCAAAAACTATGAAAATAAAAGCCAAAGATAAATCTCTTGAACAGATAAAACAACGCTTGCAAGACAAATCTCTGCATGGCCAATATCCAGAACGTGCCAATAAATCCAATGTTGATAAAGTTAATACTCATCGATGGTTACGTGCATCTTGATTAAAGTCTGAGACTGAAGGCTTTATTCTTGAAGCGCAAGACCAAAGACTTTTCACTAGAAGATTTCAGGCAAATATACATAATACTGTAGATCCAAAATGCAGGTTCTGTGATAAACACCAAGAAACTATAGACCATCTAATCTCAGGATGTTCTCTACTTGCCCTAACTGAATATAAAAATTGCCACGATAGAGTTGGGTAATATTTACATTGGACAATGTACAAACACCATGGAAAATCTGTAAACAAACACTGGTATGAACATCACCCAGCACCGATTACAGAAATAGAAGATGTCACCATTCTAAGAGATTACACCATCTACACAGACAGAAAAATTGAAGTAAATAGGCCAGACATTATTGTTAAAAACCAGAAAGAAAAAACTTGCCTATTAATTGATATGGCTTGTTCAGCGGATTGTAACATAGCAACCAAGGAATTCGACAAACTGTCAAAATATACAGACCTGGAAATTGAAATAGAAAAAACATGAAAATTGAAAACACGAGTTGTGCCAGTGATAGTAGGTACACTTGGAATGATAAAAATGGAACAAAACAACACATTGAAAGAATCCCTGGAAACCCCAGCTTAAGAGATATACAAAACATTGTCTTTTTAAGTACAGCCCACAAACTAAGTAGAACTTTGTCTATGAGATAGAAAAAACATGAAATGGAGCCATAACGACACACCGCGACCTGCCTTAGGTCTTCTCGCAGACTTGGTATGTAGTGCGACCATAGCAGAAATCGAAAAATGATGAAAAATGACAACATAATACACTACTACTACTAATAATAATAATAATAAACTATCAAAATACAAAGATTTTGAAATAGAAATCTGAAAAATGTTTAACATGAGGATATCAATAATTCTAGCTGTATTTAGAGTCCTCGGTTTGGTTGGAAAGGTTTCTAATAGACTCATTGAAAGGATTCCAAATAGCCCATGCCTTAAATAACACAAAAAATATATTCACAAGTACAGCTCACACATTACGAAGAGCTTTATCTAAGCAAAATGAGTGTGATCGTAGTTTGCTTTTTCACAAAAATAATCAGTGGAAAATGTTATGAATCTATTCCTAACCATACTTCTCTAAAAAGAAAGAAATTTGTATACAATAGAAATAAACAGTAATAATAATAGAAAATCAAATGTCCAACTATGCAAATGCACGAAATATTTTGATATTAAAATGATTTACCAAAGCTGTTATATGGTATAGCCATTGATCAGGTTTGATTTTCACTTACATCAGCATTAGCTGTAATCCTTTATCATTAAAGTTTATATTTCTTTCTAATTACATATTCTGTGCAAAGCTTTGCCAGTACTTCACGAATTATTATCTAATCTAGATAATAATTGGTGAATAATTGAATCAAAACAGAATAATGAAACTAATCCGAAGAATTAACAGAATGTCATTTTTCTTAGTTTTCCTTATTACTCTGTTAGAATTGCTATGATTATAAAGTAACAATAAAAAATGCCTGAAGAATGATTTAGCCGTTGCAAAACATTTGCATCGCTAAGGCTAAATTGATTTTTTGCTAAAATTTGAAGTTGCACAATTCGACATAATTTGTGGGTTTTACTTCCCTCATTAACGAGGCTTTCAAAAATTCTGAAAAAAAAATCTGTATTAATGACAGGAAGACGTTGCCAAAATAGCTTTTAAAGAGGAATACAATTTTAATGAAATTGATTCTGTAAGAAACGATATGCAAATTTTGTCTTCTTTAACTCAAAATAATTTGGTTTCATAATTAAAAAGTAAACACTTTTAATCGAATGATATTTCAATGGACATAATAGAAAGTTATTTTGATGAACAATTATGCTGATAAAATTTGAATTCTGAAAAATACATTTAGTTTTTAGTGAACCTAATTTGAGTATGCTGTTTTAAGTTCAAGTTGCTATCAGAAAAAACAGTTATTTAAGTCTTTCTACTTTAGAAGAACGTTTTTCATTATCATTTTAGAATTAACACTTAACTTATACTAGCACAGTGAGCCAACATGCGGAAATATTGAATGAAAAAATGTTCCCTTCAATAGTCGGATTTTTATTTAATAAAATAATGGCGAATCTAAATCCAAAAAAAAAAAAAAAAAGAAATCTTTATCGGCTGATAAGTTATTGGCAGTTAAAACTAACCGATTTGCTGAATACTTGTTTTAAATCTCATCAAAAAATGAACAATATTAATATTTAAGTTTAACAATACTGGTGCGACATAGAAACTAATCTCTTCAAGGAAACATATGCCTGAACAAGACACTATAAATAGGATTTTTTAGGTTCTATGTTAATAAAGACAAAGGAAAATATCTTTAGATAACATAAGTCTGTCAGTTAATTACCATACTTAATACATGCTTGGGCAATCATGTCTCTTTCGAGATATGACTGACTAGATACAATATTTTCCCGTAGAAGGTTCCCATTACTTTCTGCGGTTAATATTAATCCATGTGTAAGAGCTTAAAAATTGCTTTCTACAATTAAGTCAGTGTCACTTTTCGCATCAAACATTACACTTTCGTCTCTTAAATTCCGACGCCTTGCATATTGTAATTCTGATGTAGAAGTAGATATTTTACTGGAAGATAAAATTTAAACATTCCCATTTTACGTAAAATCAGTTTGTTTCTGTTGTGAAAGTTTTAATAATCTTTTCTTAAATTAGTCACACTGTCACTAAAATTCAATATGATTATCTTAAGACTAAGAAAATTTCTTTTCATTTTTATCTTACTCATCAACATGCATTTCAAGCAAAAATATCTGACTATTTGCTGTTACTTTTTGATTTGAATTCACTGTTTTGAATTTAGTTTGCTCGTCAGGAAAATGTGTATAATTATTGTAAATAACTATTAAGCATTTTTACAATACACAGACCAAGACACGCGAGGCAGAGAGTAACAGAGTAAGCGGCACAGTTTATAGGAATTTGTGGAAGATACTAGTTTACCTTAGACTTGAAAAAGTTAAAATTGTAGGGATCCGGAAAGCATCCACTTGGGAGTTGATTCTATCAATGAGAGTGGTTAAGAGCCACTTAACCACACATTGCAATGTGCGTCGTATGGCGGCCTGTAACAGCGAATGTTAAAACTAATGGAATTAAGGAATGGAGTTCATCTGAACACAGTTGTTGGAAATAGCGATAGATTAGTGAGACTTTTGCAACGTTTCGTTTGTGAGATAAGATTTGAAGGTTGAAAAATAATTCATCACTCACAAGGGAATCGTCTTGTTATGACCCAAATAAAATACATTCATTTTGATGATTAGTTCGGTTGGGTTCTTGTTTCATATCAAACTGTTTTCTTATAAAATATTCGTCCGTAAACACAGGAAAAATTACTTTCAACACCTTTAGTTGCAGATTTGAAATTGTCTCTACTGAAAGAAAACCGCAAGTGATGTTTATGAGATGAAAATCATTGAGCTAAAGTGTCTGATACAGAATGTTGAAAGTCGTCATCAATGGCTAAATGCTAATGCTGTAAACTGGCTTATCATGGTGTATTATAGCATCCGGTACTCTACTTTTGATGTTTACTTACATTTTCTATTGTCAGGTGTAATGATTACATTACATTAACGTTGTTTGTCTTTGCTGCTTATCCTCGTCAAAGATAGACAACATTAGTTTATTATTTTTTTATTCTTTTTCTTTCCCAACGGCAACTTTTTCATTTCATTGCCGCCAGCAATCAACGCAATAATTAACAAACGAATTGTCTGCTTTAATATCTCGTATCTTTCTCCAGCTGAGCGACATTTTATATTTGTTCTCTCTCTTCGCCTGTCAGTCGTTTGTTCTAATGCTCCCATTCTGAGCTGTGATCACATGTGATTTTGTTTCTTTGTTAATACATTCACTTCAGAGCAAGTCCATGCTCTTTGCCTGTGTAATTTCTTTAGTCCCCTAAATTTCTTTCTCGTACTTTGTTTACTAGCTTTTCATAGTTCGCTTTTTAGTTTCGATTATCATTATTTTTTATTCTATTTGCTTAAGTATAGTCTTTGTTACTGTAGGCTTTACATAAACCTGATATTCTACATTATATTCGCTCTTCGAAAAACCTGTGAATATCACCTCTGCGACGTTTTGACTCACTGCCATTATTTTCATCTCTACACAATCAACAATTTCAAAATCTCTTACGTCCAGTTTAATAGCGATCACAAATATATTGAATCTATGAAAAAGGGCAAACAATCTGCCGATTAGGGAAGTTACTAATTTACAAAGAATAACTACATTATTTTAAACACAGATACAATATTCATTCATGAAGCACCTTTTCATTTTAAATGAATATTTATATGATGGGGTTGTAATAGTGTCCAAGTTTTATTGCGCTTTCATATGATAGAGTTGTAATAATGCCCCCAGTTTTATTGTGGTTTCATATGATGGGATTTTAATAGTGTCCCAATTTTATTGCGGTTTCATAGTTTCCAGTATGACCATTCTTCTTTTTAAGTGTTTGCATTAAATTCTTTTAAATTAGTTCTTTTATTGTAGAGTTTATTTTTTTCTGTTCGAAAACTCTTTAAATTTAAATATAATCCTTCATCCATTAAAATCACATGCCGTCATACCCTTGTAAAAACATGTACTTAAACACACATAAACGCAAAAACACGCATACACATGCATTTATTGCTTATAATTAAATGTGTATTCTCGATTGCCGCAATATCACATTTTTTACAAAAATTGTTTTCGCGTTAAAGATTTTTTTAAAATTCACATCCTGGGTTTTATTAATGTAAGTAAAAGAATAAAGTTATTTAGTGAGGCAGAATGTATATGCAGATGGTTCAGTTGTTTGTTCTTATTTACAACAATTGTATTGAACATAGCAAACTAATTTTAATATTTAAATAACCGATTAAGATAGATTTTGATGTGAACTGTCACCCAGTTAAAGGGAACGTTACTGCATAACTTTTATGTGTCGTGTTTCTTCTCCACGACACAAGTTCCTATCCTTCGTAGTTCTAAGTAATGTATTTTAGTCATTTCACTCTAAGAAAGGCGGGGCCGCCACTAGTACTGTCTACAGGGTGTATTGAGGGCAGGATAAAAGATGAACGAGATTCAAGAAGATAGAAGGTGGCAATTGAAGTTGCATTATATTTTGTGATTGTAACTATCAGGGAAGCAAGTAACCAGAAGGTGGGAATAGAAGCGATAGTTACTTTTAACTCTATGACAATCTAGTATCAATTAAATTCATGCGGTCGGGGATCCAGGGAAAAAGTTTTTCAGAGCAGTCCCTATGAAAATATTTGTAGAAAAGACAGAAGGAAGCTACATAAGAAAACTTTATTGCACAACACAGTAGCATTGGGTGAAGATATTGACTCAATGTAGTCCTTCCATTTCAGGTCAGTTAAAAAAGTGAGACCAAGTTGACGCAGTGTATTAGAAACTAGCATCAGCCATGCTGATGGTGGGCAAGGAAGTTTGTCTATGTTGGTTAAAGAGAGTTTTGTTTTGGAAGCATTAAAATTTAGAAGATATTTCCTGCCCTAGTTAACCACTGATTGGAAGTACTTTTCAAAATCAGCAGTCAGGTTTACTTTATCAGCCTTGAAAGATACTGAGACGGTAGTAAATGGTGGTGTCATATGCGTAAGTGCCTACTTGGAAACTGATGACATCAGAAAGATCACTGATGAAGACCAGAAACACTATAAGACCAAGGGTAGAGCTTTAAGGGACACACGCGTCGTGTGAAAGTATCTAGAAGCGTGCTCAAAACGAAATTCATTTCACTATTTGGTAGAAACAATTGAATTAAATCAAACAATCGTAATGCCGTAGCCCTAGAGATGGCGTTGAAAGACAGCATGTCAAACCTTGTCAAACACTTTCGAGATATCTAGTGTGACAGCTGGTATTATAAAGAGTCTTATATACATAGTCACTGATGGTCGTTATCATATTAGCGGTATACCTGGTGACGCGAAAGCCATATTCTTTGTCAGAGAGTAGGTCGTGAGATGCGAGTTGTGAGAAGTATAACCACTTCAACATGGTTTAGTGGCTGTAGAGTTTGGAGAGAACTAGAGCCTGCTCAGAGGTACATTTCTTTATGACGATGGTTGAATGTTTATGCATATTTCATAAGTAAAGTAATTGTTCTAGATGGTAAATCGGGTTTTAGTACCTCCGACGAGTCAAGTGTAAAGTTTGAAGTGAATTTCTGAGCAAAACGTTCAATCTGTAGATGTGAGGACTTTGAATTGAGGGATTGAAATTTACTATTGTTTAGTACACTCTTACTGAGCCGTCAGTAATTTCTAAAACCAAACTTGCGAAATGTTATACGTTGTTTCACTCTATCAGCAAACAATAACATTGCTTCATTTAGGACACGCTTGCATTCATTACGAGCAGAGACAAAGAGGCGTCTAATGTTATCAGACGTGTCATTCCGGTACCGCCGGAAGAAGTGATTCCTGTGAACAACATCGGTTCAGCATGCAGATGAGAACGAAAACATGAACGAAATTTAACTTGGAATTTTCTTTCTGGAAGAATGAATAATTAATGATATAAAAGCATCTATGATGAAATGAATGAAAGCCCTTCTTAACTTTAATATATCATGTGGGTATGAAATTCTCTAAAATATTTCTTCAATATCTATAAATCTCAACTGCCTCTTTTTGATATTTAGCAGACGTGTCCTTTTTGTTTCTATTTTCATTAAGTCTTCCTCATTTCTCACATACTCCGTTCATGTTTTATCAGTCTGTAGCGAGATGTAACCACAGTATTCACAGTAAGCCTGTGATTAGAGTGTTCACATCTTTTACAGTGATTTTGTGGCAAAACATCACATCATAAGGTCTGTCAGATCCCACCATACATTTAAGATTTGACTCTCTGGAAGATCTGCTTTTTTACAAAGCTAAAATCGGCGTTGAAATACTGTAGATATGATTAAGAGGAACGCGTCGAGGTATCTGACGGCGATTCCTAAACAGGACATTGTAGAATGTTTTAAAAAGTGGAAAGAGTGCAATATAAAATGTCTTTAGTGAAGGTCTTTGAAAAGGAATACGTCTATTTTCGTTAATACTAATTAGATATTTTCGTGGTAGACCTCGTATTATGATGAAGATATATTGATATTTAAAATTCTTTGATCAGCGTTGTACAACGTCAAATCGATAGACTTTATATATATATATTTATAAATAATATCTACGTACGCATATATGTATATATGTATGAATGCAAGTATATAATGTGAAATTTACATACATCTTCTGGTTGCTTAGAATCCATATGTATATGCTTAATTTTAGATGGTTTGATAGTGTGATAATTATACTGTGCCTTTCTTTGTACCTTGCTGAGATGTAAGTAAACTGTAATCAAAAGTCATAAAAACTAAAACAAAAATTATTTATATTTCTAATTTTCTTTTATAAAAAGTACCTTCCTTAAACAATATCACAATTTTATCTCGAGGTATAAAAATGCTATTACCAGGTGAAGGTGGATAAAGGATTCAGGTGAGAACGAACTCTGGACATTTATACAAATAATAGAAGTGAGTAAGGAGAACATTGCAGAAGGATGAAGAGAAATAAGCAATTATCTTAATGCCTTAATTCTTGAAAAATCAATTTTTAAAATGATTTTTTATGTGTGGCAATTTAAATCAATTAAGAGACATTTAACCTGAAGGCCTCTTATTGGTTTTACTTCAGCTTTAGAAAATATTAAAATTATTTCATCAATTAAAGATTTAATTAACTTGTTAATTGCCTCTTTATCATTATAATTCTTCCAAATTGGAAGAAGCAAAAAATATTACATGTTATATTTTGAAATATTGTGGCCATAAAGAAATTGTGTAAATATAGCGTTTTACTAATTTAAGATAAATTGAAAATAAAATTTTTGTTATTCAAAAATTCTATCAAGGAAAATATTCATGAAAAATGTTTTGATAGGGAATTTGCTAATGGAGCTTTTGATCAGTTCTGTAAGTGGAATATCTTTCTTTTATAACCTATTTTTTATTTCACTGATGTCCACAAATAAACATTAAAGATTACATTATGAATAGGCGCCGCCTGTTAGCCGTTTAGACTTTTTAAACATTGTCTGATATTTGCAACATTACACATAAGAGTACTCGCATGTATATGTCTAAGAAGAATTTCAACATTTACAAATAGTGGCGACTATTTGGTATGCATTACATATAAATCTAATATCACATATTCTGTACCATTTATAACAATTGTATTTACACATAAAGACATCATTTTTTACAATGTCTACGTGTAAATTTATAACTACAGCCTATCATTGAAGAAATAGGATGAAGGTGAAATATAGATTTTCACTACAGGGGAAACTCCCAGTGTGTTTCGTCATTATTCAGGGCTCATATTTTTTTATAGTAGCTTCAACATTTTAATTAGTAAATCCAGTCGTTTTCAGTGAAGCAAAAGCAAATAAAAAGTCAACTAAACGTTATAAAAATAGTAAGTGAATAAATCCAAGATAAAACTCTAATTGAATCGCGGACAGATGTGGATATTTAGAGGTCAATACTTGTTTCTCCAACCTATGAGCAAATATAAATGAGGTTTGGGTTTATTTTGGAGTGCTCCATAAGCTTACTCGCGTGTAGAGCAAAATATTTCCTCCGTTTCCAAGCCCTTTACGTAAAGGTGTCAAGTCTAAGTATGAATCTTTGCCTTCAATAAAATGCCGAGCAACTGTCTCGTTATTGAAGTCACCAAGAAGTCGTTATCTCTATCTTTATTTCGCGATTTCTCGTCTGAAGTGAATGCGAAGTTGATGCCATCAAAGAATAGAAGTCATTTCGAGTTTCAATGAATATTTTAACCATAAGTATTTTTTAAAATGGAAAAGTGTTGATAAATGTGCAATGATTAAGAATTTGAGATGATCCTGTGTAGAGACTGTATATCTAATTATGCTATCGCAAATTAAGAAATATAATATTTGTAAGCAAATTAGAAGGTATAGCTTAATGACTCACAATGAAACCATTATAATTTATTTCAGTTGTTAATATTATTTACTAAATTTAGGAGCGCCCAGGCAATACTAGTGATACTAGTGATCTACAAAACCACCTTCATGACAATTGCGCTATGAAGAGTTGCCAGTATGTCTTTTGCTTTTTCATTATTATGACTAATATATTTGATTAATTAATGTAGGAGCGTGCTGTGTGAGATCAGTCAGAATTAATCTGGCTTTAGAACAAAAACAGGCAGAAAAAAAGATAACAAATATTAGTACCAATGGTTTACTGAAAAGTAATTTAGACAGAAGCATTTTGAATAAGAGCCTTCAGATTATTATCTTACTCTTGTGTGCTCAAAAATTTGAATGTGATATTTGTAATTTAAACTGAGAGCAACCGATACTATCTAAAAAGTTAAATTTTACATCCCACATTGCAGTTAGTAAATGAAAAGAATTTTTTCCGCCTGTAGCATACACACACACAGTGTGTGTGTGTGTGTGTGTGTGTGTGTGTGTGTGTGTACAAGCATGTATGCTTAATATTAATTATTTGACATTTTCAATGTAAATGTAATATTTGTCCCGCAAGCCAATTATAAATTTGCACACGGCACATAGAGTTATCGTGTTTATAAGAATTATATTAATACACAAATGCATCATCTTCTCACTGTATATATATATATATATATATATATATATATATACAATGATATTCTAGTATATGAAACTTATATTTCTTCTTTATGAGAGTATGTGTAACTGAGTATATGCGTGTCTGTACGTAGCTGTGCGTGTGTTCTGTTTTCGTCTAAAATCTGTCTCAATGTAAAGGTGCAGGCTGATAAACACCTCATCAAGGGAAGTAAATAGGCAAAAAGTTTTATTCTGCTCACCCCAAACTCACTTTCAAAGAAAAATAAATGAATAAAAAATGAATCATCAAAATTACTGCAGATCGTTCCAGTTACTTAATTATTCCTGTCATTTCGTAGTGAGACACTTGGAGGATTCACAGCCACATAAAAAAAGGAAAAAATTAATTGCCTCCCATAGACAGTGTATACAGTTTCACTTCGCCATAACGTGTAAAAAAAAAAAATGAATGATATCCACAAAGCATCAGTGCCATTTTGTTGTAAATATCAATGCTGTTGATAACATTAAAGATTTTTCTTTTGATTTCTGTTGAGCATTTTTCATTATTTTTTATTCTAATCTTAACGCTTTCTTGGCGTAATTGGAAGTGAGTAATCGTATTGGCCAATTTTTTTGATAATTGTCCAAAAGAAAAACACAGAGGAAGTGAGGTAGACAGAGAAGAGTTGTACTTCTTTTTAAAGTTGGTGGTCTAGGATATAGAAACTCGTGATTTGCTTTTTGAGCAATGGTTCGACAATGCTCAAACAGCATAATAAAGTAATTATCATAATCATATTAATTTTAAGTAAAAACGTCTGTCAAACTTAAATTTTGTTCATTTTGAATGGTAAGGAAAAAACGATTTAGAAAGTTTTACTAGGCCTAAGACTTTTACCGTCTGCATTTATTAAGAAACACCTTAAACCATTAGTTAAAAATGTAAGCAACATAGTCTTGCTATGTTTTGATATATTTAAATTTAAGTTTAAATAGCGTGTGTTTAACAGGGAATTAAAAAATATTTTCAGAAAATAGTTGAATAAAATACGTTCTGTTTTTAATGTTTCTGGTGTTTATGAATTTAGGGTGTTAAAACATAATAATGACATAGAAGTTTTAGAAATTCCGATGGAACCAACCTCTCACTGTACAGCCCTGTGTGAATCAACTGTATTCCAAATTTATAATAACAAAATCAGAAGATGCATGAAAATTTGTAAACGTGGTTTTAAGTGTGCTATCCAGCAGATGCTACATAACCTGCTGATTCTTCTTACCTATTTGCCATGTCCCTTCAGGATGTAGGGAATCATGGACTTCCACTTGACCCTATTTCTAGTCATTCTGATCACTTTTCCTCTTGGTACCTTTCACAAACCTCGCCTCGCCATCCAACAGCTTTTAAGCCCATCAAGTAAGCCTCGCGCTGATTTCCCTGTCTTTCTTTCTCTCCATCCATCCTGTGAGTATTAGATTCTCCAAGCCTTCCTTCCTCATTACGTGTTCCAGAAATCTCAGATATCTCTTCCTGATGCTAAGTATAAGTTTCCTTTTCGTTTGCATCTTCTTCAACACTTCTCGTTGCTCTCATGATCGGTCGATGTTATCTTCAACATCCTTCTCTAGAACGATACTTCGGCTGCTTCGAGTTTTTCTTCATCTTTAGGAATATTGTTCAGCATTCAATGCTATGTAGGAGGGCATATATCACATAACAGCCTACTACTCTTCCCTTTTTCAGAGAAATCTTTCTGTCTCCCAATACTCTGCTTAACTTTTGAAATTAGTATTTTTCCATGCCAATGCATCTTCGGATCTCAGTGTCATACTTTTCATTCGCTGTCAGAACACTTCCCAGCGATTTAAATGTCTGCAACTTTTTGATTTCAGAATCCCTACCCTGTAGTTGGAATTTTAGGGTCTTCTTTTTACTGATGACGACCATGCATTTTGCTTTCTTGAGATTATGACACTCAAAACAATTTTTAATTCCTAACAGTTAATACCTGTTCACCTCGGGGTTCTTGACAAAATACAACGGAGAATCTGTAATGTGATTGATACCCACTTGGCAGACCGGCTGCAGTCACTCTCTCACCGGCGTGACGTGGCTTCCCTGTACCTCTTCTACTTTCACGGCTTCTGCTCCGATGAACTTAGATCACTGGTGCCACCTAGGTACGAATTTGCACAAGATACTAGATTAGCAACTACGTCTCACCTTTTTACAGTGAAACCGATAAAATGTAACCACAATTTCTACTCCAACAGCTTCTTTTCTTGCACTTCCCGCCTGTAGAATTCCCTTCCACATACTTGCTTCCACGACAGCTACAATCTCCAGGAGTTTAAATGTAAGGTCAATAGACACCTCCTAACACACTAACTCGTATCTATTCTCTCAAACACTCTTCTCATTTACCCAAACATTATCCTCGGTATCCTTACCCGTCTATCACACTCCTTCTGACATTTCCTATATCTAATCACTCTTTCTCATCACCTTCCCCTATGTAACCCCCTGCGCAATAGTGGCAGCGGAATGCCTTGCTTGGGGTGAAATGATTAATATATATTTTTTTTCTTTAATCCGAAGTGGAAGAGTAGGAAGTAAATTCCAAGAACTTGATCCTAATCAATATTAAAAAATTTTAACATTAAAAATTGATGCAGGCAGAGATCTCAATGTATTAAGAATACAGAGTAAATATAAATTAGAGAAAATTTTCAAAATACAAAGGTGTCGGATGTACATTTCGACATAGGATCCCTAATAGAGACTCTACATCACGTCAGCGACATTGTTTTTCCAAATAGCGAAGGCCCGGAGTTAGAGTGAGGAGGGGTTTTGGTTAACAACGGTTACAAAGTGGAAAAGGACAGAGCTGGTAGTCGCGGGGTTACAGGCTTTTGAAATGGTATATTTAGGAACGGGAGGAATAGGAGTTCATATTTTATAAAGATAGACAACTAAATGAGTTAAATTACTTTTTAAAGTTAAGATTTTGGGCTGTTTGAAGAGGTGTATTTAGGCGAGAAGGAATGGGTTTCAATATAAGATTTAAAAATTTTTAAAAAGTTTATTTGATTAAACCTTTTAGGTTGAAGCGAGTTAAATGCCAATTACAGGAAGTTATCAGTTTAAAAATTATTAAAGAAAAATATTAGAGAAAAAATATTAGAGAAAAAAAATATATACATATATGTGTTAACAAAGGAAAAAGGGGTTTAAAAATATTTACAATAAGGCCCTTCAAAAAAGCGGATATAAGAACAAATTAACATAGAATAAACCTACAATAGACTCTGAATCATCCAAAAATAAAAATAAAGGAAACTGTAGAAAAAGAAAGATAATTTGGTTTAACCCCCCCTTATTGTGAACTAACTAACATCAATATTGGTAAATATTTTCTCAAATTAATAGACAAACATTTTAATAACAGTAACCCTCTACGGAAGATTTTTAATAGGTACACCCTTAAAATTAGTTATTCTTGCACCCCGAATATGGACAGTCTCATTAGTTCCAATAATAGGAGTATTCTGATGAACTTGCACAATGCTGAATCTAGGTCCGGAATTCTAAACGAATGCAACTGTAATTCTGTGGATGCCTGCCCGGTGGAGGGAAAATGCAAATCCACTCAGGTGATTTATGAACCCCGCATTTCTCCATCTAAAAAAAAAAAAAACGACTTCCGGACCTATATCGGTATGTCCGCCGGTCCTTTCAAACAAAGACAGTATAACCACAGGTACTCCTTTTCGAACCCCGGTCAGAGGTACCAGACAGCCCTTTCGCAGGCATTCTGGAAAATGAAAGAAGAAAGGCTGGATCCTGAAATTACCTGGAAACTGATAGGTTCAGCCTGTGTTCCGAGGAATTTTCGTGATAGGTGCTGTCTATTTTTACTGAAAAAAATTTCAATATTAAAATACCCCCACCAACACCGGCTACTGAATCTTAGGAGGGAATTCATCAGTAAGTGCCGCCACAAGGCAAATTATTCGAATACTTAAATTTAGAATTTAAATAAACGTTGACTAGATGTTAGAATATAAATTAAAAGGATTCAACTTAATTTTTAATCTTAATTTTACCCTAACGTTGACCTTAAAAAGTATTTTAATCCCCCTACCTTCCTATCCCAAGCTCCTTTAATTGCCTATCTTTAGAACATATGGATTCTTTTACTAAACCCCTTTTTCCTTGGTTAACACATATATGTATATATATATATATATATAATTTTTCTCTAATATTTTTTCTCTAATATTTTTCTCTAATAATTTTTAAACTGATAACTTCCTGTAATTGGCATTTAACTCGCTTCAACCTAAAAGGTTTAATCAAATAAACTTAAAATTCTTTTTTAAATCTTATATTGAAACCCATTTCTTCTCGCCTAAATGCACCTCTTCAAACAGCCCAAAATCTTAACTTTAAAAGTAATTTAACTCATTTAGTTGTCTATCTTTATAAAATATGAACTCCTATTCCTCCCGTTCCTAAATATACCATTTCAACACCCTGTAACTCCGCGACTACCAGCTCTGTCCTTTTCCACTTTGTGACCGTTGTTAACCAAAAACCCCCCCACACTCTAACTCCGGGCCTTCGCTATTTGGAAAAACAATGTCGCTGACATGATGTAGAGTCTCTATTAGAGATCCTATGTCGAAATATTCATCCGACACCTTTGAATTTTGGAAATTTTCTCTAATTTATATATATATATATATATATATATATATATATATATTTCTTTAAGCTTTCTGAAAGAGACAAGAGAAGAATGTTACAAATTTCAATGTTAATACTAGTGTCATGCTAATCAAGTAACACAATTAAAAAGAATATTTATCTTATGAATAGAAATGGCAAGTGCTGAACTATATACATAAAATGAAGTGTGACTAAAGCGAATAAAAGTAATGAAAACAGGAATCATTTAAAATCTCAAAAGAGCAAATAAGAATTTCAAGTCGACACCTGGGAAACATAAGTAATGAAAAATACAAAGACTGAATTTAAAAACCAAAAACCGTAGTAACATGAAAATGTCAACATTGAAGCAAAGTAAAGAACTCATTACAATATACCCTGCTGGTGGCACCAAATGTGTCGGTCCCGCCATAGCCACCGAAATTGTGACATCACCCCTAGTCGGCGGCTGACGAAGACAGGGTATTGCACGTGCTAACACACGTTGTATGTTACAAATTGATTACCAAGACTCTCTGGAAAGCAAGGTGACTCTTCGGAAAGAGGAAATGACCCTCTAGTAAGTTGGAGTGACATCTTGGAAAGACAAGAATTTTTAAAAAATCATGAAAAATACAACAAACGTAAAATGCCCTCTGGGTGACTGTAGCGGGGAGGGAGAATATATCACCCATCAGACTGAGTTAAATGGAAACGACATGGATATGGACACGGCTACAACGTGTGTTTGCGGCAAAAGATTTAATGGTTTACGCGGGTTACGTATCCATAAGGGACGCTGGTGCAAACAACATAATTCTCCTACTGGAGATTATAAATCGACTAATGGGATTATGAACCTGGAATACACCCACAGCGTTCAGGATTCCATCGTTGAGCAACTGTACCCTGCAAAAATCCTAAGTAAACCAAGAATCCAGTGGCCCAAAGGTAACCAGAAGGCTATGTGGACAAACCTTGATAAGAACTTTCTTTTATCCTTAATACCAATCTTAAGGGTCCCATAGTGCAACAGATCAGTTCCTTTTGTAGAATAATACACGACGTTTGCTTTGAATGGTTTGGACCGGTAATGGAGAAGAAAGAGAAAAAGGAGGAAAAACGACCAAACCGACGACAAGTCCAGAAAGGAAAATTACGAGCAGAACAAAGGTTACTGAAGCACTGTTTTAAAGAAGCTTCAATTCATGAAAGGGAAAGACGTCAGGAATTCATGAATGATATCAGAAGGAAGATTCTAGTGATATCCAGAGCTGAGAATCAAAGGAAGCAGTGGAGGAAAAAGCGGCAATCTCGAAAATCTTTCTTTATAAATCCGCATGCTTTTGCTAAGAAAATTTTCGTGGAAGCAAAGAGCGTCAAGCTTGATGCCCCTCAAAAAGATTTGGAGAATCACTTGCAGATGACGTACTCAGATAAGATGCGAGACATACCAATTTCTCGTATGAATAGTTTAGCAAGACCTCGAGATCCAACAGTTATGTTTGATGATAGTGGAATAAAAGTAAGTCCGAGATTTTGTCCGAAAGGCACGCGGTGGTAGTGCCCCCGGAATGAATGGGATATCATATAAATTATATAAAAACTACCCAGGCGTTCTCAGAAAACTCCCTAGCCTACTCCAGCGGATCTGGAAGCAGAATATTGTACCGCAGGAATTGTGTTTGGCTGATGGCATTTGGATGCCTAAAGAAATTAACTCAAAAGGCATTTCCAAGTTTCGCCCCATATCCCTCCTGAACGTAGAGGGGAAAATATTTTTTGGAGTCATCGCTCGTCGAATGACAGATTTTCTTCTAGAAAACAAGTACATAGACACATCTGTTCAAAAGGCTGGCTTCCCTGGTTGTCTGGAGCATGCACAGATATTATGGAATTCCATACTATCAGCCAAAAGAAATAAAACAGAACTCCATGTAGTATGGCTTGATCTTGCCAATGCATATGGGTCAGTCCCACATAAGTTGCTAGGAATGACCCTTGAGTTTTTCAAATTCCCTAGCAAGATTAGGGAAATCATAATAAAGTATTTTAACTCAGATTTTATGAAAATTATCGTCAGCGGTTACACTACCAAATGGCAACCACTTGAGATCGGCATCATGATCAGTCAGTCAGTCAGTTTAAGTGCCATACGTGATACACGCTTCGGCGATCATGTCTCTTTCTTTCTGACTGGACAGAAGATTATCCCGCAGTAGGTTGCCATTGCTTTCTGCGGTAGACTGGTTGCCGACTAAGGCTATAGAACCCAATCTGTCCTGCTATTTAACCCATAACTGGAAGGAAGAGACGGATTAATACCTTTCCCAAGGGTATTTGCTCGTAAGTGAATACAATGGATTCAACTGGAATTCGAACTCGGCTCCGCGGTTTCTCGTTCCGAGCCGATATCCACTGGACCACAACGCACATCCGGCAGGCAGTGTGATTTCCCCGCTTCTTTTCGTTCTAGTCATGGAGTTAATTTTACGAGGCGCATCAAGCACAGCCGAGGGAGTGATGACTAATGAACAACTGGTCCTTCCCCCTTCTAGGGCTTTTATGGATGATATCACCATTCACGTCCCTTCTAAAATTGCTGTCAATGAACTATTTCAAAAACATCATGATCCCTTCACATGGGCAATAATGAAGGCAAAGACCGAAAAAAGTCGTAGCCTGTTATTAGTACGAGGGTCTGCCAAAGGAATTCCCTTTAGAATTGGTGATAAAACAATATCAACAGTAAAGGAAATGCCAGTGAAAAGCCTCGGACGGATGTATGAAATCCCTCTGGCTGATCGACATCGGGGTACAGAGTTACAGAAAGCAGCTTTAAGGGGTCTAATTTTGATCGATAGAATCTATCTGCCCGGCAAAATAAAAGTGTGGTGTTACCAACATGGCCTATTACCCCACCTTTTGTGGCCTTTGCAGATGTATGAAATTGCACTCTCTCGTATTGAGCGTATTGAGCAAGTGATCAATAAATAGTTGCGTAAGTGGCTAGAAGTTCCTCCTTGTTTTTTGGAAATGGGGCTATATACCAACTCCGGACATCTGCAGCTCCCTATACACTCATTAGTGGAGGAATTCAAGGTTGGGAAGGTACGCGTACACATGATGATGAGGTACCCGGCTGATGATTGCATTAAGCGAGTGCATCCAGAGATTAAATCTGGTATAAAGTGGTCCGCTGCAGAGGCAACCCAAGAAGCGGAGTCAGAGATATCATGGGTGTGACGCAAAATGATCAGGTTGGACTGGGAAACACGACGCACTAGTTCTTCTCCAAGTAGAAACCAAAGGGAAAGAGGCGCATGGTAATGGAAGTTAAAATGTTCGAAAAGGAGCATAGAATAGCCACTGCTGTTACTCAAGCTAAATAGTGCAAGTGGACAACATGGGATGTTATAGAGCCGATTAAAATTTCTTGGAACTCGTTAATAGCGATGGAGCCATTGGCGATATCTTTTCTTCTTCGATTTACATATGACCCCCTTCCAAATGAAACAAACCTCAAAATGTGGGATACATAGATAGAGATCTCTGTTTTTCCTGTAAAAAGGACCCAGGTACCTTGTGTCATGTGCTTTTTGTTTGTCCACAATCGCTCCAGATTTATACGTGGCGACACAACAAGGTATGAGAGGTGATCATGGAGTTAATAACACAATGTGAGACAGCAAACCAACAGCTTGGTAGCCAAGGAGACTAAGATCAGATTTCATAAGGATGGTGAATGTCCCCCAAAGAAAAAACAAACAGCCCCGAATATGAAGCTGCTGAGCGGAGCCAGTGATTGAGAGGTTTCAGTAGACCTAATGACGTCTCTAAAATTTCCAATACACATCGCACAAACAAACAAGTGCCCCGACTCTTCCTAATAGAGTTAACAGTCCCTTGGGAAAAGAACAAGGTAGAGGCGCACGAGCTAAAGAAAACCGATACGAGTCACCTCGTGCCGAATGTGTGAACAATGGTTGGAGGTGTAACGTGATTTCTATCAAGTTTGGGTGTCGTGGGTTTCTGGAACATTCAGTTATTTCTTTCCTTTCTAAAATTGGCAACACTGGCCGTGGTTTAAAAAGCGCTTCACACCGCATTCGAACAATGGTACAGAACGCGTCAAGATGGATTTGGTCAAGATCAAAACAACAAGCAAACAAAATTCGCGCAACATCACGATCTAATATGCGCAAATGAGATACTTGTGTGGTCATCTATAACGTTTTTTTCTTCTTCTTTCACGAGCGCGTTAATAACGGCAAACGCGTTCAGGAAATTTCATTGCCGATACAAACTGCAAAGAGGAACGATCGTTTTATTTACTTCTTTATTAGAATATATAAGAGGGACAATCAACAAATTTATCTTCATACTCTGCCTGGTGGCAAACGCTGCTGTGTGGCGGTCTCGCCATAGCCACCGAAACCGTGACATCACCCCTGGTCGGCGGCTGATGAAGACAGGGTATTGCACGTGCTAACACACGTTGTATGTTACAAATGCATAAACAGACAATGTAAATTAATTGAACCAATTAACATATGCGATGACAAAAAGAGTGCTGATTAATTTTTATTTCTTCAAAAATAAATGAAAATACTGAATGAAGGAAAGATAAAATAAAGTCGGAATGAAAGTAGGACAAAAATTGAAAGACAACTGAAAAGAAAAAAACTATTAGAGGGTATTTTTTAAAAATGAGAATAATTCGTTAAAAAATGTAAAATGCAGTAAACAGAAATATTTTCTATAGTCACGGAAACAAATGAAATTATTTAATACATAATAACGACAGCGAATTTTAGAGGCCTTGACTTGGAAGAAATGTTTTTGAGTAACTAGAGACAACGAGCAACAAATATTTCTAGATATAGTTGAAAGCCAAGAAATAGATAAAATTAACAAAGTGAATACAGAATTAAATGATCGGTTATTATTTACCAATATAAACTATAAAAGAAGACTAATACAGAAGATCAAGATAAATAGACACACATACAGGGTGCGATGTATGAATCATCGTCTAAATTATGCAAAAATAAAAATAACGTTGCCATCCAAAATTATACAAAAATATCTTGAAATACGAATAAGTAAATTTATTGGTTTTAACCACAGCTCCAGAAGACTTTGGAATATCTTGCAACTCTTCTGGATTTTCCTGCTTGCGTGTCATGGTACAGTTTTGTTGCCAGACATTAGGCATTCCTTCTTGACCCGGAACAGCACTACCTTCTCAAGGCACATGATGTAGGCCTTCGTAATTTCCGAATCCTCTGTACTGTCCTCAGATTGACACCCAAATACTCCGAGGTTGAACTTTGGAGCGATTGCCAAGTATTATAACATGACGGTTCCAAATTCCTGGTGAAGGTAATTGTTTCATAGTATTCTTTTTTCATAGATGGGGTCCAACTGACCCTATTATACTCTGCAGTCTACAGTATCAAAATAAACAACGCAAAAACATGAAATTAAACTATAAAATGGTGATAATTTACTCATCGCACCTTGTACAGACACAGACAAATCGTACAAATTTAGATATTAGAATGGGTAAATATATTTAGAGATCAAGAACATATAGATAAATTTATGCACAATGAAAAACCAGCAAGTTGAAGCTGGTCGCAAGAGAAAAATCTAGATTTGAGTTCAATATGAAAAAGAATATTTTCAAGGAGACTCGCTGTCCTCACGATCTTTCTGTATATCAATAATATTGATTATTTTCTTGAAGCAGAAATATAAAAAGATATAAATTCATCAATTCTTTAGTAAATCTTCCGAAGTATGCTATTCGGCAAAATAAAAAAGTATATTTATAAAGCCAGTGATGATTTTTAGCAGTAAACAAAATCGGTTGAGTAGAAAGAAAAGTATTTAGATATATGCAAAATATTCGTTTAAACTTCTGATGCATAATATTACTGAAACTTTACACAGGTTATATTAATTGGTAAAAAATTAGATTAACAAGAAAATATATATTAGAAAAAACAAAATTGCCATAAAATATGTACAAAAAATGTAAAGAAACATATTCAGACATGGGCTTTAAGACAGTTTCATTGTGCTGGTTTACAATCTCGATTTGGAGACACAGTTTTGTAAACCTTTGCAAACCTTTCTTTTAAAATGTTGACACTATCTTTCTTTTAAATGACATTAAAATCATACATATTTTAGATAAATCTGATCTTTCAAGCCTCGCTGTTCATTTTAGTTGGATTCAATTCTATTGTCTAGCTTATTAAAGCAACTCTTCATTGTTCTGAAGAACCCATTCGTGTATTTTTGGCATTATTTTTTTGAAAGATTGAAATCTTTTCACGCATCAAATATTGTACATTCTTTACAAAAAAAAAATCATAGGCTAAAATACCCCGATACATTGCTTTATTAATAGTTCCCGCATACCATCAAAGTAAATCCATTATACTTCCACCGCCGTACTCTCCTGTAGAGATGATGTTTTTTAATCGTATAAGCATCTGTCTTTTTATGATACATAACGAGTTGGGTTGTGGCTTAAATTTTAAACTCTCATTTTATCCTAACAAAAAACATTTTTGAAAAGTTATCTGTCTCCTCTAAATGCTCACAAACAAACTTAATTCTCTCATGAATTTTTCAACAATTTTTTTTCGGGAGACGCGAATTTTTAAGCCATTATTTGGAATTCATTACTAATAGGTGTAGTTGTATCGTGTTTCTAATTGCGTGAAGTAAACTTGGATCTTCTTTCTAATTGCGTTTTAATAATCTTGAATTTTATTTCTCATCATGATTGAATTCCCTTAAAATGTTCTTAGTATTTTTTCTGGTTTCTCATGAAGAAATTTTCTGGGTTGTTGTCTTGATTTTCTGAATAAGCTATAAAATGACACTGGCAGGTACACGTTGGCAATAGACTAACAACTGAAATTTTCATTCTGTTTTTTAAATACATAATTATTTTCTTTGATAATTATTTTATTTTATTTTCTGGTTGAAAGAAGTTAAAACTGTCAACCGTAATAGTATCATAACCAAATGAAGTATTTACTGGAAGATATAAAACGTTTCAACGCAGGTGTATGAACGTGTAGTTCTGAACTGCTTCTTAAATAACCTTCTTATAAAAATGTTTTAATAATTTCCAGAAATTTTCAGTTGCTATTTTTGTCTGTTTTGAAAACATGTACTTTCTCAAGTAACAGTTAATTTGTATCGAAATTTATCACCTAAATCACTTTAAAGAACATTAAGAATCAGCAATATTTTAATTGAAAATTTTGCAAGTTTCCAATTATTTCTTCCTTGTACGGTATAAAAAAAAGAAACTTGATTCGAAAAATCTCCAGTACCCATGATGGACAAAGATAATAAAGAATAAACAAAACAAATCAACGACTGAACAGTGAAGTAATGAGGAATTTAAAAAGAAACACTTTTAGAAATGTCTTAGAATAGTGAAATCTGTTTCAATAATAGAGAACGGAATTAAATAAAATAATAGGAAAAATCTATTTCAGGAGAAGTAAAATTTCAATGACAGAAATCTTGTCAAACTAATTAGCAGTATACACAGATGTTCGAGTCTACTTCTCAATAAAAAAAACAAACAAATAAAAACAAAAACACACAGACAATTTTGGAAGAAATACGTAAAAAAAAAAAAGCCTGAATCAGAAAACAGTAAGATATGATGGAAATCGGGGACTCTGGTTTTAAAATTTTATGCATAGGCATAAAAGACTCGTCTAGTAAAAACGCAAAAGATTGATGGAAGCAATGCTTTTGTAATAGACGTTGAATATTAAGGGAGAACTCATGCAAAAATGACGCTAAAAAGGAACCAAAATAATCAGTACATGGCAATTATGCAACTAATTTGATGTGGAATATCTTAACAGGATTACTTAACTATTAGCACCATTAATCATAAGAAAAACAGAATGAAACAATAAAGATGCAAGAAAACGAAGATGAGACAACCCAGATAAAAGTAAAAACGAAAAAAAAAAAAGAAGAAACATTTAATACTAATATAGATGGACTACGGAACAATAACTGCTAACACTAATCCTGTATTTTGGAATGCTAATGTTCAATACACAGAATATGACAAAAGTAGAACGTAAGACGAATATTCACCGAATATAATTATAAAAGGTTCTTTTTCAGGGATATGATATCGCTAATACACTTCGTGATAGCAATGACATCGGGTCATGCTATTTAGTGAAATTGAAAAGGTTTTTATAAGCTTATCAAACAGCTGAGAAAAGCCTTGAACTGTTTGATTAGTTGGAAGAGTTGTCATTATTCACCTAAACTAAAACTAGACAAATTAATTCAAACTGCATAGATCTGTAGTCAAAACATTAGCATGACAATTGTCATTGAAACATATGCATTTTCAGTGATATACAAATAAAACAATAACGAGAATGGATAGTAAATAGAAATTATACCGATAAATATGTTTGTAGCTTAAAAGGAGATTCATGAAAACAGAAGGAAATGGATGAGAAAGAGAAGAAAGAAGAAGCATAGAAAATAAGATAAATTGTGAAGACGAGATTCAACAACAGAAACCTTATCAAAGATATGAAGTAACAGACAAAGGGAAACTGAGAACTTTGGTGAGAACCAGGAAATTAAGAACTATATATATAATGTTAAACTCAGAAGAAGCTGCTGAAAGATACTATAAGTAAAGTTAAAAAAACAACTTAGGACTGAAAATTGTGTTGACAATATTCAAAAGGGTACCGTATTGCCCACACTGTAGAAGAAAAAATATTTCAGACAAGCTATAGCAAAACGAACAAAACAGCAGAATATATAAGTAAGAAGCAACTGTTGGTGCTTAAACATAATCTAAACTTATTTATAAATGGAACTTTGTCTCTGTGTGTGTGTGTGTGTGTCCGTTACCTATAGACTCCAAAACGGCTGAACCGATTTTCTTGAAACTTTACACAGTTGTACTATAAGCATCTGCGAGTGTTCTTAGCTAGGTTTTGTGTCGAGGTATCCCCGATAAATAGCGAAAATCGATAATCGAAAAAATCGGGTTATAAAATGAGTGGCCCGATTTTAATCAAATTTGATACACTCATAGACAAAGACATAAGAAACGATATTCAGAAGTTTCAAGGTTACAGTTCTTACAGTAGTGCAGAAAAACGATAGAATATATATATATATATATATATATATATATATATAAAAGGCAAGATATTTGTGTGTGTGTGTGTGTGTGTGTCTATTTATCTGCCTGTATGTCTGTATTTTTTCAGCCCTTTTTATTTTAGTTTTTGCTTCGGGTTTGACTCTAAGTAGGTATAATTGTAGTTCTTAGTCTCAGCCATGATACCATTTACTTAGAGGACTTATTTAGGCTGGTTAGGAATGCACTGTCACTTGGAACTGTGCAAATGACTTTCATTTGACTAAGGAAACAGATGATAAAAGCATATACCTGAATCTGATAGTGAACAAAAATTAAATTTTCGAAATTTTGAAATTAAAGTGGATTATTTAATCTAATTTATAAAAATTTGATAACACCTTCTTGAAGTAAGTGAATACATTTGTTTAAGCAGATTTCGCAGTGAAAAATCAAGAAATATGCGGATTTTCATGAGTATGAATATTTTTTTTATTAGAAAGTAAAAATGTTCCCATTATTATCAGGATCTTTGAAAGAGTCGGAAAGAAATTTGTAGAAAGAGTCGAGAAATTACAAATCAGAGTAGCAACTGAAATACTGAGAAAAGTATTAAGATTTAACAAAGACGATTTTCACTGCACTCGTGAAATAATTAACATTGATGTAGAGGCAAATTTAATTCTTATAATAACCTGCATACTGGTCACAAAGAGCCATACAAGAATATTTAATGAATCTATACCTCAAAGGAAGAAAAAGAAATAGTTATAGAAAAGAATACATATAAAACTTATGAAGTGGTAAACTACTAAATAAAGACAAATACACAATACTAAATAGCGATTCTTACTTCTCAATGAATAAAATACAGAAATAAAAGGGAAAATCACAAAAAATATTGTAAACCAAATACTTTACATGTTACAAATTGTAATACATATAAATATGAATATTTTAATACATTTTCAGTTGGTGTTAGAATTACAGTTTCGACAATAATCAAGACATCGTCACAGGTAAATTCTTTAATTTTATTCTGATATATCTATGAATTCATTGATTGCTCTTTTGCTTCTTTTAATAGAAATTCAATATAATATTTTAGCTTGCACACTTTTTCAACTCAGATATTTTATAAAGAAATTTATGCTAACAGAACGAAAAAATATTTTGTGACTGAAAATATTTGTTATATGTTTCACTCTTGAATAAAGAGAGAAATATAGAGCGCTTCCATTTGAAACTTTCATCAAACTGAAGAGTATTCATTGAGATGACTAAATTTTTATAAATTCATGTACACAATACAATAAGTGAGCACCTTATATATATATATATATATATATATATATATATATATATATATTAATGCGGACAAGTTTGCCACTTAGCAGTGTTATTTCAGTCATGCCGACTTCGAAATTTCATAAACCCGTTACTGTGATGTCTTCACTCTTCATGGCTTTTGTTTTTTGTTGAAAAAACACCCCAGTAAATTTGGCATTACAATTTAACACTATATATATATATATATAATTTAGTGAATTTTTATGATTTATATATATATATATATATATATGTGTGTGTGTGTGTGTGTGTGTGTGTGTTTGTGTGTTTGTATGTGTATGAGATGTTCATGTGTTTATATGTGTATGCGTGTGTGTTCCATAAACCACAAAATTCACTCATTACACTAACTTGTTCTATGAAATAAGAGAATATTTTTATAATACCTTGCTACGTTCACAATAAAATCAGCCAGTCAGTTAAGTGCCATATGTGATACATAATTGGGCAATCATGTCTCGAAAGAGATATGGCTGACTGGGCAGAATGTTATCCCTTAGTAGGTTGCCATTACTTTCTACTGTAGACTGGTTGTCAGCCAAGGATATAGAACCCAATCTAACCTGTTATTTAAGCTATAACTAGAAGCAAGAGACGGATTAATTCCTTTGTCAAGGCTATTTGTGCGTAAATAAATGCAAGGAATTCGACTGGAATTCGAAATCACCTCCCCAATTTCTTGTTTTGAGCCGAGAACCACTGCACCACAGCGTACTCCTCATAATAAAATACTTGAATCAACATATTCTAATAAATAGAAACTGATCAGGTATGCCAGCTTGATTAAATAGAGTTTGCATTCAACACAAAAAAATATGTATACAAATAGCTTTACTCTCATATCTTTAGCTAATATCCACACGAAATCCCTATGTCTGTATTGTTGTTTGCAAGAGAAATGAATGTTAATCGCCTACCGCCATCTACAAATCAATAAAAGGTTCGATAGTAATCTACTGACGTTACCTGCATGTGATTTGCTCCCCTTTTGCAATCACTTTTGTTTCAAAGATGCATAACTTGCCACTCCGGAAATGCCGCTCTTAACAAATATTTTAAAAGCAATTTAACAACAGTTATAAAATCTTTTACTATTCTTGTTCTGTTTTAATGCAAATTTCTATTAATAAAATGCTTAAAAAATATATACCTTTAAATGCTGGCAATTCCAAAATTTTTCGCCATAAGTGAAACGGTATCTAACGAATGTGTTTATTTCCAAGGTTTAATTCGTAATGTAATTCATTATTTAATCTACCTGTCCAAACTACATATTTTAAAGACAATTTTAACCCTTGAAAATACTATTCTCTGAGACACATCTAAACCAAGACACTTGAAAGTATTAAATAACGAAATTAATGTTGTTTGGAAAAACTTTAAACGAGTCAAATTTCTTTACACATAATCGAATCTGTGATATTTAAAAGAAATTCCTGTAAAAGTAATCTTTCTAAAAAATCAGTGATATTGATAAATATTAACAGTACTCACATGAATATTACGAAAACGTGGTTCTTTTAAAAAAAAGGCAAACGCAAACTAGATGTAGAACTTTACAATATTTTAATTGTCAATGTATCAATAATTACCATTGATGGGTCATTTGAATAAATTAAAATGTCTAAAATTTGAACTATTGCGTTAAAGATATGAGAAAAATTGTTAATATGTTGTGATCATCGCCCACAGTGTTTAACGCATGAGCTCCTCAAGCATTTAAAACTTATCTTCAGCCTCAAAAGAGCCATCAAGGAAAAAATTCAATATCGCTTATGTTCATTCTGTAGCATCTATTAAAAGGTTTTCAGATTTGCGACATCGATTCGGCCAACATTCTTTCAAATAGGAAATAACTTAATAGTGACGAATTAATATCGAATGTAGTGGGCGTTTTCAGTGATTTCTCAGCTAATGAGGATATATCTGTCTTTCTTTCTGGCATATATCAATTTAGGAAGAATAATGTGACTGAGAGAAAATTCAATTCAGATGGCCCCAGAAGATGAAATTGTTTGTGGATTAAAATGAACAGCTTTTCAGTAGAAAAGAAATGGTTCAAGGATTTTGGTGAATGATCAATTTTATTACGTATTGTATGATATCATACAGTAGCAGGCTAAATGTAACAATGAACACGACTGCTAAATGTCATAAGCCAATTGTGTTGCGAATTCTAATCAATGTAGTATTTTACTCAATTTATATGACAAATGTTGATATATATATATAAAATCATTTTAGAAGTTGCTTCAAAGCCTTAATCAAAGTTCATGGGGTTTATATTGAATAAACTTTATTATATATACATTTATGTCATTGTGTCTTCACGCGTGTGTGTATGTATTTCTGTAAGAGCACTCGAACTACATTTTGTCAAAGTATATTTTTTCCCTGTTAAATAATATACATGAAAAATTAAAATTTGTTCTCAAATACATGACGCAGACTATATGTTTGTGTGTATGTTTGCGTGTGTGTTTATAAATTCACAAATATATGTGTTTTTATAAGTAAACACATAAAACGTGTGTAGACTTTTTCTTGTACTGGATCTTTGTAGATTGGCAGTGGACAATTTTGTCGGTACTTCGTTTCTTATTTATATCGTAACACTTCATGTTCTGCATTCACAAAAAAACATTTCCTCTCAGAAATAAACTAATTTAAAATGTACGCACTCTCTTCTTACATGATTTTATTGTAGTATACATTATTTCAACTAAAATCTATCTTTTGACAAATCAGTATATTTGCTCCATAATGTTATCAGTGTCATAAAAAGTTTTAATATTTAATTCTTTGGCATCTCTATCGTCTGCATCCCAAATATATTTGTGATAAGAAGCAGATAAAAGTCCTGACTATCCTGCCCATCTATTCTTAGCTAGAGTGAGTGAAAGCAACTTATGATCGTTGGACAAATTCATTTTTCTTCTTTCTAGTGTGCTATATCCAGAAAAAGAAAAAATGTGTCATAATACGCAATCGGTGATAAGAAGAAGAATTAAAAAGTATTTTTAAATAAAAGTTATTGTATAAGCCTGAGCAAATGTAATTAAAAAAAACAACATGTCCGAGTGCTGAAAATACTCTCAACTTTTGAAAAGAGAAATATTTTGTAGGAAAAGTAGATGTTTATAAAAAAAATGTGTTTAAAAATCTAAATGAAATATAAATGAAATTAAATTATTAATGAAATAATAATAATTAAATTATTATAAAATGAAATAATGAAGTTATAAAATTATTAAGGGTAAAATTTCAACAGCAACAAGCTACTACTTTCAGAGTAGTTGGTGTCTCGTATTATGACAATATTTGTGGCGTCGTACTAAGAGTATGATTATTAACCTTTAAACAAAGTTTGCACAAATATGTAGGCTGAAATAAAGCGAGAAAATTAATTTTAGTGTTGCTTTTATGCATATTTTTGGTTTTGCTATCTAGAGAAAGTACAGAAATTATATTTGTACTCTTGGATTATAAAAATGAAGAAAAGGGAAAGAAAACAATTGTTACTAAATTTGCAAAAGTTTGCTATCCTTTTCACTCTTTTTCTATAACAAACTCTTTGGCTTGTTGTTGCAGATTTATTTGCGACCAAATACCGCAGAAAATGATCTAACTTCACAAATCGTTGAGTTGACAGGTAGGCGTTTTGATTCGAATGATCAATTGGCTTATCTCCAATGAAATATCAATTGATGATGTTCACTGTTTAAGGGTTAAATGAATACTTAGAAAATACTAGACAAAACTTTACTATTCGAAAGATGAAAAAATGTTCTTAGTTTTGCAAACGTCATTTTTCAATTTAAAACTAATAAACGGCAATGAGAAATTGACATCACTACACAAGGTTTATTTTTTTTAATAAGGACCATGAACCACTTAGATTTCCATATTCTGACAGAATGAAGATGTATAAAATGATTCTTTATTCTATGTGGTTCATGTTATTGAATCGAGTGAGTAAGAAGACTATTTTTATTCATAGTCTTAGTTTTTGAACTTCATTCATACGTGAAAACAAAACGACAATTCTTCTTTATTGATTAACATTTTTCAGATTTCCACGTAGGGAATGGATTCTAAAGAATCTTCCTCTCAATTATGTTTTGTAAGTAGAGACTTTTATGTATTCAGAGAAAAAAGTTAGTGTTATTGAATTGAAAATATAAAGGTGATGTTCCTAAAATATCTTATCGAGCAGCTTGAACATGTATTCTTGCGTCTGCATTATTATTTCTTAGCACAAAAACCTTTATCTCTCTTCCTCACTTTTCTGTTTATGTCTTTTTTTTACATATCGCTATATTTATCAGTGTGTATTTGTTTGTGCATACGCGCGTCTGAGTCCATGTTTGTTCGCACAGAACATAAAAAAGAATGAACAGTAACAAAGGCTTGAGAAATTTTTCATCATTTTCTCGCAGTAAGTTTACATGCTAACTAAAACGGTGGTAAGATAGCCGTTAATGGCACATGAGTAGAGATTCTAGAAGCAGATTTTAAATGTTGGCAAATTTTCTTCTTGTGTGAATATTCCTCTACCATATCAATTTAATTATCTAATAGTTAGTATGTTTGGGTCATAGTACACTTTTTCTGTGCTCTGAATCTTTATTCAAACACATGCACAATAACAAATACCGAAAGAAGTACAATTTTAATAAAAAGAAAAGACGCGTGACATCAGGTAACATGAAAATTCGTAATTATTTTATTTACAGCGAACTGTTATCCTTCTTACTTTCATGTTATTTCCGAAAGGAAAATTTATAAAAGTAAAATATTAGATTGGATACAATTTGATGCAAATTTCATACAGAATAAAAGTCGTTAGCAATGATAAATAGCTAAGAATGTTGTATATGTCATTTTGTATAATATACGGGAACAAAAGACATATATGAACGATCAAAACATCGTTGTTTTGTATATCATGTTTTTGATCAATAATTGTCAATTACAAATATATATGACATATAATACAAATGACAAAATGGAACAAGAAATCCGATCTTCCACGCTTTCTCTTTCAAAAAGGCTTCTTCAGACCCATGGATTTATTGATAAATTATAAAACTATAAACTTAACAAGAAAAGATGAGTAGAAAGAATGAATATTAAGAATCCGAGCATGCCTATTAACAAAGTAGAAGTTTGTCAACAGAACGTTTAATCATAAGTTTTTTTTTTATTTTAATCATCCATTGAAGAAAGTTTAGGAAGGATGACTTTCAAAAGGGAATTATGTGGGCAAGAGGATAAGGAAATGCAAAGCGCGTATTTGGAGACTTAAAAGAAGGAAGAGAAAGAAGTAAAAAGAAAAAGACGGAGAATAAAGCGGGGTGGGAAGAAGAAGAAGAAGAAGAAGAAGAAGAAGAAGAAGAAGAAGAAGAAGAAGAAGTTATTATCTTATTTCCCTAGTGTGGTTAACTAAGATTTGCACCATATCAAATTTTATTATGCAAACAATTTTAACGGTGACATTTTTATCCAAAAGTTGGTAACATTTTCTGGATATACTTACCTTTATATATCATTAGAATATGAGTTTTCATGTATTTGGTGATCTTATTACGCAATACAATGGTTTTTCATCGTATTGTAAATAAATAGATATTTATATTTTAAAGAGAATTTATTTTATGAAAGAAACTTCTTTGGGTTCTGGGTCATTTAGATAAAAGACTTCAAAGAACTCTTTGATGTGATCTTACAAGTTTAATCCGAGTACTCAGATTCGTTGGTTGGTGCTAAAATGAAGCGAGTTGGCTGTCAAAGTCAGTTGTTGCAGAAATCTGCTTCAGAGTAGTCTGTTTCCTAACTTTCGCTAATATGATATATAAACTATATTCCCGATTGAAGTTATTTTGAGGCAGTTCTAACGTCGAGCAGGTATGCCTTTAAGTTTTTTCTTTTTTACTCACTAAAATTATATTTTTAAAATATAAAAATTAATTGACATTCTTGAACTTACTTCTCTTTATCATATTTTTGTCGCACACGTGATAATATTCATTTTTAAATTAACGTTATACAAAGATTATCTTTGTTCATAAGAATGCTATGACATTAATGATAAACAACATATATAGTTATTGAGTAATGAAAACAATGTTATAAATTGAGAAAATGCTCTGAAGAGATCACGAAATAATTATTGGTAAGATAATGATGAACAGTAGTTTTAATAATGTCACAAAAATAGACATGAGAAAATTTCAAATAATATAAGTGAATTCATCCGCAATACAATATTTATCAAAATTGACATTAAAGATGAGAACGCAAACAAGTAAGCCTCACAAATCAACAGTTGAGAAAAGTTTATGCAAACTGATTTTCAACAATAATCTATTGGGATAAATGCAATGCTATCATGAAGGAACCTAATGAATGAAATAGAGATTGGATCATCATGGAAATAGTTAAACAACATGACTTCGAAGAAGTGAATAAATCTTTGAACTGTTATTTTTAGTAATAATTTCAAAACTGATAACAGTGTTAAGATAAATGCACAAAAATATTATAAATTCTTGGAAATCACACTTCTTTGTTGTTACAGAGATCACAACCAAGAAGTTTTGAACTACAACATTATTACTTCACTTTCTGCTAATCTGATGACTGTTCAAGTAATATTAGAGCTGAAAGAAAAATTAAGAATATCAATGGATAGCAGACTAATGAACTCATCATGGATCAAATATTAACATGAAAAATGATAAATCAATAGTTTATTCACATGATAATGTATTGCGGCCGATATAATTTTAGATTGATTTATTTGTGCAAAAAAAAAAATTACAAATAGTTTGTACAAAATTAACTGAAAACAAACAAGTTATTATTATAAAGAAACAAAACTAATATTATGGTGAGTTTATAAGCGTAGTTTAGAAGTGACACAAAGCCGAACCGAAAGTATGAGACCCTCACTACTTAATTGCAAAGATTCTAGCAATACATGCTTACTAAATATTATGTCACTGAATATTGTACACTAAACACTGTATCTTGTTAATATAAATACGTGATAGACAACTGCTTTCTTTACAATTGTTTTGCATAATTAAATATGACAGAGTGTAAAGTAACCAATATCCAAAGTTTAGTTAATTTGTGGTATAACTCACTACTATTGCTACTAACGGTTATAATATCATGTGTCTAATAAACACTATGTCCGAAATTTAAGTGTTCACTTGTGGGTCATTACGAGTGCGTACACTCTAGCAAAAACTATCGGTAGACCCCGCGTAAGCAGGATCGGGTCTTGTCTGCTTTTTCCCATACAATCTCTGTCCTTCGGTATAACCTCGCCTGGGTTCCTCTAAGCTCGAAAGCAGAGACTTCAACAAGGTTGAATTCGAGTGGAACTCTGGATATTTACTTGAGACATCCCCATTGAGGAGGGATGTGACTCAAAGTTGTTTATTTAATGTGAAAATTCAGAGTGTAATTGGAAGAACACCCTCAAAACACTCGCATCCACCAACACCTAGGCAGTTCGCTGACAGTTTAAAAAAACTAAATGAGAACTTTGACATGAAAAACTTAAAGCGTGGACCAATTGTTCTGTTTGTGAATTGTCAGTCTGCGAACTGTTCGTTGGCGAATTGTCTTTCAGCGAATTGTCCAGCTACCCTTAATGCAGGATTGGGCACCTGTTTATTTTTCTCCAGACGAGGTTATAACCTTCGGCATAGCCTCATCTGGTTTCCTCTCCGTCCGGAGACAGTTCGCGGTGAAACTATCCCTGAACTCTCCTGTTATTTCTTTAAGACGTCTTGCCTAATTCATTTGTGTTACCGGGAATGTGTTATTTACTCAACAACATTGTCTATTTTTAGATTTTTTTATTTATTAAATATTTTATTTTGTTTTTTAGTATTCACCTCCTCCTCTTTCTGACAAGTTCACCACGCTATGTTTCTATTGTTTTGGGTCAACCACTAGTTTTCGGTATGTTTTCCCCTTTTTTTTTTTTACTCATGTACATCCAACGAATTCTTGAGGTGTTAGTACGATAAACATATACAGAATATTCCTTTCTCACGTATTTGAGTATTAAATAATAAAGTTTCTCGCTAAAAGATTTATTCAGAACATTTACCGTTTCTTCAAAGCAAATTTCTACTTTTTTTCTCGGTAGTATATAATTACTGTATTTTTCATGATCTACTAGTGCTAACTTTCTTAGAAACTTATTTTTACTCGTCTTCCCAGTTGCTGCATTCTTCTCGTAAAATTTTCTCGTATCTTCTAAAATAAGAAGAAAAGTTAATTCTATCATCTGAATTATTTGAGAATTCAGTTATGGCATTTGCCATCAGATCGGGTGTGAAAGAAATTGGAGAATTTTCCGATTTCTTTTAAATTATTTTAATTAGATTTTGTTGTTGATTCTGAAGTTCCAACAACTACTGTTACTGATGTTGTTGCTGTTGCTATTGCTGTTGTTGTACTTCTGGTAAGTCTTCCATATTTAAGAATAATTTATTTACGTACAACAAAGAAAAATACAGCAACATGGTTCTAATTTCTTGTTGTTACTGTTATTATGTGCACCGAAGCAAAAGATAAATAAAACATTTTTCCTACTCTGTATAAGTTTCGATTTCTCGTCGCAACTCTTATAACTTGCTACTATCGGTTTTAATATTATGTCTTGACTGATTTTAATGGTACTCAAAAGAACAATTCTGTTCCAAACTCTGTTCCTGGAATTTCTCGAATTCAAATTCTTAATGCGTTCTAGTTCATTTGTGTTATCGAGGGTATCCTATTAATTCGAAAACAGTTTGATATTTTTCTATTGAAAGCCGGTTCAATGTAAAGATGTTTATATATTACTGATGAAAAGTATAACTTGCAAAGAAAACGAAAATCGAGCCGTCAATTCGTTCAGTGTCAATTCAATATTTAAAAGGCTTAATATATCCTAATTAACAACCACTTTCTGTATTTAAACAAACAAAATAATATTTTTAGCTTTATCTTTTAAGAATTTGCTGATTTGTTCTGTGGCTGTCTCAGGATGAAAATAACTATGAAGATTAGAAATATCTATTTTATATACTCGTAAAATACCGACTAAGATTAGTAAAATAATACTTTGAAATCTGAACTAAACAGTCAGCAAATATTTTTACAAATTGGGGATGCTATTTAATCAAATTTTAATTGAACGAAAATATGCAACAAAACGAAATTTTGTTATGACAATTTGACAGTTATTAAATTAAATAATGGTCAAATGCCTAACAGCGCGTTTAACTAATAAAAATAAAATAATATTCTATGTAGATAATGAGGAAAGTAAATATAAACATTAAGTATATATCTCCACTTAATACGGAAATATGTATGTACCTATTCAAAATATAAGCTGACATTTTAAATAAGCCTATTAATTCCTTAACTAATCTTAATAATGTTCAGTGTTAAACTAATTATTCGGCATCAAAGCGCATAAACTTTTGCATCACACATATTCACTATCAACCTATATTATAATTGATACGTCTGTGCTATGTATAATTTGACGATTCAAGGTTTTGAGGACATAGACGTTTCAGGTATTTGATAATATAAAATAAGAAAATTATATAGTATTTATAATTATAGAATTACATAGTAATCAATTTGAAGTAAACCCAAATAGAAATAACAGCATGATAGATGTTTTTCTTTTATGAATCAAGCGGTGCAATTTAAATAGATTGGATTTATCTAAAAAGTTGTTTTTATTAGTCGTTGCATGGTATAAAATAACCCAACGAACAATAATACATGCAGAATTAAGAGCAAACCAACTGCAGTGAGTAATTCAGTCAACTAAAGCAGAATAGACATACATTTCATTAACATTCATTAAAAAGTTTGTATATCCATAAAATTATGAAATCTTTCTTTCAGTTATTATTACTTGTCCAAAGAATTCACGCTTTGTTTTAGACACATGGCCCAGTGAATGAAAGCGTTTTATTAGTTGTAGTGACTTGATTCAAGGTATTGTGGGTTCAATAACTGGCTACAGCAGTGGTGAACAAATAACTTAGAGAGTTGAGTCAAAGGGAAATAACTACATGACATCCAGAAGTGGCATCGCGCATGTAACGAGAATGATATATCCCAGTGATCGAAAGAAAGGGTTCGGTTCGGAATTCCAAGCACCTGAAGATGAACGAAATATCATACATATGGCAATAAAGATGAGGACAAGAGTCCGATCAATGTAAATAAAGTTTCCCTCATGATATCGACAAGTTCTTCCAATATTTCATGAAATATAAGTCAGTCAGTTAAGTGCCATACGTGATACACACTTCGCTGATCATGTCTCGAAAGAGACCTGACTGACAGTGCAGAATATTTTCTCGCAGTCAAATATTTCTAACCCACTTCTTTGTGTAGTCCAACGATCCTTTTCATTTGTTAATATATCACTTTCATCTTTTCCAAACAATTAGCAGTATACAACTAAGATTAGTTCAATGTTCTTTGTTCACAAAAAACAAAAAACAAAAAAAACAAAAAAACTCCATCATATAGAAAGGAACGCCAAAATTGAATGTGCAACAACAATTAATAACTTTTGTTATTAGTTTAATAAATTGCCCTCATCGAAACAACTGGTGAAACTTAAATGCTCTGGTAGGTTGATTCCGTCATATTTGGCTGGGATGAAAGATTGAACAACTTTTCTCCGATAAGGTAGCTTATTCCATAACTTTTCTTGAAACTAATGGTTTCATTTTAATAAAAGCTCAATTAGTTGTAGTTCTAGTTGTATTTTTAAAGTGGAAAGTTTTGACTGGAATCTGCGTTTTATACACAAAATAAAAATACTCACACACATTCAACACGAACTTGCATGTTATTATTTCTGTACTAATCGGCAAATATCTTCCATTGTGAAAATTTACATATGACTCAAAATATTATTGCTGAAACTTTTAGCCATTTATGAGTTTATTCTATTCTCACTAAAGTGGATTTGATAAAGCATTTGTCTGAAGTAGTCTGAATCATTGTGAAATTTATTTACATTATTTATGCATTTGCATCTTCTCACATCAGATATCTGGTATTTTATCTAGACATATTGACTCCCGACATATCTCTGGCTTCTATAAGGTTGTCAACCGCAAAAATGCTGGGATCGAGAAATTCAAACGGTTCTAAACTCTCTAATTTTTTCATTCTCATTTTTTGCATTCTTTGAGACAATTCTTTTTAGGCGAAGTTAATACTCACCCTTGTGATCATTAATTTATTTCTATTTTCTAACTTATTTCATTCTTACCCCTGTTACGAATACGATTTGAAGTAATAACTTTTCCCTATCAAGAGTAGAAAGATCCAATATTTTTCCTACTTGGTTTGGGTAATATATCTGGATCTCATAGTACCAAAGTATTTTCCTCTTTTTTGCAGACACATTTTTGTTTGTGCTCATAATATCATAATGATTAATGTAGTATTAGTATTACAGGAAGTTACATTCAATAAAGAAATCGATATATAAAATTCGTGTTAAATACATTTAAAAATAATAGCACGCTAGTGTATTTAAAATAAAATAATTTTGTACGTTTGCATGTCCTGTAATAACTAACTGAGTACGGAAATAAAACTTTCATGAATATATTATCGGTTTTCCGGTAGACACCCAATATATTTTAACTCAATTTTCTTCGACAGCTTTCAGGATTATATCGTGTTCATACTGTGGAAAATATTGATTTCAAGCTCTTTTTACGTAGAAAATAAAACATACCATATTTTCATGTTGTTTCTGTAAGCACGCACCTAATTCTTAACGAATTTTCTAGTAGAGTCGAATACGATATAAAATGACAGATTAATATAATGATATAATCGAGTTGACAGATAAAAACATTAAAGATTAGTCACGCTATTAAATAGATTTTTACTTTTACAGACACAAGTATATATACATATATATATATATATATATATATATATATATATATGAACAGAGATAAAGAGTAAAATCGATTAATCCATGAAATGGTGGATAATTTCTTACGCGTAACTTCCTTACCCTTTCTTGCAAGCTCAGAGAAGCATAGTTTTATGTTGTACATCGATAATTTTTACAACGCAGTTTAAACTAAATTTATAGTAATGTTCTCTATTTCAAGTAAGTCATAAGGTCAAGGTCTGTTATGATTTAAAATAAACCGTTTATGTTTGTTTTGTGTCTAAAAGGAAAATACAATAATAGAGAAGTAGAGAATACACATAATATTTTCTGTCATTTTTGCAATTTGAAATAATTTAAATAAATCGATTGATTTTTAGAATAATTTAAGATGTTTTATGTTTTGTATGTAGTTATTCAGCTTAGTTTAACCTGACTCAAGTGTACATCATCAGATAAGGATTCAAGATAACCACACTTTAATAATGGTTTATTAGATGAGCGCTCTAACCATGAATCCATCCCAATGTGTAAGTTCACGTTGATAATATCATTTCATTTTTATACTATATCTACTAACTTTGGGAATGGTTTATGATTTTAATATACTAGTGGTAGGGGATGCTGCTACATCCCAAGAAATATATATTACGAACTATTTTCAAGTAGATCTTTTAGTTTTCACATAGAAGCGAGCCTCTCTTGGGACCTGAGGTACGATATTTCTGACTCAAGGAGAAATTCTGACTTATCGGTTGATGAAACATGCACATTCAGTGTTAATTATGTCTTTATCCATAGTGTTGGAGGTAAACGTTTTCTGGGTTTTGGTGTTATTGGCTTGGTAGTCGGTGATCCAAAACTTTGAGTAACTTCAAATGACGCTATCCTATCAGCAGTTGTATTATATCTGGGGTATTATACGACCATTTTGTGAATGGATTAAGGACCGTGTAGTAGTCTCCAGTGAGGTCTCTAAAAACCACGATGAATTTACGGCAGATTGTTGATGCATGCATCTCCCCTGGGTGTAACTGTCTCACTACCTAGTAATCTCTCAAACACACTGACAACTAAACATGAATACAACTAAATTGAAGAAAATAATCAGATTGAAACTCACAAAAACAAAATTAGACTACGATTTCCTACTCCAATGTGCGCGTTCAAACTTTCCCAAGCTGGCACTCCATCTCAATTCCAAACCTAATCTCCTTAAACTGGTATTGATATCCCAGTTCAGGAACTCGCAATCCTGGGCTATTCGCCCTTAATAGCTAAACAGGTAAACATTGGAATAATACATTTAATGTATTAAAATAGACAGTTGTCAACGGACACGAATACACTCGAATAATACAGGCAATACGCACGTACTCACTGAAATGTTTCACACTTCTCATCCCATCAACAGTAGAAAATTTGGATTTATAATTAATCTTGCCATCGAATAAAGAAAGTTAACTATTTTCAGCAGGCAAGGTATCAGTCTATCAGTTAAGTCTCATACATGATACACGTTTGGGTGATGATTTCTAAAAAAGACATGACTGACTGGTCAGAAGATTTCACTGCAGTAGGTTTACATTACATTCTGCAGTAGATTGGTTACCACCCAAGGCTATAGAATCCCAATCTGTCCTGTTATTTAATCCACAGCTTAAGGAAGAAGTGAAGGGCCAATACCTTTCGTAAGCTTACTTGCGCGTAAGTGAAAGCAACGAATTTAACCGGAATTCGAACTCGGCTCTCAAATTTCTCGTTCCTAACCGCACCACAACGTAGGCAAAGAATATTATGGCAATAAAATACGTAACAAACAATTCAGATCTCTATTCGAGCAAAAATTTACATTGGAAATTTTCTATTTATGCAAATAGTTAAGCACTCCATTTGGCTTGGGTTTGTTTCATGAAGTTTGAATGTTTAGCGGTTTTATTTTGCTTTATACTTATTTATTAGTAAAAAAAGCTGGGAAACCTATTTTAATTTTGTCAGTCCGTAACTTTTTCAAGCGAGAGTGATACACACACACACACACACACACACACACACACACACACACACACACACACACACACACATTTCTTTCTGTAGTAGACTGGTTGACAACCAAGCCTGCAGAACCCAATCTGTCCTGCTATTCAAGCCATAGCGAGATGAAGAAGAGATGGATTACTACTTTTCTCTGATATTGTACCATAATATTATTTTATGTATACTTGGTTAGCAACTGTTCTTTTAAGCATATATTGATGAAAACAATAGGCATTTTATGATTATTAAATTTAGTCATTAATTTTCTATTTTCGAATATCTATTTGTGTATGAAGAAACTGTTGAGTTATCGAAACTCTCGACTAGCATCACTCGTCATGGCGTGTGAATGAGAACTTAAGTGTGTTTTAAGAAATATATTGAAGTGTTTTAAGAAGTAAATTGTAAATTATTTTTTAAAGTATTGTTTCTCCTTTTCAACAAATCGAATGCGGCGAAACGCAGCGAGTCATGTGGCAACAGAGTGTAATAGTTTTTTAATATTCATTCAAGAATGCGGTGTCTCAAGCACTAATTTTTTATTTATTTATGAAGGCTTGCTGATATCGGACGTAAGTGGCTTCTCCAATCTTTAGTATTTTCTTTGTATTTTATTCAGCGAGCATTTTATTATCAATAAAAAGATGTATCAACTTTTGGTAATATTTAAGAGTGATAATATATTTAAATTGATAAATGAATTGATAATTTTTAAGATCGATACCACTAAATTTCTCTTGTATAAATACCGCCAAAATAACTAGAGGAATTCTGTCATCAAGAAATGTAAGAGTCTAAAGATTTTCTACTCCTGGAAGCTAAAGAAGAAGAAACGATGATACTCGACAAAGGCAACAGTGAAATTGCATATAATTTTACAATATTCTGACTAATTGGCAATACTCTTCAATAATTTAAAACTCTTGCAAAAGCACAAAAATTTCAGACTATCGTTTCAGTATTAAAAGCGTATCAATTCTCTTTCCATATGAAAACGCTGTGTATTTGATATTTTATGCGATTAAATTCTAAAGAATAAATAATCTTTTCTAATGTTTTTTCAAAAACCCATAACGATGGATATTTAGGTCTTTTCTACTACAATTAATTTTGTTTCAAACTAATTCAGAAAATTCTGTTATTAATAAAAGTTCAATGTCTGGTAGTGAGAATTAGTTGCATCACTTACCGAGTCCATCGGGATAAAAATATGAATAAGAAAATTGAAAAATAACAGATAAAAATATATGAAACAAGAATACGAAAAACGATAAAACTAATAAAAATTGATTGATGATAAAAAATGTGGGAATAAAGCAAAGGGAAGAGGAGGAATTGCGCAGAGTATAAAAAAGCAAATACGAGCAAAATGATGTGAAAATGTTAATTCTAGGTAAGTAAAAAAAGTGGTACAATTGATAATGAAGAAAATATGAAATGTAGGCAAAAGAATAAGATACCGGAAGGGAGAAAAGGAGATCTAAAGAGATAGAAGAAAATATAGCGCATTCATATTCACGTATTGAAATAGAATAGAGAATAGAAAAATAGACTGATAAGAAGAGGAGGATATGGAACAGGAGATAACAAATTCACGTACGCGCGCGCGCGCACACACACACACACACACACACACACACACACACACATATATATATATATATGTGTATGTGTGTGTGTAATTATTTAGTTTTTGGTCATAATTACATTAGACCAGTACACAGTTGTATTAAAAAGTATTCAATACAATTATATTGTAGAACTTTTGAAAGTGAAAGCAACGAATTCAACCGGAATTCGAACTTGGCTCTCTAACGCAGGAAAGGAACAATTCAGCAGTAAAATACGTAACAAACAATTCGGAGCGGTTAAACAATTTTATATTGCTTTATACTTATTTATTAGTAAGTAAAATAGCTGGGAAACTTAATTTAATTTTCTCAATACGTAACCTTTTCAAGCGGGAGTTGTACACACGCGCACACGCACACACACACGCACACAGAATATGCACACACATTACTTTCTGCAGTAGACTGGTTGCCAACCAAGCCCATAGAACACAATCTGTCCTGCTATTCAAGTCATAGCTAGATGAAGAAGAGATGGATTACTACCTTTCTCAAAGATATTTGTGCGTAACTGAATGCAACGAATTAATCTGGAATTCGAACTCGGCTCTCTGATTTCTCATTCCGATATCCATTGCAGCATAATATTAGTTTATATATACTTGGTTAGCAACTTTTAATAGGCTAAGCACAAGTGAGAATTGAAATTAAAATATGCAAAAACCTAGACATAATGTGGAGTACAATAAAACAGCCAACCTTTAAACCAATGATAAAATATGTAGACTGTGTCAGGAAGAAATGTTAGGTATTATGTTATTCCCAAACAAAAACAAATTCCTAAATGAAAGAAAAGAAATTGTCATCAATTGTAACCATACCAACAAATATCTATTAAGATCATACAATCATGGATGAAAATTTTCTTTAAGTAACTTCTAATTTTGAAAATTGGGCGTTCATAAAAAAATCCCGCTTATGACAGCGTTTTTTAAAAAACAGTAGAATTAGTTATTGTAAATCGCCTGAAATCACCAAAAGGTATAAACTTGGGTTGTGTAATATACACGTCTACAAATGAAAAAAATGTTCTCCCCGTGGCTGGAGTGTGTACACACCGCATATATATAATACAGTAAAATTTCGTCCTCTCTCTCGGTCATGCGCCGATAGCTTAAGGAATAGGCACACCGACTACCATAAAATTGGTCGAGTTTCGATCCCGGCTTGAAGTATGTGGATGTCTAGCCACATCGATGAACTGTGATACAGCGGAACAGGCTGTATATGGATGACTAATATATATATATCTATATATAATGACAGTCTGGTTGCACAAATGTTCCTGACACTTTCCTTCCAATTTCCCACTTATCCATTCATACTTCGTAGGTATTTAAATTCGCACCTTTGTTTTATATATTTGCTGAATAATCTTTTGAATAACCGACAAGTGCGACAATATTTTGGTGTCCGCAATTCAGGAATTCAATATGTACGTATTATTAGATTGAACCAAAACATTTGAATAAGTTGCTGCAATTTTCGTATATGTTGTTTAAACGGTGGTTTCTCGTATGAAGGAAAACGTAGTTTGGTCGCCAAGATAATTGCACAAGTTGACCCACACAAAGCGAGCGGCGGTGACGGAATCCCAGCCATAGTACTGAAGAAATGTGCCCCAGAACTCTCCTCTGTCCTCTCTAAACTCTGCCTATCTGCTTCCTGTTTTCCTACCTGTTGGAAGTCCTCCTGTGTAGTTCCTATATTTAAGAATTCTGGCGAACCCTCAGACACCACCAATTACCATCCTATTAGTCTCCTTCCGATCTTTGGCAAAGTTTTCGAAGCCATTATCAACGCCTAGGTGATTCAGCATCTCACGGCCCACAGGCTTCTCTCTGACAAACAGTACGGGTTTCGCTTCACCAGGTCTACTGCTGATATGCTAACGACCATTACCGAGTACATATACCGGGCACTTGACAAGAATGGCGAAGCCCGAACCGTTGCCTTGGATATCTCAAGCGTTCGACAGGGTCTGGCATGCTGGCCTCTAATGCAAACTGCGGAGCTACGGGATAACTGGACATCTTTTTGACTTCATCCAGTCATTCCTCTCTAACCGCACATTGAAGGTGGTATTAAATGGGCATGCCTCCCAAAACTACCATACGAACACGGGCGTCCCTCAAGGTTCTATCCTAGGTCCCACGCTCTTTCTGATCTATATTAATGATCTCCCCGACGCCATTAGATCCCAAGTTGGCATGTATGCCGATGGCAGAGCGGGATTTGTGATAGATACCAAGAGGAAGAGTGTTGAACATGACAGGGGAATGGGGGAAGTGGAAGTCTATGATTGCCTGAAGGGACATGGCACATAAATAAGATCATCGAACAAAGATTGTTGGTTTGGCGTGAAAGTTGAAGTTATAGTTCGGCCATTACAGTTTCTTGTTGGTATTTTTACATGATTATTTTGGTTTATCTTTCTTTTATGCCTTTCTTTATACTTTAAGAACTGAACGCTGTTATTTGTGACAGGGTTTCAGTTTTTCAGGTTTGATGTAGTTAAGTTTTGTTTTGCTACGTTCCCTTTAACTTTTAATTGGTTTAGTATCTATCTATCTATCTATCTATCTATCTATCTATCTATCTATCTATCTATCTATCTATCTATCTATTGTGTGCGTTCGTGCATGAATATATGATTGCGGGTATATATATATATATATATATATATATATATATATATATAAGAAAAAGTGCGAGAAGCCGTGAACGTTTTGCTTAAAATGTAGATTTATTGTTGTTATTATTATTAATATTACTTGCTTTTTATATGATATATCAAGTGTCTTTTTCTGCTACATGCGTTCAAAGTCTAAAGTTGACTCTTTTCAGGCAAATGAAATTGTGACTTCACATATCGTGATCCGTTTGTTTTTGCAATGGCCAAAGTCTCGTGTATAAATGGATTAGTAATGAGCAGGTCAGAAAGTTCATATTCATGCGTGTTTGTTGGTTATTTTCACTCTAACACCTTAAATCTCTCCCGTCACCTTTCGTTGGCATTAATATTTTTATACTGACTTGCGAAATTTGATTTCATCTTTATAATTCAAAATTGGTTTCAGCGATTTTGATTCAATTCTACTCTACGGGTCATTTAGTTCCTTTTATTGTTTTTCGAATACTATGTAAATTTAGAGTGTGTTGTTTTTGTTTTTTAGTGTATCTGTGTGTGTGTTTGGGTGTTAGGTTTTTCATGTTCTTTTGTTGAAGGAAGGCTTGTATTTTTTATAAATATTTCTTCCTGCAGTATGAGCGTGTCATAATCTGCATTTTGGTAGATAGGCATTGCTCTGAATTTACCGCCACTACATTCGGGTAAATGTTAGGAAATGTACAATTTCCTGTTATTGGCTAGTTTAATGTTACTTCTGTGCAGGGATACTCTTTTATTTAGGTTTGTGTCACAACACGTATATTTTTGTGCATTCATCGCATTTTAGTCCAAAAAGTACGTTTTTGCAGCTCAGATTTGTTTCTATTTTGAATTTATATGCGTTTCTGAACTTGAAGTGTTTTCCTTCTATTATTATGTTTCATACCCCACTTCTTTTTTGTTGCATTTTGTGACCCCCTGTGTTGGGTGTTGCTAGAATTTTGATGAGGTTAGTATGTTTTCAAAATTTTTATGTTTGGCGTTTGCTTTTAATTATTTTAGTTGTCTTTAAGATTTTCTTTTCTTATATTTTTTGGAGTAATTCTATGTGGCTTTTGATCTTTTTAAATAATTCTGAGTTGCGTTTGTTGTGTGTGGAGACGTATGCTAGAAAGTTTTCTTCTTTTCCCTGGTTTTGTCTTTGATTCCGGAAAGATTCTAATGTTATTTCTTCTGCCAGTTGGAAAGACTTCTTTATTAGTGGAGTTGGGTATCTACTTATTTTTAGTGTTTTTCGTAGTTCATCTAGGCCCTTTTTACGAAGGGTTTCGTCAACTACTATTGTACAAACGCGTCGTGCTAGGGAGTAGGGGGTGGGTTTTTGACAACTTTTAGGGTGGTGACTCTTGAAATTGAGGAATTGTTGGGTGTCTGTAAATTTATGGTAAATGTCTGTGATGAGGTAGTTTTTTTTTTATAAGTATGTATAAGAATGTAAATTCATTATATCTATATTCAAACGTGAACTTAATGTTAAGGTGCAAGTTTTGGAGTAAATCGTGTAGTTTATTTATGTCTCTTCATTTTGATCTCCAAAAGACAAAACAATCGTCTAGAAATCTCTTCCATGATTTAGTGAATGATTTCCCCATATTTATTGTCTATTTGGTTGTATAGGCTTTCTTCTAGATATGCTAGTATGAGTGTTGCCTATGTCTGGGATAATTTTTTGTATGTATATATATATATAATAACGATAATAATTATAACAATATTAATAGTAACAAAAATAATGCTGCTAATACTAGTCATTGTTATACGATATTTAAGTTCGTCTTAAAAACCCACCGAGAACGAACTCGGACGGAAAAGAAGGGGAAGTAAAAAAAGAAACAAACGAAGTCCATGAACAAAAGTCAAATACTAGTAGGAAAGAAAAAAAAACCCGAGACGAAGACCCTAACACTAAAGCTCTCAATACGAAAGTAGAGCAACAAAGACAGAAGAATATGGCTCATGTTTACCCTACGAGCCGAAGGGTGAAACCTAGGTAGGTTTGTTGGCTCTCACTTAGATTTTTCTGTCTATATATATATATATATATATATATATATATATATATATATATAATTAGTTAATTTTGCTCATAATTAAATTAAGGTAGTACACAGTTGTATTAAAAAAATGTTCAATATTATATTGTAGAACTTTGGAATATTTTTCACTGGGAAATCATGTATTTCCGCGGTCTTTCGGTATCTTCAGGAGATTTATAATAAGTGATTTTACCGTTTTGCAAATTCTCGAACAGGGATTTTTTCCGAACGCGCGACTGGAATTTTCAAACATTCGAAAAATTTTCAAAATTAGGGAGGAGGTATTTAAGGAACTTAGAACACTTTCATCTATGTTTTTTATGATCCTAGTAAGTATTTTTGGTTTAATTACATTTGGACATAATTTATGATCTTTCATTTAGTAATAATTTTGTTTCTGAGAGCAGTATAATAGCTAATTTTTCCCCCTGGCACAATCTGCATATGTTACCACCGTTGTAGGGTATGCCTATTTTCACTATGCGCCAATATATATCAGGGTCTTTTCTATATTTCACTTTTAATTTCCACACCTGGCTAGTCAATTTGGCACAATATCTGAGGTTTTCCATTTTAAATGTAGATTTATGATTATTCCATCTGATTTTAAAACTGCTTTTGGTAGCTTCTAAGTATGTTTTAACTAGGCCATGTATGTCCTGTGACTCTGCTCTGTAAATAATCCCAACTGTATTCACTGTTTCTTGTTAATGATGTTATTTTGTACGTTGTGATTTAATTTTCTGGCGTTTTATCTTTTCATGTAATTTGTAAATTTACTAGAACAGTTATAACTTGATTTGATTGAATTCCTCTTGATAATACATATATCGTGTATATGTATCGTGAGGTTGATAAGTAAGCATAGGAATTTTAGATGCTGTTTATTCAAAGCCCGAAGATTCTTTTCACTGAAAAATTGAAAGAGCATAATATTCGGGGCAATCAACCTAATCATTTATTTATAGCATATAAATTATTATAAATTTATTTATAATAAATAAATTTTTGTCATATATATGAGGGACACACAGAAATTTATATTTTAATTAACTTACATGGTAATTAAAAATAAAATAGAAGGTTCACAATAACGACACCGGATCTGCAAGTTTTGAGTTACGATAACAGATTTTCCACATTTTCAGAGCAACGATCATGTGAGGAAAATGTTTGTTGGCGTAGTCCCTCAATCCCAAACTTGTGTTGTCACACACTTCGCTGACTCCCCGATATACGAATTACCCACCGCCTAACTGGCCTCATATCCACTTTTTTTCGTATTTTTTTTCAAACTGCTTATCAACAGTTATCTGTAACATGGCAATGAAGTATAGGTTTTTGGTGGGTCAAGTTCCGTGTCTGCTCCCATACCACTGGCATCTATTTTAGAAGTACATCGTGAGCTCATATAATAAGAAGAATTAAACACATAAACACGTAGGTATGGGTTTATATATGCATATGTGAGTGTTTGTGAGTGTGTGTATGTGCGTGTGTGCATCACCTTCATCATATGCGAGTTTTGGATGTAATGAAATATATCTGCGAAATTGATTACTTGAATATCATTTACCTTCATAATGAAGGTAAATGATATTCAAGTAATCAACGGCTATGATTTATTGATTAATTACTGATAACATGATTTTTTATTTTATCTCATTACACAAACATATCCACACATAAACACGCACACAAACACACATACACATATATTTATATACTTATATATATATTTATGCATACATACAATTGTATGTACGTATGTGTGTTTTTAAGTCGTGAGTAACTAAAAAACTTCTTAAATATATTTGATTGCAGTATAATTTTGGTAAAAGTATATGTTTACTTTCCCCCGCGCGCATATGCTTAAATCTATTGATAAAAAAAGTGATATTCAACGAGATTAAATTTTGTGAGGCTTTTTTCTCAATGAATAACTTTTCTGTAAGAAAAAGGGGCCAATTTGTACGTAATATTAAACTAGCCTGATTTTTTTCTCATTTGAACGATATCTCGAATTTGAATCCTCGTAAACGCTTTACATTCTCCGAGATATGGCTACTCTTCATGTTATTACTATTTAAATAATAATAATAATAATAATAATAATAATAATAATAATAATAATAATAATAATAAGGCAGTAAATTCAAACAAGATTTACAGTTAGTAGATTCTGTAGAAAAGCAGAACGGAAGCCAAGAGCCGACTATTGCGGCAAAGAATATGAAAATGAAAGCCAAAGACAAATCTCTTGAACAGATGAAACAGCGCTGGCAAGACAAAACTCTGCATGGCCAATATCCAGTACGTGCAAATAAATCTAATGTTGACAAAGTTAATACTCATCGATGGTTACGTGCATCTGGATTAAAGTCCGAAACTGAAGGCTTTATTCTTGCAGCACAAGACCAAAGTCTTTTCACGAGAAACTTTCAGGCAAATATTATGCATAATAATATGGATCCAAAATGCAGGTTTTGTGATAAACACCAAGAAACAATAGACCACCTAATCTCAGGCTGTTCTGTGCTTGTCCCAAATGAATATAAAAATCGCCACGATAGAGTTGGGCAATATCTACATTGGGCAATATGCAAACATTATGGAAAAGCTGTAGGCAAACACTGGTATGAACATCAACCAGCAACGGTTACAGAAATAGAAGATGTAACCATTCTATGGGATTACACCATCTACACAGACAGAAAAATTGAAGCAAACAGGCCAGACATTATTGTTAAAAACCAGAAGGAGAAAACTTGTCTATTAATTGATATGGCTTGTCCAGCGGATTGTAACATAGCAATCAAGGAATTTGAAAAACTGTCAAAATATAAAGACCTGGAAATTGAAATAGGAAAAATGTGGAAATTGAAAACAAGAGTTGTGCCAGTGATAGTAGGTGCACTTGGAATGATAAAAAATGGAACAAAACAACACATTGAAAGAATCCCTGGAAACCCCAGCTTAAGAGATATACAAAAAATTGTCTTATTAAGTACAGCCCACACACTAAGGAAAACTTTATCTATGTAATGCTGGAGATGACAGGGAAGATAGAAAAACATGAAATGGAGCCATAACAACATGCCACTACCTGCCTTAGGTCTCCCCGCAGACTTGGTTGGTAGTGAGACCAAAGCAGAAATCGAAATATGATGAAAAATGACATAATAATAATAATAATGTGTTGAGTAGGTGACTTCAGACGGAGTTCATTTTAAAAATAGTGACTTCTGAACAGATGTTTACAATAGCAACAATCATTCTCGTTATTCACAAAATTTGAAATCATTGGAAGCGCTTAAGACTAATTAAATATTCTATTAACTAAAATGAGTCTCTTTTCACAGTATAACTGATTTAAAAATGATTATTAAAATAAAGCTGAAACGAGTGAAGTAATAGGAGGGTGAGAGGGAAAGGAAAGATGTAAAGAAATAAAGATAAAAAAGATGCAAAAATGAAGAGTTAGATACTTGTAAGCAGATCAAAAGTAGGGTAAAGTAAGCATAAAATAAATTGTAAGAGACATTTTGAGAGAGAGAGAGAGAGAGAGAGAGAGAAAGAATAAGCTGGTAAGATACTAAGTGAAAGCAGGAAAATATCAGTGTTGATTATTCTTTCGTCTTTACTTATAGAAGAGCCAATAATACAAGACACATTGTAGTGAAATTAAATAATAAAAAGAACAAATAAAAATGAAGGTAAAAACCAGTCAATTTAAAAAAAAAAAGAAACGAATGGGAGTGAAAGAAGATTTCCATATAAGGTTGAATAAAAAACAAGGTGAGAAATAAGAGAAAATTTGTGTTGAAATCAAAGAAACTCCGTCACATAGTACAAAGAAGAGGAAAGACTTCGATTGATAGATGGTTAAAAATAAACAGTTATGTAAAATGTATTATTAACAGAAAGTTACAGAGATTAAAAGAAAAAAATGAAAAACAACATGAGGAATAATAAATAAAAGAACATAATAGATAGATAAATACAGAGAGAGAGAGGGGGGAGAGAGAGTCTAAAAGAGAAAATATCAAAAGGATGAAATAAAGAAAAGTATACGTATAAAGTCAGGAAAAGCAATATTGAAGGCATATCTAATACATGAAAAGAATAAGAGAGACGTTAATGAAAAAAACTTGTGACGTTGGAGAATAAAGACGGAAATCCAGTCGGAAATGAAAGAAAGGGAAAGAAAGTGGAGAGGCAAATCGTAGAGAAGCACATCAGAAAAAGCAAGAAAACGTACTGGAAAAAGAAGACATTTGATAGAGGTAGGTGTGGATATAAAATGTTTCAAAGTTGTAAAATTTTTATAAATGTAGGGAAAATGGCAAGAAGTACTTGAAATAAAAGAGAACAAAATTTCCATTAACTTTTTGGACAGTGCGTATAATTCAGTCGAGAATATTAACATGGCGCTTCCAAATATAGTTCGCAAAAATAAGTAAAATAAAGTCAAATTAAGAAAATTAAGTGTTTCATACAAGTATATTTGCGACACGTTACGAAACGAAGCGAATTTGTTTGGCTTTTGAATGTAACGATTTAGCTTCGAAATAATGAAAAAAAGTCTGTCTATTCGCGACAAATAAACAGTCAAGATAAAATGGAAGCAAAGAAATTGAAGAAAATTACAATACAGAAAATTTTTTTACATTTTGTCAAAAAATGTAAAAAAAAAAGACGGAACAAAAACAAAAAATAAATTTACATGGTAATTAGATTTTAAAATAGTTGTAAAAAGGGTAGTTTTTAAAATCTTATTTTCTGTTTGTTTCTGTGTTTTCGTTCGAAAATCTTTGGAATGTAATGTGAGGGTGTTTAAAGAAAAAACATTTAAAAAATTATGATCTAAATTTCAAACAATTCTATCATTTGATTAAAGAAAGGTGGGCTGTTTGACGAGATGAAAACCAATCGATAGTTAAAAATTAAACAAAATAAAATAGAAAGTAATTTAATTTTTTAAATATAGCAGATCATTTATGACTGAAAGTGGAAATCTTGGCCACAGATTCTGGTCTTATTTTTTCATTATTTTTAAAAATGTAAAAACATTTAACAGTTTCTTCAACACATCTTGCTCATCTAAAACTTGCTACAAAACTTTTTGTTGTATTTAGTACTCATTTAGTTTTCTTCCTATGTGTTATTGTACCAGATAAAACTTTTTTGTGTCGTGTTTCTTCAGGACGTAGGTGATCATGGATCTCTACAACTTCGTGTCTTTTTTAACTCAATAAATTTTGTTATTCATTGTAAATCTGAAAATGAAACTGGCATGGTATTGAATAGTGGATTAAAATCTGACGGTATTTTTGCATTTATATTTCCATCAATTTTGACAAGATACTTAACACCACCGTTTGAAATGCAGTTCCATACCATAACATAGTATCCAGTGTTTTTGTAATTTTAATTTTTAATTTTTTTACAGATATCTATAGATGTTGATTGTTGTACTTCTCACCTGACCTCATCTGTGCATATGACGATGTATATCATGAACCTAAAATTTGGGTTAATTTAAAATTTATTACCGTTGATTTTCAACCCAATTTCTTTATCTCTCTGTTTCAATTCGTCAACAACGGTCTCTCTCTTGAGAGCTACCCTTCGAGTGACACCCTATCTGATAAGGATTCGGTGAACAGTAGATAGATCAACGGAAGGGCCAGGTGAATCTCTCAGGTCTGTGTTAGATCTTTTCTGATTTCTCAAGGACATGACTTTCAACTGTTCATCTGCAGCAGATAGGCTTTTAGCCCTTCTACTTATTTTTTTCCTTTGTCTAACTTCCCCAGTTTTTTAAGGACACACTGCACACCTTACTGAGATATTGATGTAAAAATTATCAATTAAGACTTTCAAACTGTGTTATCTTTGGCATGTTTTGAAAATACAATACTTGCAAAAATACGAAAGCAAATTAGTAGGCATTTAAATATTCGATTAAAAATTTAAACAAAGTCCCTTATTATACAATTTAAAAATGTTATTTTACCTTTTATTGTAAACACAAAACTGTAACTGTTCAAGCCATGGTGTTACGGTTTTTATGCTTTAATGATTCAAATGTCAGTATTTCTTGATTTGTCAAACAAATATTTCCAATAAAAATGGAGAGGTTGAAATGAAAATGGGTAAAAAAAGGTCCAAAGAGAAAAAACTTCTGAAAGCCTGAAGAACCCTTATTTATGGCCAGCTTAAAAACTTTACAAGAAATGCGGCTCATTGTTAGAAAAATATAAATAAATGTGAGGTTGGCTCAAAACCTTTTCATGGTATCCTGTATATATATTCATAAAATTTTTATTCATTTCACTTCTAGCAAGGCAAAAATGTCACTAGAATGCAAAGGGTTATAGGGAGTAAAATTGAAAGCAAGAGATGAGACTGAGAACCAGGAGGATTGAAGAAAGGCCAAAAAGAAAAGAATTCAAGAAAACAGAAAATTGTGATTGTCATTACATTTAATTCTTTAAAGGTTGTAGTTATCAGTGAAGCAAAAAATCAGAAAAAAGTTTCACAGATGGGAGGTGCGAGTAAAGAAACAGAGTAGAAGTAACCTTAACAACTATCTATTTCGATAGTAAAAGTTAGGATATAGGTGGCAATTTAGTAGCACTTTTAAATTTATGTAACGAGGAAAATATCGTAGCAATTCTGATAAACATTTGTAGAAAAGACAAAGAGAAACTACATCACGTCGGTGCGGATGTGACGGAAGCCAAGATGCCTAGTCAGGATCGATTACATGACAGTCCGTTCTTTGGATTTTGTCAACAACGTACAATAAGAGCACCAAACCAGAAATATCAGCAGTATTCAATGCATGAACTAAAAGTAGATTTATTAAGGTGTAATATGGATTTTGGCGTAAAAAATTATCTGGTACGACACAGTGAACAAACTTTGATTTGATGTAGTCACTCCACTTCATTACAGTGGAAAACGTGAACCAAAGAATGGAAAGTGCTGCTCTTCTGGAGTTTAGCATCAGCCATACTGATGGAAAAGAGAAATGGTCCTCTCTCTCTTTGTCCCTTTCTCTCTCTCTCTCTCTCCCTCTCCCTCTCTCTCTCTCTCTATATATATATGAAATGATTTGTTTGAACATTATTTTGATCGAATACGCGTATTTAAGTAGATATTCTGTTCATAATCAAACAGTATTATATATTTATTTCTATCAGTCTGATTATCGGGCCGGTAGAAATAAATGTACAATACTGTTTGATTATAAACAGAATATCTACTTAAATACGAGTATTCTATCAAAAATAATTTTTAAACAAAAATCATTTCAAATTGTTGTTTATAACCAATTTCGTTAATCTGCAATATATATAGGTGTGTGTGTATCCCTTTTACGTTGGAAAGTATATGATGCGAAATTCAAATAATGTACACCGTCTACTGATGAAGCATGTTTTTTTTGCATCGTGCGTACGATTCCCACAAAATGAAATGATGGATGTACAGATCAGTTAATGGATAATGACTCGGGATTGTTAATCAGAAAACCGAATTACAATTTCCGGTGGGTTCGTCATACTCTTGGAAAAGGTATGAATCCACCTCTTCTCTCTGCAGCTCGGATAATTAGTAAGGCGTGTATCACTAAACTAATAATATCTCCAAAAACAAAAAAATTCTTACAACCTAAAATATTTTCTGACTTTAAGAGATTGATAAGTCATAAAATCGAATGAATCAATTCATCCCTCTGTTTGTCATTAGATGCATACACACTCGCGCGCACATATGCTTTGTCTTGTTTTGTTTTTTTTAATTAAATTTTCTCAATTAACTTCTCAGATTTTTCCCTATTATGATTTGTCTTGACGAACGGAAATACTTTCAGATTTGTCAGCATTTGTTGCGGGCTTACAGAAGGACTGTGAGAGATATCTATATCGATAGAGAAAGGGAATGTTTTATGGATGGTGGATTTGATATTATTTGTTTTTTACGTCTTATTAACCCTTTGGGGGTTGTTTGATGCTGGAACATATTTTGGATTGTAAGAATAATTTTTCCAGGGAAATTTCATTAATACTTTTTAAAAAATAATTTTGTTTTGTCCAGATACATGCTACTATTAAATCCATGTGTTTATACATTTCCTGAGGGTATTTGTGCGTAAATAAATGCAACGAAACCAACTGAAAATTGAACTCCAATTTTCGTTTTCTCATTCCATTACATCAAATGTAACAGCCCGGACATTGCAAAGCTGGTTACCTTTCTTTGCTTTTCTCTCGTTTCCTTCTACAAAGACGACTGCTTGTCAGTTGCGCCTTCAAATCGAATTCTTCGGATGTAGTTGAATCCACAAGACATGAAAGACTTTATTATGTAAACCTTGTTTCTCTTTACTGTAACACACTCACTCTATCAGTCAGATAATGGTTCCCAGATATATCAGTCATAGACAATCCATGCATTTGATTTTTCTTTTTATATCACAGTTTCAACATATTTCATCCTGTCAGTTAAGATAAGAAATACACCGACCGCATTTACATGAAGATGTCTATATCACTCCCCCAAAAGTGGCCATCTACTTGTTATACATATGTCTATCCTCATGTCTCTAGTACAATCCGGACCTAGATTATTTACCCTTATGCAACTGGTCCTATGTCTATCTTTTGAACTGTCTTGCAAACTAGAGCTATATCTATATTCTTGACTCCCATGGAAATTGAACCTATGTCTACGTTTTTGACACTTGTGAGAAATTACATCTATATCTACCTGTCTAATGTTTTTTTTCAGAAAGGCAGAAGTCAATATTAAAGAACCTGAAAAAGTTTGTTATGCCATAGTTTTATGCCATAGTTTTCTGGCTAAAACCACAATGATAATGTCGAAACCACTTCAATACCGTTTTACAATGGTAGAGAAACAATATTTATGTAAAAGTGGCAACATATAAAAAAAAACTTTGGAAAAAGATTATTTTAAAATATTTGAAGTAACTAAATATAGATATACTACCGTAATGCAATTTTCAGTAAGACTGTCTCGCAGCCACATCTGCCATTATAGTGAGACCCATTCTCCCTATCTGCTTTATTATTTTGATCATATTTCATCACTTCTAAATGGCTGTGTCTTGTTAGGCGTTACCCAACCTCCTAAAACAAGCAAAACAAAATTTTGATATGTTTCGAAGGCCTGAAAACAGTAACTAAAATTGAAATAATTATAAAATATAAAATTATATTTTACTTTCATGGTAGATATCACAAAAGAAAAAGGAAAAAACAACATTGAAACAAAAGAGATAAATCTGAAGAGATGTTCATTTTTTCTTGAGAAAATGTTTAGTTTTATCAGCAATTCTTTTACAGATGAAGTGTATGATGCATACTTATTATAAATGATTCGTGAAAGCACAAATCTAATTTTGTTTTTCAAAATAAATATACACCATCATTTCTGGTCAATTAAATCGTTCGTACATTTCGCATACTAGAAACCGAATACTATAATACTTCTCTTTTTTTTGATAATTAACTGTGCTACACTATTGACCATTTCTATGATTCGTGAGGCAGCCAACTGCTTTCCTAGGAAGTGGCAAGATTAATTTACTATTGCATGCAAAGTCATTAAACGTTGGTCAGCTGTGGAAAATCAAAATCAGGACAGAAGACCAAATTTATTTTTCCGCAATTATTGCACAAAATGGTGAGTGATAATTCTGGCAGAAAATTTCAATTGTCCTTTTAAAGAATAAATGTAGTTTTTCAACATTATTTCAGAAGAATATGCAATTTATGGCAACCCATCGATGCTTGCTTGTAAATAAATTTTATCATCTTATTGTTTTTTTATAATTATGTTTAGAGTAGAGTAAGCATGAGGGAAAATTTTTGCCTCGCACACAAATTATCATTGACAAAATAAATGTGCAAGTCGAGTTTCAAAGCTGGAAACGCAAGATGAACCATAAAAAGAGATTGGGCTTTAGGCTGTTTTATTTATTTTTTTAAACTGATATACCGAATGTCTTCTATGTCCAGAGACACTTGAAAACGTAAGCGGCCATGGCTCTCTACAACCTCCTGTCTATTTAGAGCTGTGTAAGGTTTCTCGTTTTGCTATCTCTCCTAATCTATGTTTTAAAAAACATTTACGCCTGTTTTTCGGTAGGTTATTCGCTGTTTTTCTCCGTTCCACTTGCCTTCAATATTTTCTGTTATTGTCACATTCTCGAAAACCTCTTTTCTTATTATGATGTTTAGAAATTTCTATTGTCCCTTTATTATTTTAGGCTTGTGTTGCTTTTGGTTTCCATTTCACTTAGAGCTCATTTATCATATGTTCAGTCTATGGCGTCCTGGTTGCCTCAAGTCTCTTCTTTATTTGCGAGAAAATTATCCAGCATTCACTCCCATATAGGAATACCGATATTAAATGATAGTTAACTCTTTTATTGTTTTTAACAAAATTTCCTTATTTCTCATTTACTATTTCTTCAGATATCGATGCGATATTTTCTGTCCTCTGTTAAACAATACATTATTATTTAAATTTTCGTATTCGGATGTTTCCAATTCCTATTTCTCATCTTGTGTGTTTTATATGTATATGACAACTATAGATACTATCTTATTAAAGGTCCTTTATATATTTTGTTTAGTCCTTTATTCATTTTATTTTAACTTTCTGTACGTGTTACTATAGTTTCCTTTCTGTGTTTGTTATTGACACAGTTGTTGAAACATTGTTAAGATTATGACTGTCAGTAATGAATCAAAGGTAAAACTAATTCTTTCAAGATTGCCTCACTGTAAATGCTGAATAAGTCTAGTGAGAGAACGGACCATTGTCTTATGCTTCTTTCTATTCTATGTATTTATTGAATTCATTTTCTGTTCGTATTTCTATCTGTATACAGGTAGCTTGCTCGGGATTATTCTAATATCTTTTCCAAATAAATCAAGCTTACCTAGCAGTTTAAACAGTTCTTTGTATCGTACTTAATCAAACGCATTTTGCATGATAGATAAAATATAGGTATAATGCATTCTATATTTGTATTGTTCATTCTAACGTGAATAGATACTGAAGAGGAATATTTAAAGGATTTCACAGAGAAATATTATATATAAATTATCATGATGAGGTACCACTGATGTTATTCCAGTAATAATCGCAATTTAAAAAACTTTATATAAATACATGTAGCTTGGTTGGGAGGTTGAAATTTATTTGATTTCCTATAATAAATTATTTTAAAAAGCTGCCTAGCTGATTATTTAATTAGTTTATTGTTTATATGATTGTTTATTGTGTACAGAAATACACGAAGGCATGGAATCTTTTCCACATAATGCCTGTCTACCATTAGTTTAACGAAAATTTTATAATGAATTAGTTTGTCTTGAGTTTTTAATTATGTAATGAACTTGTAAAAATTGAAATCCCAAACTCAACACACAGGAATTGTATCATGTAATTTAATTCCAAGTTAAAATTTTAATAAAAATATTTACAAATCATGTTGAAAGGTTGTTTGAAAATTTGATTGATTTTTTTTTTACAGTGTATATTTAAAAAAAAAATAAGACGATTTTTCCAGATACAGTTTCACTATTCTAGCCAAGTGACGCAGAGGAAGAAGCGACGAATTCATATCTCCGTGAAGAGTTCTTACCCGTAAATTAACGTAACTAACCCAACCCGGACACTGATCTCTAATTACTCATTCTGAGACTGTATTTATTGTGCTTCCTACATACATGCTCTTGAAAAATCTTATAGCAAATGGAAAAAGTTGAGTAAAAATGTTATTGCACACATGTTAACTGCAAGTAGTTGACACACTTTATTTCAATGACCTATATTTAAAATGCTGCATTAAATGATGATCACAAAGTTCTTGAAAGAAAACTGGAGATGCTTAAAATATCAATCAGTAGAAACGTTGAAATGGTGTATATTTATAAATAATAGTCAGAATAAAATCTTATTTCGTTTTTCTTTATGTGTTTTTCTTTATCAAGTTTATTGTTTAACATTTTTTTAGTTAATAATTCTGAAATTTTTTATGAAATGTAGAAATTTTTTTAGTTTATCCCTTACAAAAATAAAGTAGATAATGAGAGAATGTTGTGAATAAAGTGCAGAAAAATAAAGAAACACACAAGAAAATTAAATACATAAAGACACATATAAATTAACTTGACAAGAAATAAAAGAATAACGCAAAAAACTAGAATGAAAGGCATCGGAAGAAACTAGACTGAAAAAAAAAAACAAGGAAAATTATAAAAGAAGAAAAGTAAATAATAATTCACAAAATGTAAAAAAGAATAAAAACAACTCAAGGAAAAATAATGTAGAACAACAGACAGAAAAAATAATATAACAGAAAGAAGAAAACTAAAACAAAACGAATTGCAACAAATAAAAGTATCAATAAAACAGGAAACAAGTGAATGATATATTGTTTATTCTTTTGTATTTTCCGCGACTGATATGTTTTCTTATTTTTCTCAATTAAAAGGGAAAAGAAGGACTTAAACTAAAATTGGTGACATTTCAATAAAACAAATATAAAATGACAAATATTTCTTTCCGTTTTTAGAATCTTTTCGTGACCAACAAAATGCTTACAATTGCTACTCTAACCATGACCATGCCGTGAGTAAAGAGAAAGCAACCAAGAAAAAACTGATATAACGAATGTGATGGGTTGAAAAGAAGAAAAAACTCAGTGAGAAGGCGAAAACAAAGACACACTGAGAAAACTATATGAAAAATTCCGTTCTGTTATTTTTTGTTATTTGTTTCAGTTCTAGTCGTGACTAAAGAACAAAAGAGACGTGTTGGTTGATGTTTTAAATGGAATAAGGAGGAACCAAATCGCAGGAACAATTCTGATTAAGTAACGGACTGTATCTTTTAGATATAATGGAGTGAGGCGACGCAATCAAATTGCTTCTATTTTCTCTTTGACCAGAATTAACATTTGGAAACACCTTAAACAGAAATAATTAATACGTTATATATTTCATTCATTTTGAAATAGTTTAAAAGAAAATATAAAATCACGCATCATTATATAAAATCAAATCAAACTCTAATGATACTACTTTCATATTATGCAATTATTTTCACTATCAGACTGTTTTTTAAACACACCGATCTATTAAATGTTAAGATAACTAATTATTTTATATTTGTGCGAAGAAAGCATAATAATCCATGTTTTGTATTGATCTACTCTGATAGAAAGACGATTTCTGTTCATCGACAGCTATAAAAGGTATTAGTTCTGGGTATCAGCTCGGGAGGTTTTGAGGAGCATGGAATCAACTCTTAATCGCTGTTGTTCCGAAGTCCACCCTGATCTCAATGTAGTAGTTAGTAACTGTTACAGTTTCAGCAATGGGAAAATAGTCAATCCGCAAACTAGAGTAAGCACTATGAAAGTTTAGGAATATAGTTTTAAGAAAATATACCAGCAGTACATTTTTGTAAAAAAATATTACCAGTAATGCATTTTGTAAAAAAAATTACTAATGCTCTCAAGAAAATTAAATTCGGTATTTAATGACTCATAAGTAATTGATATGCTGCTCAAAATGTAAAAGGCATGAATTTTAAACGCAAGTAAAAGTAAAAAATGTTTATTGTGTTTTGCATGAAAAACATATCTATAGACAAAGAAAACACGGACGATTATCCACAAGAATAATTTTACTTGAGTGAAAAAAACAAAGTATTACTTTTCAATTTATTAATTTTAATGTAGGAGTATACCAACTTTTATGGGATAAACTGAAAGTATGTCGATTGATTGAGTTAATATTTCGTTTTAGAAAACGGAAGACAGCGAGAATAAAAAGAATTCGATATCTCGTAGGTTTGATAAGCCTTAAAGATTATTTTATGTAAATAGCTGAGTAGTGACTCAACAAAATGACTCTTCCTAGCTGAAGATTTTAAAAGAACATAAATCCTTATATCTATGTGCCTTTTGCAGTTTTCTTTTGCTTCTTATATCTATGGCTATATTCAGATAATCCAGAGGAATAAGAAAAATCGCCTGAGTGTAGAGGAAGTAGGGCCACTACGAAGGATAAACAATAAGAAACATAGAGACAATCCAAAGCCCGCCTGACTCACATTCATTGATATACGTCTTATATGCAATACTTTTCATAATAGCTAATTACTTAGGGGTAGAACGACAGAACAAAAAATCAAGCAAAGAATGGCTAAATACTGAGTAGGTAAAAAATAGTTTAATATTATTACGTGTCTATGCATTACTAGAGCAAATGTAAAAGAATAGTAAACTAGGATAAAAGAAAAAATTGTCAGTGTACGAAGCCTATAAAATGACAGTATAGAATGAACAAACGGATGATTAAGGACAAATGTAGTTGAAAAAGATTGTAATAGAATGAATTTGAGTAAAAAAGAAATAACGACAGCAAGAATGGTTAGAAAGATATCCAAATGGTAGAAACAGTTAAAAAGAAGTAGGAAAAGAAAATAGAACAAGAAATAAAAGCGAATAAGGTACAGGATAAATTCATTAAAGCAACTGTAATGGTAAACTGAAAGATTATTTGAGAATCTGCGATATTAAAAAAATATGTTGATTGTGAATGAATACTGAGGAAAATTCAAAACTGCTAAATATCACTGAATGGAAAATGTATAGAAAACTGAATATTAGTGGGTGTTTAAATTAATATAAGTGACATGTAATAAGGATGTCTAGGGACAAACTAATCATTTAAAACTGATTTAGGTAAATCCATGAAAACTTACAAAATCTGTGTAATTAGTCCAACATGCATTGTTTTTAAAAGGACATTCAATATCATTATTTCTTTTCTTTTCATGTGATCAGGGTTTTAAATGTAAAAAATATTGTTTAAAATGTGATCCATTTATTTTCATAAAAATGAGTAAATTATTTAATTCTTTGTATATGTTAATATTTTTAGTCCTTACTGATATATCTCTTTTATTTTTTATTAATATTTTATGTGAAATAATTTGCTGAATAATTTTTAACCCGACCAAGAACGGATCCCAAATAAATAATTATTTCCTTTAATCAAATCTTGAGAAGTGATTCTAGCCAAATACATTTTCACTATAGATAATATACATACAAGCATGTGTGTGTGTGTGTGTGTGTGTGTGTGTGTGTGTGTGTGTGTGTGTGTGAAAATGAGAGGTAAAGAGACATATCTCTTTTCCTAGATTATATTTTTCTTTTTTATGTGCCGTGTACCATGAGGATGTAGACGATCATTTATTTCCACTTGCGCCTGTCCGTTGTCGCTCATAATATTTTTCCTCTTGGTATCTCTTCCAAGTCCCGCTTTAAAATGTACCTGCCTAAACCCATCAAGTATATCTTGAATTGCTTTCCCCTGTCTCTATTTGCCTTTATCCATCCTGTGAGTATTAAATTCTCCAAACCCTCCTTTCTCATTACGTGTCCCAGAAATCTCAGCTGTCTCTTTCTAATGCTAAGTATATGTGTTGAGGATCACCCCTTTTTGCACATAAGAATGGACTCACCTGATGTGTACATATAATCCTGCTTATACAGAGTACAGCAGTGGTTGTGTGGTTGTCAGAGAGTTAGTAAGAAGTTAGTTGGTCAGCAAATTAGTGCATATTAAGTTGGAGTTGTTTGGATATAGACTCATTACCCGGACATACTTTTTCACTACCAAACTGTATATATTAATTTCTACTAAAAGTATTCCTAGTATTCTTTAATTGACTAACCTGTTGTTCCAGTTTGTAGATTTTTGTTCAATATAACTTACATTTTCTATCTCCATATCTGCTTTTGTTATTTATTATTTTGTGTGTTTTCTCAACAAGAATCCACAACAAATTGGCGACGAGGATTTCAAACAAATTCACAAGGAGAAAAAATACGTTTTCCACGTTAGTCGCCAACAACAAAATTGGCGACTAGGATATCGAACAACTTAACGCGGAGGAAAAAATACGTTTTCACATCAGTCGCTAATAACAAATTGTCGACAAAGAATTTGAACTGACGTATAATCCTAAGGAATAACAAATTAGCGTCGAGGATCTCCAAACTCACACACAGGGAGTCGCCAACAACAAATTGGCAAAGTAGATTCATACACAAGTCGCACTACAAATTTGCACTACCTCCCATTAGCATTTCCTCCTAGAGAGTAAAACACTGCGCCTCCTTGGTCTCACACTTTCAGCGGACCTCAAGTGAAATGACTATATCGAATCCATTGCAAAATCCGCTGCTATGAAAATCAGTTTTCTGTGCAGGGCTCGGAGGTTCCGTCTGAATCTATCCTGCACATTTATAAATCTACCATCCGCCCGTGCATTGAATACTGTTGCCATATCTGGTCTGGTGCCCCTGCTATTCTCCTTGGGCTTCTCGACAAGGTACAGCGGAGGGTCTGTAATATGATCGATACTGACTTGGTAAACCGCCTGCAGTCTCTCTCTCACCGGCGTGACGTGGCTTCCCTGTGTCTCTTCTATAAATACTTCCATGGCTTCTGCTCCGATGAACTTAGATCACTGGTGCCCCCTAGGTTCGAATCTGCACGAGATACTAGATTAGCAACTAGATCCCACCCTTTTACAGTGAAACCGATAAAATGCAACCATAACTTCTACTCCAACAGTTTCTTTTCTCGTACTTCCCGACTCTGGAATTCTCTTCCACATGACTGCTTCCCCGACGGCTACAATCTCCAGGAGTTTAAATGTAAGGTCAATAGACACCTCCTAACACAATAACTCGCTTCCATTCTCTCAAACACTCTTCCCACCCACCCAACTATCTATCACCCCCCCCTTCTGACATTTCCTATATCTAACCACTCTTTCTATTTACCTTCCCCCATGTAGCCCCAAGCGCAATAGTGACAGTGGAATGCCTTGCTTGGGGTGAAACGATAAAAAAACAAAAACTAATGTTCACGTATACCCTGAATTACTTTAACAAAGTTTGCTACGAGGAGTCGAACAACAAATCGACCAGAAAAAATTTGTCGACACTATCAAACTATCAACGAGAGATAAAAGCAAAAACACTATCGGAATTAATTGCTAAAAAACCAAATCCCTCACAGAATCGAAACAACAAAACCATGGAAGACTTTTTGAATGGAATACTGGAAATCATTAAAAGAAGCAAAGAAAGGCAATATAAATTAGAAGTAAGACAAATGGCAATGCATAAGGCTAATGAAGAAAGGCACATAGAAATGCAAGAGACAAACAGAATTTCCCAAAAGACAAATGGAAATACAAAAGGAAAATAAGGAAAGACAATCATAATTACAAGAACTATTATTGAAATTAACAAGTACAGTACTACAAAGGAACACGGAAAAGGAGGAGACCTTTTCGCAAGATGCTGTGTGGAACGCTATAGAAACTTTTAAATACTCAATTGAGGATAACAAAAATGTTGGAGAATACTACAGGCGATATGAAGATATTTTTATATCGACTGCTAGCACTGGAGTGAAAAGAAAAAAACTAAGGCTTTTACTCAGAATATTAGGTACGGACGCACACACTAAGTTCGTAGATTATATTATTTCTGAAAAGGCGAACGATTTAACATTGGACAAGGCAGTGACAGGCCTCACGGAGCTATTTAGCCTCAAATTCCCCTTGTTCCATAAAAGGTGGAAGTGCCTTAATCTCAGAAAAAACGAAAACGAGAACTATTCTAGATTCGCAACTATCGACAACAAATGTGACAATTTTAAATTATCGGAGCTATCCCCAGACAATTTCAAGAGTCTCATATTTGTTCGAGGACTAGTCGCTGCTAAAAAAACCCAGCGAAATGAGAAAACGAATACTGACCAAACTTCAAAACGATCCATGTCTAACACTACAAAAACTGTCAGAAAATTGCCAGAAATGTCTCAATATAAAAAAGATAGCAAGGACAACGAAGAGTCAAGAGTCGCGCACATTCGTAAGGTAAAAAGAAATTTACGTTTTGTACCCTCCCTAAAAAGAAAACAAGATTATAAGGACAAAGAAAAGAGATACAAACTACTTTTGACAAGAATCCAATAAAAACAACCCCCTCGCTTCTGCATGTAGTGGATGGCATCGGTTTAAAATTGTCTTTTCATGTACGAAAATTGCCGAGCATGTGGTAAGATGAGCAACAAACCAACGGTATGCTCAAAACAAAAACCAACCTAGTAGGGTAAGATCTACTAGAGTGGAGGATGAAAACAAGGAAAATATGAGAAAGTATGTAAAACTGGAAATATTGAATAAGAAGATCAAATTGCAATTGGATTCAGAAACTTAACAATAATAAATTTACAGACATGGCGAAAGTTGAACAGGCCGACCATGTTGCACACTAAAAAAATTGCTAAATCTGTTACGGGGAAAAGGATTAATTTCGAAGGCGAAATTATCGTGATTGTACAATTTCAGGGAGAAATCAAAAAACTAAAAATCTACAAACAACCTAGTAGAAACGGACCGATGCAGAAACTTAATATATAGGATTTACCCATTAACTCGTGATGTAAAAAATAAAAAGCGTGAAGACGGAACTTTTAGAATTGAAAAAGAGGAATTCTCAAGTAGTAACAAATTCACAACAGAAATCACGCAAAAGAAAAATATACAACCTATATTTATTACACCGATACGGGAAAAACTTGCAAACCAGGCGAACAAGTGAGACACATCAACCAACAAAGAAGAAATGACGAGCCAAGCTCGTCATTCTCAAAAAACGTTGTCGCAATGAAAAAAAGAAATATTTTGGAAGCAGGTGAGAGCATTAGATCCCAAGTGAAAAAAAACGCTAGCTCCTCCCAAAAAAGAAGGTAGAGAGGGGGTGTTTGGGATCACCTCTTTTCACATACAAGATTGCACTCGCTTGATGTGTACATATAATCCTGCCTATACAGAGTACCGCAGTGGTTGTGTGGTTGTCAGAGAGTAAGGAGTTAGTTGGTCGGTAAGTTGGTGCATATTAAGTTGGAGTTGTTTTGGATATAGACTCATACTTCTTCACTACCAGACTGTATATATTGATTTCTATTAATAGTATTAACGCAGGAACGCAGTAGTCCAATGCAAAACGTACCCAGGTGCTGACTGCGGAAGTGACCACGTCCCAGTCATCTGCAAACTAAAAGTGAAACTCCGAAGACTGAAGAAAACCAGCATAACACCAAGACTGCAATACGACACACTAGAGGATGATCTCACCCTGCAGAAAGAATATAATAACAGCGTAAAAAAGAAATATGAAGAACAAATTGGAAAAGGATACTCAAAATGGGAGTCACTAAAAGAAGCAATGGTGACCTCAGCGAACAACATAGCCCCAAAGGAAATCAGACGAAGAAGAAAAAATGAGTGGATGACCGAAGAGATCCTCCACATGATGCAAAGGAGACAAAAAATAACGCCAAGACACGGAACAGAGTACAAAAAACTTCACAGGGAGATAAGGAACAAATGCAGACAAGCCAAAGAGGAATGGCTCAACAACAAATGTGCAGAAGTAGAGAGACTGAGCAGGAACAACAAAGCAGAAATGCATAAAGAGATAAGAGAACTGACAGGACAAAAAACCTGTTCCTCAACAGGATGCATAAAATCCAAGGAAGGGACAATCATAGTAGAGAAAGAGGAAATACTCCAGCGATGGGAAGAATACATAAAGGATCTCTTTGGCGACAAGAGAGAACAACCGAGAATACACAAGGAGATGGATGGACCGGAAATACTAAAATCCGAAGTGGAAGCGGCAATGGCCAAAATGAACAGAAATAAAGCACCTGGCCCAGATGGCATAGTGATAGAGCTGCTGACAGCCTTAGAAGAGTATGGCATAGAAAAGATTACCGACATAATAAACGAAATTTATAGCAGCGGAATAATACCAGACGACCTATGCAAGTCGATATTTATAGCACTGCCGAAGAAACCAGGTGCAAACGAGTGTGAACTACACAGAACTATCAGCTTAATGAGTCACATTACAAAACTGATTGTCAGAATCCTGATGAATAGAGCGAGAAGCAGAATCAGGCCAGAGATAGGACAGGAACAGTGCGGGTTCGTCAAAGACACTGGAACAAGGAACGCCATATTCATGATTAGGATGCTCTCTGAAAGGGCATTACAAATGAAGAAAGACTTGTACCTATGCTTCATTGATTACGCGAAAGCATTCGACAAAATACGACACAAAGAATTGATTGAAATGATAGGAAACCTCGACATTTTCGGCAAAGATATAAGAATAATCAAGAATCTCTACTGGCAGCAAACGGCCTGCATACGGACAGGTAACGACCTCAGTAGATACACAAAGATAGAAAAAGGCGTAAGACAAGGCTGTGTCTTTTCACCGGATTTGTTCAACCTATACAGCGAGAATATTTTGAGGACCCTAGATGACACACCAGGATTTATTATTGGGGGCCACAACCTGAACAACATAAGATACGCGGACGATACAGTACTGATTGCGGACACGGAAAGGAAACTGCAAGATCTCATACAGAAAGTAGCAGTGGAGAGTGACAAGATGGGACTACAAATAAACTTTAAGAAAACTGAGTGCATGGTCATCAGCAAAAGATACAACCCAAAATGCCAAATACAGGTGGGGGATAACAGAATCAAACAAGTCCAAGAATTTAAGTACCTAGGAAGTGTTCTAACAGGAGATGGAAAGTGCGACACGGAGATCCGAAGGCGAATTGGCATGGCAAAGGACGCGTTCCAGAAGATGAGCAAAATACTAACACACAGGAAGATCTCAATAGAAACGAAGAAAAGAGTGCTAGACTGCTACGTGATGTCAGTTCTTCAGTACGGCTGTGAATGCTGGACAATATCATCGAAAATGAGGACAAAACTGGAAGCGGCCGAAATGTGGTTCTACAGAAGGATATCGTGGACTGAGCATACAAGCAACGACGAAGTGTTAGAAAGAATGGCAACAAAAAGGAAATTGATGCTGAGCATCAGGAAGAGACAACTGAAGTTCCTGGGACATGCAATGAGGAAGGAAAGCCTGGAGAACCTGATACTGACTGGTCAGATAGAAGGAAGGAGAGACAGAGGAAGGCAGCGGATAACATATTTGCAGGGCCTGATCAGGTGGATGGCGGAACGGGGGTTGCCAGGAGCAACAGGAGCAAACATACTAAGAGCCACAAGGGATAGGGAGACGTGGAGATCCATGATCGCCTACGTCCTGAAGGGACAGGGCACATAGAAGAAGAAGAAGTATTCCTGAATTGACTAACTCGGTGTTCCAGTTTGTATATTTTTGTTCAATATAACTTATATTTTCTATCTCCGTATCTTCTATTGTTATTTATTATTTTGTGTGTTTTCTCAACAAGAATCCACAACAATAATTTTTTCTTTTTTTTTTTTTTTACATCCTATCCAACATCTTGTCCTTGCTTTTGTGCTCGGTCCATGGTATCCTCAGCATTCTTCTGTAGAACCACATTTCTGTTGCTTCGAGCATCTCCCTCATCCTTCAAGAGATCGTCCAGCATTTCATGCCATATAGAAAGACAGATATCGCATAGCAGTTTTGAAGTCTTTTCTTAGTTTCTAATAAAATCTTTCTGGCTCTTGGTACTCTAGTTAGCTTTTTAAATGTCTTCTAGGCCATGCCAATGTGTCTTCGGATCTCATTGTCACACATTTCATCTTCTGTCAGAATATTTTATAGATTTTCATTTCTTTTTCGTTCAATACAATAAATTTCTAGTGTGGTAATAGCGGCTTATTTATATTTAACGAGAAAAATATATCTAAAGGTTATGAAAAAAATATCACAGAATAGACATATATATATTTTCTACTCTTTTCATATTAATTAAAAGATGAGCACTATGAAAGCTTATGCGGAGTAAATATTTAAATAGTAAATATTTGTCCAAGAAAAACTAATTATTTAAGATCAGAAAACTTATCAATTTGGTTTCTAATGGCACACGTAAACAAGTACTAAAGATAAGTTCGATTTACATAAGAAAGTAAAATATCTTTCAAGAATACAGGAATACAGACCAAAAGTTGAGAGAATTATTCCATATCATAAGCGAATATTATGAGAAGCGCTAAATATGAGGTAACTCTTCCGATATACATTGCCTTATATTTAAGGCTAAAACTGAACATTTCTGATTTAGGTTAATGTATGATTTTCTTGTCATTCAAATGGTTCAAATATATTGGGAAAATATGTTTATCATTTTGAGTTTGAGGAACGTTGTGTTAAATAGCACACGGTAAATAGCGCAAGGTTAAAATGTTTCTGAATTTTTATTTTAAGTTTTTAATTTATAATTTAACCTGATATTTATAGTGACGGCGCATACACTATATATAACAACGATTACAAGAAAGAAGTAGCAGAAAAAAGAGCTTAATAAAAAAATTCAAGTGAAATTACTCGTAAAAGTATACGTGAATCAAGAATTGAAAAATAATCACACTTATTACAAAAAATCAAAATCAAAATAATTTTATTTTTACTCACTTTAAAATTGTATAAATCACTTTTAGCCAATTCCCTTCCACAAGACTACTTCCCCGACGGCTACAATCTCCAGGAGTTTAAATGTAAGGTCAATAGACACCTCCTAACAAACTAACTCGCTTCCATTCTTTCAAACACTCTTCCCACCCACCCAACTATCTATTACCCCCCTTCTGACATTTCCTATATCTAACCACTCTTTCTATTTACCTTCTCCCATGTAGCCCCAAGCGCAATAGTGACAGTGGAATGCCTTGCTTGGGGTGAAATTATTAAAAAAAGGGGTCATATATATATATATATATATATATATATATATATATATATATATGTTACGACATTTTGAAATTTATGATTTAGTGTATGCAAATCGACATACCCAACAGATATATGCGATTAAACAAAAGTGACTTTTAGTGTTGGAAACTTTCCACTTATCTAATGATTCTTGATATATTTTCTAGTTTTGTTTTGTCATTTCAATAATCAATTTTTATTTATTATTTTGTTTTTCACAGAATATCACTTAAATATTGGACACATTCCAAAGGAAAAATGTTCCGTAAAAGTTGTTGATATTACTGCCAGCATAAAAATAGAAAGAGAGAAAGTTTAAGTTCCAGAATGCTTCAAATCTTAAACAACCAAAGATACAATTTCGAAATGATAATTGCATTAATGATAGTTCTATTATCCATCTATTTTGAGAATTGTTATGCGTTAACTGATGATAAGTGTTTCGAATTCTTATAGCTCTCTAATCTTCTTTTTTAAGGTCTAAATTTTAAAGCTATGAAAATCTACGTTAGATTCTTGAGTGCATTACTTTCTTTCTAATCTAAATTAACGGATATGGCACAATTTCAGTAATACACATTAAAAGTTTACTAATTGTGTAGACACGTTTTTAGTGTGACATGTAAAAAAAATTGTTTTACCAAAGGGTAGTTAGTTGTTTACATTTCTACTTTAAAATAAAAGAAATAAACAACAAATAATTTCTTCAAATCTGGTACTTTTATACTGTATGCGATCCCAGAATATATGAATGTAGAATATGTGATTTTCTTTATCGAAAAATAATATAAAATAATAACGTATCAAAGTCGATGATGATAAGAAGTTTTCTAGGATGGGAAAATTTGACCAGGAGAAAAAAATTTTCATTGTAATCTTTTTTACTCAATCTCTTTTTCAGAAAGTAGAATGAATATTTATCTGGTTTTCAACTTTTTCTTGCGATATGGAATTTTGATTGTCGGTTAAGTCGCGCCGGTACGTCTTTTAAATTTGACTTTTTCTTTATGTGTGTCGGTGAGTTTGTCTGCGCGTCACGGTATATATGCTTATGCCTAAAGAGGAAGCCAGTGTTCGAGCAATGTAAACATCTGATATTCTCTATCTCTCTCTCTCTCTCTCTCTCTCTCTCTATATATATATATATATATATATATATATATATATATATATATATATATGTGTGTGTGTGTGTGTGCTTGTGTGTGTGCGTGCGCGTTTGAAATAATCTAAAAATTATCGTCAAACTTTTCTGTTATAATGATATTTTTTATCGTAGACCTAATTAGTTTTTATATTTTCTGAATGAAATTTCTGATTGATCCTAGTGCTCTCATATTTATTAGGTATAACTGTCTAGACGACTGATTACCGAAATCATATAAAGAATGACTTATGTAACCATAAGAAGACGCTGAAATCAAAGTGTCTACTCGAAAGGTAAAATTTAGAACAAAGTTGAAAAATCACAGTGCAGACATCTCCAAAATAAAATATATTAAATCAAGCAAAGTAAATAAATAAATAAATAATAATAAAGATATATAAAAATTTACTTCAAATGAAAACTGATGTAAAATTGTTTAAATAACGGCGTTCTGAAAATGTACTCTCTGGCGGGATTCGAAGCTGCGTCAATCTTTGTAACGAACCCTAAAAGAGCAAGAGGAATCATCAGCAAAATAAATAAATAAATGTGATCAAGTTAGATTTTATCTGCTTCGCTCTGATTACTCAGCTACAGCGGCTATCTTAGCTTCAATTACTAATTAAAATCTTCAGTAAACATGTTTTGGTATTGTTTAGAGCCAACGAGATAAGTGCTTTTCTCATAACAATCAAGTTAGGAACTGGGTAATAGTAATGATCTTGTTTTAAAACACTTTCTGTTTCTATATATATCTAATAGGAGGCCGGAGAACCAACTCAAAGATAGTGAGTTAATGGCTTTGTATAATCAGGAACATTATTTTCTTATCATAATAAGATGATGCTGGAGTCTAAACACTTAGAAGTCCTTGACGGCAGACATAGCACCCTTCAGCAGTAGATTATCATGTTTGTCGTGTGTGAAGTCGCGTCAGAGACGAAAAAAATGTATAAAATATTGTTATTATACGCAAGGGCATCATAATATAAAAAAATAATTCTGAAATTAGTATCGCTATGTGTGATGTTATTGGTGATACATGCAAACATACAATCATAAGTTTGTATATTCATACATTCTCTTTCTCTCTCAAACGTCAGCATAAATGCATTTTACATGTCAGTTTGAAAACATGATTATTTAGACATTGAACGTTCAAGCACAAACAATTTATGTAGAAAAATAAATTCTTCTTTGCAAACTTAGCAATCACAATTATCTTTGATGAACGTTAGTTTTCAATATTCATAATAATAATCAGTCAGTTAAATGCCATACTTGATACACGCTTGGTCGATCATGTCTCTTTCCATTCATGATTGACTAGACATAAAATTTGCTTGCAGCAGGTTGCCATTTATTTCTGTGGTAGACTGGTTGTCAACCAAGCTTATAAAACCCAATCTACCCCTGAAGCATTTTCAGAGTTAAAACCCAATATACCCCTGAGGGATTTGCAGAGATGGATTAATACTTTTTCCAAGGGTATTTTTGCGTAAGTGAATGCAACGTATTCAACTGGAATTCCAACTCAGCGCCTGGATTTTTCATTCCAACCCCATATCCATTACGCACATCCCTAAAAAAATAATGATTAATTAATAATGATAATAATAGTAGTTTATTAAAAAGTAATAGTGGATATTGTACCGATATGTTGGAACTGTGAAGTTGGAAAAACATTTTTATTCTGAAGAATGGTACATTCGAAAAGACTAAAGAAAAATATGTATCGAGACTAACATATAAACACAATTTAAGTAAATTTTTCCAAATAAATTTGGACTTGTGTTGATGTTTTGAACAATTTTCGGAAATGGAAACATGTTAATTTTGCTCTGCTATTTTTGTCTGATCTGTAAAACAGCATTTCAAAGCCTGGGAACGGAAATCCACCACTTGTTGAGAAGAACTACAAAGCTCACGTATGTATAACCAACGAGCCTGTGTATGTACGTTGCGTGTGTGTGTTTATTTGTAGGGTGATATATATTATTGTTATGTTTGAATGATATTCATATACATGTATATATATATATATATATATATATATATATATATATATATATATATGTGTTTGTGTGTGTGTGTGTGTGTGTGCGTTATCAAAAAATTCACAAAACGTTACTCATACAACGAAGAAATTATGACCTATAAAAAAATTATAGTTGCCCATAGCTGAAATAAAAAATGAAAATATATAGCAACATATTCATATCCCGTCCGGATAGTAAAGCAATTTATTACAATATGCAAAGCATTTTATTATAGATTAAATTAAGCTACAATCAGAAGTTAAAGAATATCACAATATTATGACCAAAGAAAAATTGTAATTATTTAAAAAAATATCAAGTTTTAATTATATTTGTCATGGATAATCAAAGAATAGACATTTTGCTAAAAAAAGAAATAAAAAATACGCTCCATAAAAGTAATGAATAACATTTAAAATAAATCATTATATATGAATATATTACAAAAATAATCTTTACAGTTGATACTATGCTGTTAAGTTAACCATGTTGAGTTAGGGTCCCAGCTTCACCACTTTAGGTGTTTCTACTGCGGTTTCCGTGACGAGAAAATCTTTTTACCTAATGGAGTTGCTCGCCTTATACCAAGCCGTTTTTAAGTTCAGTTATTCTTCGATTGGTTATCAATTAAAGCTACATGACTTAATTTCTCTGGTATTAAACCCTAGTTACTAGAAGATATGGAATCGTACCATTACCAAATTTATTGGTGCGAAAGTGTACGCAGGGGACACGACTGGAAATTAAACTTTGTACACTAATACGAGTGTGCGTAGTGGTGCAGTAGATATCACCTTGTAACAATAAATCGGAGAGCCGAGTTCGAATTCTAGCTGAATTCTTTGTATTCACTCACGTGAAAATACCCCAAGAAAGATATTAATCCCTCCAGCTATGGTTTAAAGTGCAGGACAGATTGGGTTCTATAGCCTTGGTTGGCAACCAGTGTAACCCAAAACGTAATGGGAATCTACTGCGGAAAAATCTTTTACCTAGTCAGTGATACACATGCGTAATACACATGTCCAAGCGTGTATCATATGTGGCACTTAACTGACTGATACCAATTTGAATTTCTCCATCGATAACCATTACGCACGCCCAACTCTACTTGGTTACAAGCATTTGTTTTTATTTGAAATATCATTATCATTATCATTATTATTACTATTATTATTATTACTGGATAAATTTCTAAAAAGTCTCATGCAAAATAGGAAAATATTCGGACAAAGCAATTAAAATGCAATCAAAACGGTTTTTATAACTGGAAGTGATTTTAGTAGAACTTATGCAAATTTAATGACTCAATTTCGTTTTATTTTAACTACAATATCAGTAAACAAATTGTGTGAAGCATTACCAATCTGCCACTTTTGTTCCTTTAGATCAGTCGTTCTCAAGCTTTTTTTTTTTAACCAAAGAACTACTTTTACTCTTAATGTTTTTTAGTGGATCCCGATAACCAAAACAAATGCTTATTTTGTTTTTACTAATAGATAAGTTTAGGAATTGAATTATACATTCAGTAAATGTCTATGCTTTATTTTGAAGTAAAACTGGTTTGATGACAATAAACTTGATTCTCTAGAATATTTTTCTACAATAGTAAAATAACTTATATTTTATATAGTTTTATCCCGTTTTCCACTAGTTTTAGAATTATTTTTCCATTTTCAGTATTTTAATATGGCGTAGGCTCTGTAGAAATTCCGATTCTTAGTGGTAACATTAGTTCTGAAGTGAATATGCTCTATGGAACATTAAAATATTACAGTGAACCTAAATTTGCTATTTTTGTGTGAACTCTCCGTAATGTTACATGGACCCAAACAAGGTTCCACGTGGACCCCGGTTGAGAACCACTTCTTTAGTAACAGAGGTACTAAGACGTGAGTGTTTCACTTTTTTCTAATCAAACTTTCTCAAAAGTGAATTAAAGAGATTTAATCAAAAATTTTATTTTTATATTTCTAGTTATTTTAAAATGTTACATAAAGTAATACTGAATCAGAATCTTCATTATAAAATAGTACTTGATAGAATTAAGTCGACTGAATATACAAAAGATTGAAGTTCATTTGCTATTCTAATTGAAATAGTAACGCTTTGTTTGGATTTTTTAAAAGAAACCCGTACAATTTAAGGCACTTGTTGCATTTGGATTTTATACAGAATCCAATGCATAATATACGAATTGTTGATGTCTTGAAGAGTGTTGCAAACTGCTTAGAAATCGGCGTACTTTTCATGAATTTGAGGTATCTTGTAAGCATCGAAGATTGTAACTGATGATAAGAATTAGAGTAGATAGTTTTAAACGTTTCAATCATGACACTTAACAGAAATTGTAGTTTAGAGAGTGAAAAATATAGTTTAGATTTTACCTTGATTGGCGGCTTAGTAATGATTAATTTCTTTACATAAGCAACAATAATTTCTTTTTATTCTATGTAATTAAAATCTATGTAAGTTGGTAGAAATATATTACTAAATAGAATTATATTTCAGATAGATTTTCCTCTAGAAAGACTGTGAAAACGTGAAAGAAATCGACAAAATTCATCAAGTTGTATATTACCGTTATATGTTAAGGAAAACGTGGCGTATTTAGCAATTTATTGAGAAAAAACATAAAATTATCATTAAAAACTCAACGCATATTTCTTAAGGGTATGAAAATAAGAACTACGAACACCTTATGTGCATTTTGACTTCAGTTGTAAAGGTTGCTACATATATATATAGGGCTAAATGAATGTGTTTTAAATAGTTTTTATAAAAATTAACAGATATAAAACTGAAATAATCCTTAATATGTTTACTTTATATGTGTGAAATATAGAGTTTGAAATACAGAGTTTATCATTCCAATATAATTTCTACCTAGAAAAGGTAAAAAACTCAACGGCCTCAAAAGCCATTCTACACACGATGCAAACGATTATGCTTGATAGCAGACTCAGAAAGAGAACTAAAATCAGAGACAGTTGTTATTAGCTAGATGAAAGGACGAACCATTAGCTGTAATAAAACAATATATGTTAATGGTAATGGCGACATTCCTACAAGGAAACATCTGACATTCATTAACCGAACAGCCAGTACTGCTTTTTATAGAAATTTATAAAATCTGTCTCTTTAAAAATATTTTCAGGGAAACAAGTTTCTCAAGTCAAATAGTTGTTATAACTCTTTTCAGTATTAAGGGGGGATATTTCCTTCTTTTATTTGAAGTAGTGTGAGAAGTCAACATCTTGATTATAACAGTATTTTCTTTTTGAGTTTCATGCTTTGTATATTTTAGTTGCTGCTGTCAGTAATTCTCAAGCGAAATGCGTTCTATATTGCCAAAGACTCTCAGGCTTAAATTTGTACTGAGACTTTATTAAGCAAAAATCATAGAAAGTGGTTGTATGCTGCTGACAGTTTAGATATTTCGTAACGGGTTTGGTGATCTGACGAGGTTATTTAAAATATGACTCGGGTTTTCAGGTTGATGTTTTGGTTTGTAGCAATATGCGTTGTTGTGCAAAACTACGTCTGGCGCAGCATATTCAACGTGCTATTTCCTTCAGGACGTAATCGGTCATGGCCCTCCACATCTTCTTGTCCCTTATAATTCTTAACAAATTTTGTCTTGTTATTTCTCTCAAAGCCTGTCCTGACATCCATTTGTTCAAGCCCATCAAGTATATCACGCGCTATTTTACCCTGTCTCTCTTTTCCTCTATCCATCTTGTGAGTATCGGATTCTCCAAGCTCTCTTTCCATATTACGCGTCTCAGAAACAGTCTCTTCTTGATGTTAAGTATAAGTCTGTTTTTGTTTCCGTTCATTCTAAAACCTTGTTGTTGCTCACATGTTCTGTCCATGGTACACTTAGCATCCTTCTGTAGAACAACGTTTCTGTTGCTTGCAATCTCTCTTTCATCTTTGAGGAGATTGTCTAGCATCAATGCAATACAGATATCATGTAACATTTCAGTACACTCTTCTTTGTTTCCAGGGAAATTTTCCTGTCTCTTAATACGCTGCTTACCTTGTGGAATGGGTTTCAATGGCGCACATTCCGCCCTCTGTTAGAACATCCCTAATTATCTAAATTTCTGTCCTTGCTTTGTATATTCGAACCTGCAATTATTATTTTGGGCTCCTCTTTTTACTGATGATCATGCATTATTCTTATACTTTATGTTTAGTTCTTTCTTCTCGGTTTTCTTTGCTACTTTCCGTAGGACGTTTCTTAGTTTACTTCCTGTGTCTTCTATCTGCACCATGTCGTCTGCATATCTTATATAGTTAAGATTGTTACCGCCAATGCTAGGATTTCTAGTTCTCTCAGAATTGCCTTGTTGCATACGTTGAATAAATCCGGTGAGAAGACACATCCATCAGTTTTTTACTCGCTTTCTATTTATGTATATCTGCTGAACTCATTTCCTGTCTGCCAGTTTGCTACCAGTATAGGTTTTTGATTCTTCTAAGGTCTTTTCCGAATATTTCAAAGTTGCTGACTTTGCATATTTTGTCGAACGTCTTTAAGTAGTATACCAAACACAGGTACACGTCCTTGTGCATTTGTATTGCTGTTTTTGATAACATTCTTAGCATAAATATCGCGTTCCTTTTTCTGTTGTCTTTGACAAACCGGCGTTGTTTTTGTCATATATCTGACCTGATTCTGCTAGGCGCTCTATTCATCAGAATCCGAATGATGAGTTTTGTTGTGTGACTCAATAAACTGATTTTTCACTGGAGTTTACTTTTGTTTACGGCTGATTTCTTAGGCAGTGTTATAAAAATGGATCTGCTTAGGCCTTCCGATATACCATTACTGTTGTAGATTAAATTTATTATTTCTGTAACATTGTCTACGCCAAAATCGCTTAAGGCTGCAAGTATTTTATTATTCATTTTGGCCCTGCCGCTTTGTTTCTTTTCAATTTCGACTGTGAGGCTTCCACTTCAGTTTTACTATTTCTGTTCCGTCAGTATTTCTGTGGATTAAAGTTGTTCTTTTTCGTCGTGAGAGATCTCCGATATATTTGTACCCTTACTGAAGTATTTTCTCTTTCTCTAATTATGAGTGTTCTGTCCTGTTGATGGATGAGCATAATTTTTGTCCTGTTAGTTCTTTTATTTTTTATGAAAATCTCCTTTATTTGTGATATTGTGATGTCTTGTGATTTACACTGAGCCTTGTTTTTGTCTAGCATGGAGTGGAATGATTCGATTTCTTTTTCCGTACTTTGTATTGTCGGTGCATACGCAACTATAATAGATATGTTGAAGGCCTTTTCTTTCGGGTTAACTACAATAATTTTTCAGATAACTGAAAGTATCCCATAGCGCATTTCTTCATCTCCTGATACAGTATCAATCCAAGTCCTCTTTCTTTTTTCTCTCCGCCTGCATATATTACCTTGTGGTTGTCACTGACAAAACCTCCGTTGTTTGGCCACTTAGGTTTCACAACACCTAAAACGTTGACTTTTAATCTACTCATCTGTTTTACATTTTCCAAATCTTTCAACATTCTGACGTTCTAAGTCACGAGAGTTATTTTTCGTTTGATATGAACAGTTTCTGGGTAATGGTCTGGTGACACCCATCGCTCATGTCGTTTCATTCTGGGCGAGGGATCAGTTTCGAGGAAGTTTTATCATCTTTGCAACATTTATGCTAATAGTCGATGGATGACTATGTTTCATATTTTGATTGTTTATTGCCATGATGATTCTTGGTATTAATAGTGGAGTAGTTTCACGTTGCCTTCTCCAAGGTGGTTCATTGGGACACCTTTGGTAGGTCGTATTTTCATCCTACTGGGTTGCTAACAACTCTGAATATCCCCTCTTTGTAACAGTTTACATAGTCGCAGAATTCTGTGATGTATAGCGATAGACGCTCTATAGATAGGATTAAAAAAGAAAATAATGACATTCGCTCTCCCGGTTAAGAACTATTTATATCTGTTTATAATGCTCATTAATACATTCACCATAATGAATTTAACTCAAATACGTCTGTTTGTGTGAGGGTATTGAGGACTTTTTTTTGTTTCCATCATGAATCAGTGAATTATTTACCGCAATTTTGGGGTTGTATTTCTGATTCCAGACGTCTCTCCTGAAATAATAAAATGTATTATTGAATTTAGTGAGAAAACAAGCTATTTTAAAAGATTCGGCCTCAATATCGAGCGATTCTTTATTTCTTAGATTTCTTAATAGCTTTCTTAATTTTCTCAACTGTACGTACGTTGGTTATTTTTTATGTTTGGAATCATATTAGCAATAACAAGTATCGTTGACATCAAAATGAAATAGGCGCAGAAACTTAACTATGATGACATGAAGTTTGACACAGATATTTGAATTTTCATAGAGATAGCGAAAGATCCTTTTCAGAAATTAAGAAGGAAAGCGAAAAATGTGACAGATAAAGAAACGAACTCTGGATCACTATGTAATGCCCTATGTAATCTCCTGTATGACGGACATATTACAGGTACAAAAAGCAAAAAAGAGGACGGAGATATTTTCCAACCAACAAATGTTGACAATACCATGCATGAACAGATTATGCGAGTAATGAGTAAGTTTTATATTCTTAAATGAACAGCAATTAAACCGATACTTTCAAATAGAGAGAGAAGAAAATGAAATATTTGGGATGCATAATGAGGAAAGACGATATGATGAATTTAACTCACATGGAACAAATTGAATGCAAGAGAACGAAGGAAAAACTAAGAGAAGTTCACTTAACACTTTGTACAAAGAGATTATGAGAGAATTATGACAAAATCAAAGATGAATTGTAAAGGTCAGATGTATTACTTTGAGCAAGAAATATAAGCAATTGTGGAGAACCATGATTGCTTACGCCCTGAAAAAGACATAACACACACACATTCCCCCCTCTCTCTCTCTCTATCTATAGGGAGAGAGAGAGGGGGGGAAATTAGTGACATTTTTATGCCAATAGGACTAACAAGAAACTAACAACTAATAAGTTAGCTCTCTCTTTTTGAAATCATTGTAAGTTAATCTGAGTTTTCAAAATTTTTGCTGTGTAATGAGAACCTATAGCTTTATTCTTGTAATGCAATACAGTTACCTCATACCCTTACACTTCACAAAGCTAACCTAAGATATATAAGTAAATGCAATTATGACGTGTTTCATTGTAAAATAAATTTATGTATGGATTCTAATCTTCATTACCTTATTGAAAATATTAGGTGAATCTTGTAATTCAATTAGAAAAAATAATAGTAACACACGTAGACGAATTCACATATAATGCGTAATGCTTGTTGATTGTTACGGGCGCATGGTCGGGTGGTTGGGAAGTTAGCATTCCATAAGAACCAAGTTCTAATCTCACCGTTGTTGATTTGTCAGTATTTGTTGATAATATTCAAGGGTGAGCTATTTTTAGAAAGTATCTGAAGACTTTGTCAAAGGTTGACTCAAACATTGCGAATGAAACTGGATAGACACATCCTGTGTGTCTAACACCCATCGATAGTCTATATTGATGGTTGTTAGACATGTCGGTATCTGTCGCGTGTTTGACAAGCACACGAAGTTACAAATCATTGTAACCATAGTTTATAGATACTATTCTCTTTTCCAGTAATTATGGCCACAGTCTGCTTTGCATAGTTGCAGTATAAACGACATACTGGTTATGTTGGTGATGAAGAAAAGCCTATCGTCTCTCTATACTGATGAATGTCTACAATGCCGAAAGCTTCAATACGAATATTTCAGTGTCCTTGGGTGTCAATCTGGGAAGAGTGCAGAGCATTTGGAAAGAGTTGGATGAGTCTAATGGTTATTACGAAAGTACGGCTGCTCGGAAAATTCACTTTGGTCGTCCTGACAAGAAAATCACCCATGAACTTGTTGGTGAATTTGTTACCCCACAAGCAGGGGAACCCAGTCATGGCTGTCAGACAATTTCTGCAGACACATCATCCCTTAAATTTAGCGTTCCCAAACATCCGGGTGCAACTCTCTTGATTAACATGTGTGGTGCAATTGAGCGCGAAACTAGAAAAACACCCTTGTTACACAACTGTTAATTACTGAAGCAGCTATTTAATATATATATATATATATATATATATATATATGTGTGTGTGTGTGTGTGTGTGTGTGTGTGTGTGTGTGTGTGTGTGTATTTACTGGTATAAGCATAACTATAAGAAACTCAAGAAGAGAGGAGGCGCTGGTTTCATTGAAGTTCATGAAGATTTAACTCATTTGTTCTGATTTACAAAACTGTACGTCTTTTTAACACAAACTCTATTCCTGTACAAATAACCTTTTATTCTCTACTGATCAATACCGCTGAAATGAAACAATCTTTTTCTGGATATGAATATTCACATTACTTTATCAATAAAAATATCTAATCCATTATAGTGAAAATAATCTAATACAAAATTCTCATACAAAATTCTACAAAATCTATAAATGTCGTTCTCAAACTTTACAAACAAATTTATCGATATAAACATATATGCAATAAAAGTAACCTCTGAATATCTTTGGTAATATTGTTGAATAATACTTACAGGTGAAATCTGATGCCCTTATCTCCACTTTTTTCACTGAATAGTCATAAATTGCTGCCGGTTCGTTGCTTGTATTGTTGTTTATTGTGTGTATATTTATAATTAATTGTAGTATTTGTAATTATAAAATGAATCTAAAGTATATATGAAATATAGCAAAGTTTTTTTTTATTTGATCTGTCATTTATATGTCAAAAAGTGCAACATATCTGCCTGAGAATGAAAGTTTCTTGTAATAGAACATAAATACTTCTTTCGTATGTGACTATGCGGATCAATAAAGAAATATTGTATAAAAATGCACTGAATAATTTGACAAAAGTTTTCAAAGAAGAAAAACTATTTAGTGTGAGCAACTTAAAAAGCAATGTTTGCATCTTAATTAATAAAACATAAGTAAGCAGTAAAAGTCATGAAAGAGTTTATTGATAAAAATGCAAAATTAGTAGAGATAGAGACTAAAATTAATAATTATAGAGACATGAACAAATAACAACATATATAAATAACTACACGAAAGTATATATATATAAATATATATATATGTGTGTGTGTGTGTATTATATTATTCACAGTTATCAAAATTTTCAATGTTTTTATTTGTTTTACATATATGTGCGTGTACTAATGATATACTACTACTACTATTACTACTACTAATGATAATATGTATATATATATATATATATATATTAGAAAGAGAGAGAGGGAGACGTGCTTGTGTGTGTAATGTTGTACGCATGAATGTGAAAAATGAACAATGAACTTGTCGTTATTGTTGGCGCCTGTTATCCTTTGGGTCCTCTGTTTACGCACACTTTTCTATGAGAAATAACGTGAAGTCTTCGAATTTGCTGAAGTCATGTTCTTTGTCTTTATCTCAAATCGAGCCAAGTCTGATTGGCGCCAACCATGTTGATTAGTTGTCTAGACGTTGGCCGAGGGGAAGCAATATTATGCTCAACGCTTAAATCAATCTGCACAGAGATCTGGTTATTTTTCAGCCCTTAACACGTCCCATATCAAATAAATACGTAACCCATGAAAGAATTACCTATATTTTATTTCCTCCCGCTGATTCTATCCAGCTCTTTCTTTCTCTCTCTCTCTCTCTTTCTTCCATCTATTATTGTCTATGAATCTCTAAATTTTGTCAAATATAGTTTGTTATGATTCTTGTTACTTTCTGCCACGTTTTACGCAATTTCTGAAATCCTTTCAAATGATTTATTTTTTTATCATTCGGAACATTTGATCGACTACAAAAATATTTTCTTATTATTGGAGTTAATTTTGTAAATATTGTCGCAGTTATGTTTTTGATTTAATAAAAAGTTAATTTATGGTGTATGCACACTTTCTTTTGCAAGAAAAAATTTATTAAATGACTTACATTGCAAAATAAAGTAGGTGCAGTGTATAAAAATTTTCTTAGCAGATTTTGCAATTCTAGTCTTTTACTCATAATCGGGCTATTAAAAATTAGATTGTTTATGACTTCATTTACCGAGACAAATTTATCCTCTACGTCAGACAGTGAAGAGAAATGTATAACAGACCAGTAATAACAAATCAATCACGTCTAGGAAAACTAGGGTCTAAAAAACATCTATTCTTTAGGAAGTAACTATACTTTAAGGTAAATTCTATTAAAAATGACATTTTGTGCCGAATAATTTTAATGCTCGACTTTTCAAAATTGCGAATAATCAATGAGGAAATTCTGTCAGAATTTGTGCTAAGTACATTTCGGAAGAAAATCAGAGAAAATATGGTCCACGCTTTTGACTATCTTAATTCATCATCAGAGTAGGTTGAGACAATTATTGAGTTTCATAGAATATTTATTGTGCCTATGGTACCTTATTCTTCGGACACATAGCAATACTATTTGGACGTAATCGTGTGGTTACATTCCTTAAAGTTGAGTGGATAAATTTTATTACTATTATCAACGTTCTAGACACCGTAAGGACTGCATTCCTATTCGTAGAAATAACTTCGAGTCGAAGAAGTACTGCACATTACTGAATAGATATTATGGTTTCGTGAAAATTACACTCTTCTCTTAAGGATTCAACCACTATTAGTGAGAAACAGAAGCAGCTGACAGTGTGCCACCACTAGAGGTGTAAAATATATCAAACAATCTCCCTCACCGAATCCAGTGGAAGCAATAAATGTAGCTCAGTAAAGTCCAAGTGTTACACTGGCTACCAGACAATCTCCTGCAGTTGATACAACATCTAAGAACATGCAACAGTCGTAGAGGACCCTCTTAGATTTTCATTATCAAATCCAAACTATAATAATAATAATAATAATAATAATAATAATAATAATAATAATAAATTGGGAATATTTGCAATTATTCCCCGTCTCGTTGTCTTTTTATATTCTTACATTACATGCCAAAGGCATTTCCTGCTAATAGGTGAAAAAAGTCAACGAGACACGTACAGGTAAACTCTGTTCCATCTCATCCCAGTAGGATGAGCACGAAATGACTCACACAGTCTTGAGCCAAGATTTAAAATTATTTTTCAGATCATTTTATTATTATCATTCTTGTTAATAACTATTATGATAAATTGCAAAAATACATAAAAATGTATAAATCGGTGAAATTCGAATAGAAATAATAGTAATTCTTATGCGCTTATCTCCAGGCAACTAATGAGACTCCTAAGCCTTTTATGTGTATCAATGTTGCTTTGCATGTTAGACGCAAAGAAATCAGCAGCGTCACGTTGTGACTCGTGTCATTAATTCACAAGATACGGGGAAGTGTAAAGGAGTATTTACTATTCAAAGAAACTGATCTCTCACTTTGCTTCTTTGAAAATAACGTGATTTGAAATTCAATGAAAAAATAGACATCGTCTTCAGTAGTTCAAATGCTGCACACTATGTGTTTTGCCTCATAAAGAAAACACATCAAATGTTTTTATCATCTTTTATAATCGAGCAATAATGAAAGCAAACGATTAATGCAATAAATATTTGACAATTAATATACTTTTATTTACCTTTGATATTTTAGTTTCTTTAAATAATAATAATAATAATAATAATCACATAAGTAAAAAATATGTCCATGTATTTTAGAATCTATGTGAATGATATTGTGAGGTCTGATATAAAAAATCGTTTTCAAATTTACTCATACTATTAAGTAGAATTGATTTATATACTCATTTCAATTAAATGCGAAGATAAAATCGAATATATAGGATTTAGACAGTTACTAAGGCCTATTTATTCTAAGCAATATACTCATTATACTTGTTTTTAGCATATGGAAGAAGAAGATATAAACTAAAAGATCGAATTAAAAACAAAAATAAAGATCCTACGTTTCGGTTGGAAGAGAAAGAAATATTTTAAACTAATGCAAATTTCAAATCTTCAATGAAACTATTACAAAATATGTACATTCTATTTGCATTATATTACCAAAATTATTTATTTTCTTGTTCATAATTGTAAGAGCAAATGAATTATATTCGTGTAGGACAAATAAAATTATATTTTTATAAAATCTCCAATTTTTAATAACTTTAAAGTTACTCTTTAAAATCTACATGTATGCAGCTGATACTCATATTTTAATCCCACATTTTGCATATATACATGCACCTATTTGTGTTTTCGTATATAAACACATATATTTACCTGGATGATTGGGTAGTTTATTGATTATCAGCGCTAAAATTGAAATCGGAGAACCAAATTAAAAAATCTGTTACATTCACTTAACATAAATGCCCTTTAAAAGGACCTGGATACTTTTCCCCTTGCTTTGGGTAGGTGAATTTAATTTGCTTTGGATAACTGAATTCAACTCTCGACCAATCCTCACTTTGCCGCTGGATTCTGAGACTAACCTAGAAATTCATTTACACACACGATATTTCTTTTTTTAAGGGAACCATCATCAACCCTTGCAATGAATAGTGAATTTCTTACTATTATTTGTAATTCTAATATTTGTCTCATTACTATCTCTCCTGTTCCCCATTCTGCCATCTATTTATACAAGTTAGGTAGGTAATTCACTATTTCTTTCGGCACCTCTTGCCTTTAATACATTTTGTGTGTATCAAATTCTCTGAGCTTTTTTTCTTCAATGCATCCAGACATTTCAACAACTGTGCCCTATTTGTTGGCATTGTTTAAAATGTTTTCATTGCTTACATACTCCGTTCTCAGAAACCTTTCATATCTGACTCAAGTTTCTTATTTATCTCTAAGGAAACGACTCAGCATTCACTACTATAGAAAAGGACACATATTACGTAACAGTTTAGCACTCTTTTCTTTTAACTAAATGTTCATGTTTCTTAATACTTTATGTAGCTTTTGAATGGCATAATTTGCTATATTACATATTTATGAGTAAATTGTGAGGTGTGCTGAAAAGGTTTTGGCCGAATGCACTTGCCAAAATTATAATGATTTATCACTGAAATAATGATTTAGGGAAATAGCATTTTAAAGAAAGCTGCTTAGAAACGTAGGACATCAAAGAGATCTTCTGCGTTATTGCTATCATGTTATTATTTGTAACGGATTTGATACAGTGTGGGCATTTTAGATTAATCCGGTAAAATCTCCGAGTTATGTAAATACGCAGATGAGTGGGTTGTAAAATTTCGATTGCAGCGAAAATCGTTATACGGCCTGTTTGAAGTTTAAAGTAGCAATTGATCTAATTATCATTATCCAAATAAAATAATCCTATCTTCACTGTGTCTACTTGCAATTCATTTCTACTAATTATTTGATGCATTTCCTTTAAATAAGTCATTGTTCTTTTTTACAGCAATGTTCAGGGTTGTAAAGTACTTGAGTTCTATACTAATTTTGAAAAAGAAAAGTTCCGATATTCGATCATTAAGTGAATATATTATAGATCTGACCCCAATTCAACAAAAGGTCTTTGATACAAAGACTATAGTCTTGTCAAGACAATTACTGATCAAATGCATCAGATCTTTAGTTTAATTTTGTTAGATTATATTATCCTTTACATAGTTAACAATTTTTTCAGGGGTTACTTGGGTAAGTTTCTTTATTTTCAGGATAGTGGCTCAGAATGATAAACAAGAGAGCAGTGTTTGAATTCCAAACGGATTCATAACATTCACTTACACACGAATACATCTCCTCTACCTAGCTATGGGTTACATATAAGGATTTGTATCTGGAAACATCATTGTTATCCAAAAGAAAATTATTGATCACTTGCCAAAAACAATCTAAAATATTTTTCAGTTTTAAACATACCAAAACCGTTAATAACAAATCAATCAACTACTTAACCAAAATTTATTTGCAAATAGTCACAAATGTTTGTTTTGCATTAATCCAAAACTCCAAAAATATTTTTTTAACTTCATCTCTAAATTTAAATTCTTTTGATATTTTCCACGAAATATAGAAATACAAGTGATGTCATAAAGAAGGTTAGACACATATTTAATAATCCAATGTATTTTATAAGTATGCAAATAAATCATTATGTACATCTTACCAGAACTTATATGCTGTTTTTTTTCGATATTTCATTACGTCCACAGACTTTGCATTTTTAGTACATTATCATCTCTTTGAATTCATCAAACTATATTTATTCTACACATATGATGTTGCCATTGCAGAGTTTCAAAATTTGATTCAGTCACTTGATGCTGCATGTGCATCAATAGGAAAAGTGCATTCTTTTTCAATTATGGCTATGTGGAAAGGTTGCACAGTAATGCTTGTAACATATTCACAATGTTTTGCTTGTAACCTAATAAACATATTGCACTAGTAAATATTTATTCTTTACTTTTCAGATACCTTTCATGTATATATATTGATAAATATTTTGGGTCAAATCCAGGACATTGAAAGGTAAATATTTATTTGTATATTTTGTGTTTTGAAACTCAAAACCTCTTAAACTATTGACAATAATATCAAGCGCTGGTAATCGCTTCTTGCAATAAACACTGACGCAACCTGATTTAATAATAACAAAGCTACTTAGCTTGGAAAAGAAAATGCTGAAACCTCTAGCTTTTCTTTAATAGCTAAGTTAAAATTAAAACCGCTTTACCATAGCATACTTATGGTGAAAATAATCATTATAAGAGATCGATATCTTTCTAGAGAAAGGTAAACTATTTTTAAAACTGAAAATGTGGAGTTATTCACACGCTCAAAAACACAGAACAAAGCAGCAGAATAAAAATAGGAGAGAAATAACTGGAATAAAAGTAAATAAAAATGCCTTAAGATGATGAAGACGTAATAATTACGATATTCATTACTACTTTCTTTTTGGTATATATTTCATAGTAATTTTAATGTCTAATTTATCCACGCGTTTATGCTTTCCTAATTTTCTTATGTTTTGATCTTTATCTCTAATTATCTGTGTCTTGTATGCGTTTCATTATTTTTATTTCTTACTTACAGTCTTTGTCTGAGTCGGTATTGTTGCTTTTGTTGCATTCTTAGATTTTCACGAATGTAAAACGTGTGAGATTTAATAGAAGCGAACCGTGCAAGAGTATCAATATTTTAGAATTAACCAAACTGGAACTGAATAGACGCAAGAATTTTACAAATGCATTACTCAGCCTAATAAAAGTCAAGAAATATGTATATTTAGATGTCGACTTCCCATAAAATGGATTGACTAATTAATGTGTATGATAACATGGCTTTATTTGTTTTGATATAAGTATAGGCGGATGTGCGTTGTACTGTAAGGGAAATTGATTTGGAATGAGAAATCGAAAAGCGGAGTTCGAATTCCAGTCGAAATCGTTTTATATTCCAGTCGAATTTATTTTTTTATATCTTTGGTAAGAGGGGTTAATCTATCTTTTCTCCCTCCATCTATGGGTTGAATAGCTGAGCACATTGAGTTCTCTAGCCTTATTTGATAACCAGTCTACCGCAGAAAGAAATGGCATCTCACTGTAGGTAAATCTTCTGCCTAGTTAGTCATGTCTCGAAAGAGACATGACCGGCTAAGCGTGTATTACTTATGGCAATTAACTGACTGACTGATATATGTATAGACTTTGGTCATTCATAAAATTGTGTTTTAGTTCTGTAAGAATTTATTTATACAAAATAATCGCAGCTGGAAATTAAGCAAACAATCATAAAAATTAAATTTGCCAGTGTCCTGACTCATCGACTGCCTTCTCTATATCTTATGAGTTTTATTATAAAATTCAATATTAAAAGAAATGAAACGCAAGCTGATGCAACGTCATATCTCATCTTAAATAAATAATTTCGCTCGGCAGTACGTCATAAAGAGAACACTTATCTATGTAAAGCAAACACTGCATATTTAGAGTCTTATGAGAAAACCGACCTTTTTATTATTGGAGTTTTTTTCTGAATGCACAGACATTTTATTTTTTACAGAACATAAAAAGTATATATATTCCGCCCTCTCAGCTGGGGCTTCAGAATATGCCGACTGCTCCTCTGCAGAATGGGTAACGCCTCAATAAAGTATCTTGTTTATGACGATAAACATCCGAGTCTTGGGTATGACTCCGATTGGAGGGTTTTGAGAAGTATGGAATCTTCTTATAATTGCTGTTGTTTCCAGGTCCATCCTAGCCCAGGGTGGTAGTACCTGTTAGGGTCCCATTCTAGCAATACATTTTTGAAAAAAAATATTACTAGGAATACATTTTTCAAAGAAAAAATATTACCAGCAAAACATTTTTGAGAAAAAAAACTACCAGTAATATATTTTTAAAAGAATAAAATATTACCAGTAATGTATTTTTTTTAAAAAAGTACCAGTAATACATCTGATTGTCGACAAAATCACCTTTACAAAATATTTCAATGAAACCTGATCTACAAACTGATTGCTTACAAAGAAAACATATTCTTTTCATGGAAAAATCTTCTCTGTATTAGATAACCCATTGAGATTGATATGCCGTAAATAAAACCCAAATTAAACCTAAATATATTGACAAAAGTGTATCGGTGCTCTTGAAAAAAGCAGATGTTTTTTGTGCGAATTTTGCATATAATGCGGTTTATACAAAACATGAATAATTATCTCTTGGTTGAGTTAGGTGTCTGAATCATGAATGAAGAGACGCAACTCTTGTCCTGCGGTCAGAATCGCGCGCAGGTTAAAAATTATTGTCTATTTCACAAGATGTTTCATGGAAAATAGCCAGGTAATTCATGTGGCTCTCAACCCTGGCAAGAATATATGTGCTATTGTGAAAGAGGCTGGACTTCCCTGAAAAACAATATCATTCACGACATTTGACGCAAATGTTTACTGAAATTTTGAAGGAATTTAGTGTTGAATAACACATTTCCAGAAAACTCCAATTCGCGTTAAAATCAAATGTCGAGTTACATCAAGAGATCATATCAATCGAAAATTTTTTAAAAATGATTCATTTTTTACTTGTTATAATAAGATTCGCCAGTTTGAAAAAGAATGCATACGTTACCGCGTAAACTTTGGATTATTTTTCTCTGTTTCCTGGGAATATGTCACGCTAAATACTCAGTCGTCGGAAGTGGGTTTGTCGTTTGAAAGGCATCTCTAATGAAAACAATACGATTTATAATGACGTACCATATTTAAACAGAAGCAGCATCTTCATCAACGTTCAACGGACATCGTTACTTTTTCGTGCACTGCGAATAATGAGCTTCTCGGAACAATTGCTTATTTCTATTCGCGAAACACCTATCTGCCGCGGTTTAACATATTTCCAAGTATTAAGAAAATGTTGGCTTGCTCATATTGTTATCTTAAACAAAAAGCCACAATTTTCCCTAATTTCCGTCTGATTGCACATACATTGTTTAGAACTATTTGTGGGAGTATCATAAAAATCTTTTATGGCCAAGAAGTATTGAATTGAATCACCCGTGATATTTTTCACCCTTGTGAATATTACGTGTCGGGTCTTAGCTGTAAATGTATAGATCTAGAGAATGAAGAGCCAGAACATTTTCTGTGGCAATAGAGTTTGCGTCTTTATTTCTTAGTCTCGGTTTTTTTTTCATCAACACTATCAATAAAAATATTCTTCATAATTCCTTAGACATTTATCGAATGACATTCTTTCCTGGTTATATTATTCTATATTCTGTACATTTCTCTTTTTTTACTTTTATTTCAAATTTCCTCACTTGGATATCAGTCTAATAATGTTCATATGTGGTTCTGTTTTCTTTCTTTCTTTATATTTTTCCAACTTTTCTTCCTTTCTTGACTTTATAGTTTTAATGCTTTTCTTGTCGGTGACCTTATCGAATATAGGGTTTCTCTTTAATGTGCCGCTATACTCATTCCTTGATACGAGGTTGCATGTAAGAAAACATGTTTAGAACTTAAGATGAATAAACCCCGCAAACGTAACTGCTAATTACAACTAACCAATACAGCTGTTTACTACTATAAATTTGTAATATCTAATACCCATTAAAAATTGTGATGATCATATTATATAAATTATCATTGTATAATTAATTATATTTAGTAAAAAGTATATTAAATTTTTATATCTTTTTATACGTAATAATATTTTTATATTTTACAATGCATTAAAATGGACAGTGTATAATGCCACATTTTATTAAAACCGTGAGCGGTTTAAGGATATTAATTTCTACGAGTTTTGCTTGTCAACTTTAACATAGAATTTACTATTTTTTTAAACTTCCGTAAATACACAGTAAACGATTTTCTAATAAACTTTGCATTTGATGGTGAAGTGTGAGATTAGTTTAAGTTTGGATTTTAAACAAGGGCGGTGCCTAGTTTTTCAGCTTTTTTGCAACGCATATAGATATAAGAGGAATAGCCCGCAACAAAGTAGCTACGAATACAGATGAAGAGAATATGCCTCTTCTTACACTGCTTTTATTCACCTCGTTCCTACAGAAGTTACGAAGATAGAATCGAATAAAAAGAAAGTTAAATTTATTCGCAACCACAAATAGATGTTGCGTGCATCGTATTTACTTTTGGCGAGAAAGGAACAAAGGGGATTTATCGGTATTGATCTCAGGCACACAATATTACAATATACCAATTTGGAAAACATTGTCCTGTCTTCTTCATTCCCTTCACACCCACACACACACACACTCTCTCACACAAACATACGCACACACTATATAATGTCTATGTGTGTAATGCGAATATAATAGTTAAAGTGAAGTACCGAAAAATTAAGCTGTTACATAATACAGTTGGCCTTTAACCATCTCCCGAATACCGGCGTCTTCGCAACGTGTCATAGATTTTAAGAGATGTTGGTGTCATTGCGTGGCTATTCTTGAGTGTGGTTGTAGAGAATATAACAAGTCTTGCAACATATCTTTTGCTCAATAAGGGCTTACATCTGGCGAATGCTGGTGCCAATGTTGGTTTTCCTTTAACAAGTTCTATGTCACGGTGCCCAACAGGTAGATGTACCACTGTCTTGCTAGAATCTATCATCAGCACCGGAAACACATGACAAACATAAAAGAGTGTCAATTTTTTGTAATAAGATCTGTGTATGTTACACCTGTCAAACAAGACTCTAGTTTAATAAGTGGACGAATGGAAACTGAAACAGAATGCACCAGTCACCGTTGCGAAAACTCCACCAAACTTACACAACGCTATGCTGACTTTTTCGATACATATTTTCGCATATTATATAACAAATCTTAGACCTTTTTGTAAAAAACTTCTGAAAATATAACTCTGTGTCAGTTTTTCATATGCATCGGCGTATGGATAATGATGTGACTTGATGTTACTTTTTGTTGAATTCTTAACATCCTTTCCAGTCGACGACCGTCCCGTAGTCAGTCGTTTTGACGTGCCACTGATGTTTTTTTTTCGGAATTCACAGAGTCCTGTTATACATTGGTATTAGAGAAGCATAAAGCCAGTGCTACATCAAATATATGCTGCACCATCTTTTGGTTTCGAAAAGTGTTCCACGTTCAAATTATATCTGTGTCTCATATCTGCCACAGCTGCACTACCACGACTACGCAATCTTTGCACATCATCCTTTTGAGTAGATGGGAGTGGTCTAAATGTTTAAAATCAGTTGTTTTTAATATCCTAAAACGTGGTTAATTTGTGAACAGAATGTGAATTTTGATTGTACATTTTCTGTTGGCTATAACATTTCTCGTGAATATATTAGATTAAGCATAGTAGCTCTTTCTTTTAATTAAAATAGCTTAATCGAAATTATATTTTAATATATCGAACATATGATATAGAGGAGCTATACTATAGAGTATTTTAAAATGATAGACTTGTCTCATTAGAGTTACCCTCAAGTGTTTCCACCTTGAGATTTTTTACTGACTAAATTTAATACCATAGCAGACGCAATTATCTGGATGTCGGATATTAACCAAGCGTGTCACTTAAATGGTTAAACTGATTCAAACATGAAAATTGAATCAAGTGTAATGAAATTAGACTTAGATAAAATTATTACAAGCAAAATATCTCTGATTTACCAATAAGGGCAATGAACAAGATAAACAGATATATCTGATATCGGATAACTTTGACTCATAGTTTTCTCAACAGTTTCTCGCATGCTTTATCAGCCTTGGTCCTGACTAGGGAAAACAAGCATGGTATTGGTTTTCGAAAGTTCTGAGGAGGTTATTGAAAGAGCGCCATCTATCCTTATCAAGGGGTCAACAAAAGCCAATTCTTTGATAAGAACATATTGTGTTCTTCCAATCTCTTTAGTTAAACGTTAATACGAAAGTCCCTTCGATGAACCATTAAGAGTGTGTGTGTGTGTGTGTGAGAGAGAGAGAGAGAGAGAGAGAAAGAGAGAGAGAGAGAAAAGAAAGAGAGAAAGATAGAGAGATTAAAAATGCGGAAAATTTTTATGATAGTAATTTAGAATGCTTTGTTCGATTTTCTTTGGTAGTTACGTTTCTTTTATCAGAATAATTCATATCGAAATCAGCAACCTACCAATTCATTAATTTATAAGCTCAGTACATAATCTATTACTGATAAAACTAGTTATTACCCGTGAAAAACTTCACGGATACATTTCTATCGCATATTTTTAAATAAAAAAACACTGCTGAAAAATATGATCTAGAAAAGAATAAATATGATTTTCTTTTTACTTTAAATAAAAATTTTATTTATTCTTATTTAAAGTGCGAGCGTTTTATATTTTTTTAATAGCATTCATTCAATATAAGGCTTGAGAGCCAGCGAAGTTAAAGGGCTTTTGTTAAGAATACTATGATGAACAAGGTGTGTTTTGTGAATGAAAGTGGCAATAAGTACAAATTATAAGGACGATGGATAATGATTGAAACCTAGCCTTGAAGAGGTTAACATTGTAGTGTTCAGAGAAGCATTCGATAAAGTGTCTGTTTGACAAAGTGGTAATTGTTTGGGGAAAAGTTTTCTGGGTGGATCTATCTTCTTAAATTTGAAACACGCGGCAAATGCGAGTGATTTGAATGTTTAGGACTAGCAAGGAATTTTCTAGTTATAAAGGCCTGAATTGGCGGAATATTAGAAATATTCTATATATATGGGAATAGGGGTACGCTTCAGAGGTTATATCTGTGAAGACGCGGCTTTAATCTATTTTGCTCAAGATCAAATACACAATTTTGTAGTAAAACGAATTTTCCTGATAGGGTTTGTTTTTCTTTTTAGAAAAATGACTTTGTTTTCTTTAGGAATGGTTCTTTATTTCTTTAAGTTTTAAAATGAATGCGAACGAAGTTATTCTAAAATGGTATTTGATTAAAAGTGAAACGGCACAATTATTTTTCTCCGCTATTATAAGTGTGAATATAAAATTTACAATGTACATTTACTGTTAAAGAGGTCTTTATGCAAATATTAAAATGTTTATTTTAACAAATTAATAACAACCAGTTAAGATGAGTAGTTTTCATTGGGATTAGTTTTGAGGTCCTAGATTTCTTAAAGATAGAATATACAAAGAATAAATAAAAACAATGAAATAAAGGCAATATATTAGTAAAAAAGCATGCTTAAGATGTAATCCATATCGGAGCTTAAGTATAGAAGTTACATTGCATGTTAAGACACATTCATTCATTTGCCAGAACAGTATCAGTTTTGTGATAGAAAAAAACTGTAATGAAAAAGAAAATGTAGAAAAAGCTTTATAAAATCGCCGAAAAAAGAAACTTAAGAAATAGTATAGATTATGAAATACTGAAGGAAAATCTAGCTGATTAACAATATATTCATCGAGGCAATAATGCTACAAACATTTGATTGCATTTTGTTTTCGAGAAAACTCATTGTAACGCAAATTAATAGCCTATCTGTGATACAAAATGTTGGCGTTACAGGAAATATTTTTCTTTTCTTGAAGCTTCATTTAATTTTGAGAATTTTGTTACCAGATTTATTTCATGCCCTGATACATTCATTTGGAATGGTTCGTTATTTTCGTGTTTTTCTCCTATAATTCATTGTTTCTCTTTATAATTTTTCAAAGATTTCCTTCATTCTAATATTCCATTTTTCAACGAAATATTTTCATTGTTTCTTAGTTTTTTTGTCCGTTCTGCATAATATTTATTTCTATATAATCTTAGTGAAATCATTTTAATTTTAGGCGATTTTAATTCTTTCTTTTAAGCTTGCGTATCTCATTCTTTTATGTTTCGCTTAAATCTACATCATATTCACTTTGATTAATTTTTACTTCAAATGAGTTTAAATTGATATTCATTTCTTATTATCTTGGCTTAATTCTTTTTTTTAGTTTTGTATACTTCGTCTTAGTCAACCTTAATTCTACTTTTATTCTGGCTTAATTCTAATTGGCATTTAGTTTTGCTTAATTGCCATTCCTATTCTTCATTCTTTTTAGTTTAGCTTAATTCTTCGTTGTTTTCAGTTTTAATTCATTTTTGCTTTCTTTTTAACTTGTCATAATTATTGTCTCGTTATAATTTTGCTTAATAATTCTACGTTTTTGTTTTTGTCTTCGTTTAAGTTTTTGTTTTTACATCTGCTGAATCCTACTTTTTTCTTGTTTTTGCTTATTTCCGTTTAAACTTTTAAAATTAATTTTAATTATTTTTTCGAAATGTTAATATTAGACGTTTCCTTATAAGTAAATATTCCGCATTTATTGACTGAGCATTTCGAGCATTTAGAGTTGCTGTCGGTTAAATTCTTGCTTCCACATTTAAGAAATATAGGTTTCTCAACTCCCGTCATTGATAATGTGGTTATAGTATGGACGGGGGTCTCTTTTAGTGTCTTTTCTTTAAAGTAGAGTGGAATGCTATTATTCTGTCTTCGTGTTAAAGGTGCTATCCATTTTAGTTGTTGCTGCTGTTGAATGTCCTCAAGTGAATGTGGTTTCTGTTATCTCAATTCAGTTCTTTGTGATTCTATAACACCGGTCTATGAGATTCTATGAAATATGACGCTCGCTATTATTCTCCCTTTTTAGTCTTATTTCTTTTTTCCTTTTTTGTTTTGCTTAAATTTGCTTTCTCTTTCGTTTTGCATAAATCTTTTATTAAGTTTTACTTAATTATTATTTGTAGATAATTTTACATAATGCTATCGTTTTAGTTTTCTTTTTAAATGTTAACCTTTTAACTGTTTTATCATTAATCTTTATAGACGTGCTTACTTATTTTACTTTGCTTAATTTTATTTAAAAATTTAATTCTCTGTTCTTTTCGGCATTGGCTAATTCTTCGGTTTAGTCTTGCATACGTAATAATCTGCTTTCGTTTACTAGTAATTACTTTTAGCTCCTTTATCATTATCTTTATACTTATTTAGAGTTGTTCATAATTATTCTCCTCCCTCAATTTTTGCTAAATAATTACTTCCTAAGAATTTCACTTAATTGTGCTGACTTTTGAACCTTTTTATTTTCTCTTAGTCTTGATTGTTGTTCTTTCTTTTCTGTTTCTTTTACTTTAATCTTTTCACGTGTTTCTTCATTTTGATTTTCCTTGTTTTTAATTTGGTTTAATTCAGTTATTTTACTCTTGCTTAACTGTTGCTTCTGTTTTATTTGCTTAATTCTTATTTCTGTGCATTTTATTGGATACACTTACCATATTTTTGCTTTATTAAATCTTTCTTCTTAATCTCACTGAATTCTTCTTCATTTTTCGCTTGCTGTATTTATCTTTCATTTATGTTTGTGGAATACGTTTCAAGAGTTTTAGAAAATCCTACTTTTGTTTTAGTTTTGCTTCATTTCTACATTTTAGTTTGCTTATTGCGACTTTCTTTTTAGTACCACTTTTATTGTTTCTTTGTAGTTTTTCTTTTTCAGTCTTCTTTACTGATTCTTTTTGCTTCGTCTTGCTCAAATCTTTTCAAATTTGATTTATTTCTAGTTTTGCTTCGTTCTTTGAACTTTGCTAATTTTCTCTTTTTTACAAGTTTGCTTAATGATTCCTTTAAACTTGATTAATTCTTGCCCAACTATAATCTTTTCTTTAATACTTCTCTCTTTTTAATTCTTTGTTTTTAGTCTTAGTAATTTTTTTTTCGTTTAATTCCAATGAATTCTTGTTTCCTTTATTTTTTATGTTTCATTTTTTTATTTCGACTAAATTAGTTTTTCTCTTTACTTATGCTTAATTCTCATTTCTCTTTTGTCTACTCCTCCTTTTTAGTCTTGCTCAATTATTTCACTTTTGTCCTCCTTAATTCTTTGTTATAACTTAACCAGATTCTTTTAGTTTTGTTTAATTTGGCTTTATTTTTAATCGCATAATTATTCTTAGTTTTTAGACTTATTTAATTCGTCTTTGCTATAATTTTTTTCTTTTTTTCTTTTTATGATGGATTCTTCAGTCTGCCTTAGTTCTTCTTTCTAACTGTTTTTAGCTGTTCTCGACTGGTTTAGCCTTGCTTAATATTTATTTATTTTAAGACTGGCTTTATTCTAACTTCGTATTACCTTACTTCATTCTTACATTCTGTTTTTTTTTTAATATCGCTTATTACGCTTTTATTAGTCTTCCTAAATTATTAATTTGTGATTTATTTCGATCTACTTATCTTTGCTGAAATTTTATTTCTTTTTGGTTCTCTTTAATATTTCATTTTTATTACTGTTTCTTAATTATTCTTTCTTTTTATCAAGATTTCATTGTTCTTTCTTTATTTTTTTGCTTAATTGTTACTTCTATTCTATCATGATTAATCTTCCTTTTGTTTTGCTATTTTTAATTATTTAATTTTTTTAATTATCTTTTCTTTTTGTACTCTCAGCATTGTAAATTGCACGAAACTAAATCTATCATATGTAAAACTATTGTTTTTTTCACCTCCGGACTTCATCAATTAATATCAGCGTAAGAATGTGTAGTTATTCAGCATTCTTTGAATGCGGATTTTCTTTTAGCAAGATAAGCTTGTCTTTCCTTCTTGATGTGCATATTTAATTTCCTGTCAATAGGTTGTGGCACCTATAAATATCCCTTGCATAGTGGGGCCGACCACTCCTATACGTGCTGTGGGCGACCACTTTTGGGATGCACGAATCCCTTTGATACAGCTGCCTTTTCGGATGCTCTGGTGTGAAACTGAGTGCAAATTTTCTTAGGGTGAGGCCAGAACTGCTTATGTATCACATAAATTTTATTCCTTCACCGCTGTTAGCAGATGGTCATAACAGTTGCAAGAAAAAATTAAATTAAGATGAAGTTTACTATTAATGTAAATTTAATAAGTTTCATTTTATTCACAATTCCCCAGGGTGAAATGCGCAGTAAAAGCTCAAGTATATGTTTTCAACCTGCTGATGACATAATTGATTTTTAAACTTTACACTGAAGGCAGCTAATGACGAAAATATACTAGAATTTGCTCATACTTATGAACAATTTTAGTTGATTCCAACGGAAACAAAAAGCATTGTGCTTAAACGATATATGAAAATACAGTTACGCACACATATCTCAGCCTCAATATTTTTTTTACCTGAAGTAATTTTAAGCTTCATGTCCAACTATGTCCATAGTATTTGAACACGGTTTTAATAAAAAATAATAAAAACAATTAAATTTGAAGAGAGAAAGCAATATATTAGTTGGTAAGCAAAATGTAAAAATAATAATTTTAGTATTCTAATGCATGAAACGTATGTGCTATGAATTAAATGATTTTTACGAAGATATTGCAGAGATACAAGGATATAGCTTTAGACTGAATCTATAGAAAGCTGCCTTCAGATTTATCTGGAGCGTCCACTTATTTTAAACAAGAGGCTTTATAATACGACACTTCCAAAATTCAAAACTGCATATAACTGTTATATTTTATACAAAATTCTTAAGAAACACGTCAGATTTCCAGTGACGTCTATAAAAATAATATATGCCGTGAGTGAATGTTAACATTTTTTATTTTACTGGAAGTTGCAAAAATAAGATTTCCGCTCAAGACAGATAAATATAGTTGCAGTTTGAATAAATAAATACATTCTTTTTCTAGAAACGAAAGAACTATACTATAACTATTGATTTACCTAAAATTACATATCATATTGGTTATTTTTTTTTTTTTGGTCAATACAAAAAGGGCTATTTTTTCATTATATAGTCGAACAAAAGAAGTTTATATTTGACTTATACAAAGTAGAATTATAATTTATCAAAGACAAAGACACACGCACACACACACACACACAATATATATATATATATATATATATATATATATATATATATATATATATATATAAACGTAAAATAGTGTAATGATTTCTTTTTCACCTTAAACATGTAATTATTTAAAATCAAGAAAAAGTTACTTAAGATTTCATAAAAAGTTTTTTAAAAATCATAGTTTTATTTAGGCAATATAAGAACAATATGTTATATTAGCTTAAATGAAAAATACTATGAAAAGAAAAAATTAAAGCCAAGTTTTTGCTTGTTTGCATAGGTTATCGGAGAGGTTTTAGTAAGATATCTAACCAAATGTGAAATATTATTAGTAAAAACATGAAAGAAAAACATCTGCTGAGCCAGAAATGATATTTGGCGTCCAAATTATAAACAAAGATCAAGAATCAAATTCTCTTGATTAATTTATTAAATCATGCTTAAAAACATATACTAAAAAACTGAGTAGACACGCACATACATTTATCATCATCACATAATGTCACATTAATTTTTTACCATTATCAGAATAAACCATATTGAAGTTTCACCTTTTTATTTGTAAACTAAACAAAAAGGGGCTACTGACACGTTCTCGGCTTAAGCAAAAACCTTTACTCTGAAAGTTACAGTTTTGTCATTTGGACCGATTTTTGGAATTGGGTCAACCCAAGGGATTTTTACACTCTCATCTAATTATATTGAGTAGTTTCAAGCATGGTGTCTATTCTCTTTTACTCTTAACAAAATCATGTTGAAAAGTTTTCTGTACAATCAGGAAAAAAGAAAAAGAGAAAACCTGATGCTTGTTCGTTATACACATATTTAGAAAAGTGAGTCAGGCCGAAATATTTTCAGCACAACCTCGTATGACAATTTCTTCATAAATATTTCCACTGAAAATTAAGCAGTAAAAAATTCAAATGAAATGTAAATAATTACATCACTCTCCTGATTGTCGTATAATTAGTATTTTCTGTAATCAATACATCGCAAATATAATATCACTTTATCAGTTTTCCGTTATTATTTTTAATCTAACGAAGGTAACTAACGACGAAAATATACTAGCATTTGCTCATACTTATGAAGGATTCCAACAGAAACAAAAGGCATTGTGTTTAAACGATATATAAAAATACAGTTAGCACACATATCTCAGCCTCAATATTTTTTTATATGAAATAAGTTTAAGTTTCATGTCCAACGTTGTCGATATTATTTGAACATGATTTTAATCAAGTATAATAAAAACAATTGAATTTGAAGAATAAAAGCAAATGTAAGTTGGTAATACAAAGCATAAAACAAAGCATAGACGTGTTAACAATCAGTGTGTATATGAAAAATTATGAAATTATACTTAGGTAGATACAGTATCATTTCTTTAAAAATTATGAGGAGTTAAAATTCTCTTATCTGTCGAATATCTTTTATCTCGACACAATATTAATTTCATGTAACTAACACAAACTGACATCAATTATATTTTCCTTTAACATATCTTGAAATATTGATTTATTTTTAAAAAATTATTTTTATTTGTATAAAGCTTATCATAAAAAATAGTGTATTCTATCACTTCTTCACTTTAGTTTTTATATGAAATTATTCTTAAATTTGTTGCAGACATCCGGCACACGTGTCAAAAAATCTACGAACTAAATTCGTGCTGACTTCATTCTTAAAATTGTTTTCATATAATGTATCTTAAGGATGGGTGTATAATTAATTTTCTCTCCTAATTTACATGTTTTTCTATTATTTTACCGTATCTCTGTTGAAGTGAAAACGCTCAGAAGAAACCGTATTGAAGCTTATGCATGGGCATATGTTTTTTTCTTCTAATATCAATCTAAATGAAAAGTAAAGCATCGAATACTGAAGAATCTAACAAAACAATGGTGTAGAAAAAACATAATTAGTATGACTAGTAATAAAAAGAAAGTAAGAATGAAAGGAACCTTTAGAACCACAAAAACATTAATTACTTCAACTTCTGCCGTTATTGTTACAATTAGAAAATAAATTAACGCTAGCTAAAATTCTTTTGTCGCCGCAAGCTGCCTTTAACGTAAAATGAACAAAACATTGAATAAAAAAATCATTTGATATTTTTGACAAATAAATAAAATATAATGCCTTCAGGAAAAAAGCTTGAAGGATATATATAAAATTAAAAAAGACGCTTAGAATCTATTTGATTTGAGCGTTGCCTGAAGGAACAATTAGTTTGAATAAAAACGGATTTCCTGCCAGAAGTAATAGTGTCGCAAACAATGATGAATATGCAATCTTTTTCTGTCGTCAGCAAAATATTGGGAAATTGAGCCTTCCAGGTAAAACCATCTTAAACAAATTTTCTTTGTCCTTCCGTGTGTATGAATGCACGTATGTTTTGTTATGTATTCTAATCTGTATTTTAGCTTGATTTGAAGAAGTAATTGGAATATTTTGAATAGAAGTTTACATTGATTTGTTCTTTCGAGAGTGAAGGGAATAAATGACTATTTTTACTTCAATGGTTGGTTTTTGGAGCCGTTACAAAAGATCGAATGAGTGGTGTCCCAAAACCTAACAATTAATACAAACTATCCAGGAAGGCTCACTTGAAACACTTCTCACAAGCTTCGACAATTTGAAACTGATTCTTTATATAAGTTATCCAAATTTGCCACTCTTAACTTTCATGTCAGTAAAATCAGTAATTTCCTCATATCCGCTAGCCTAACTAAGCAATTCATCCATCAGAAGAATAAATATTCAAGAAGTCACAGGAAGAAACATATATTTTTCAGTTGTAATGAAAGCACACATATCAATTAATATTTAAAAACTTAATTTAATCATGTAGCAACATTTCTAAACATATATTTTCATTTTTAATGACACGAAAATAACAGAAAATTAATCTTAAAGTAAAGAAACCTATTTTCCGTACATTAGATAATTTATAACGCTTTTAATTATATTTTTAAAATTCAAAATTAAATATAGCACCATGTCCATAATTTAAGGTGAACGGAACAAATATCTCACGCATAACATTACATTATTTATTTAATTTCGAATTATAGCTAACCAATGGGTGTGTAGTACTCTTCGATATTTATTGTACAGTTAACCATTTTCCTCTCGACTAGATGTTTATATATCAACCTGTCATACAGTTTTTCTCATATGCACACATCCTAAACATAGCTGGGTTTACCACGTATTTATAAGACGGTTGCAATCACTGAGATATGTTGAATGGCAGATCTCAACACGCCGTTGGTCTTGATTTCTCTGAAGGACACTAAAAAAGTATTTGCATCATGATCTGAACTGGGTCACATATTGTAATGACATGTCAAAGTTATTTTAATAATCTGTAAAACAATATCCAACTAAAAGTACTTAATTTGATATCACTTTATTAAGCAACGACAAAATATTAAACTTGATTTAAATAGACATTAAAACGTACATTTGTTTACAACTTTGGTTTATGCCTGTTAACACCTTTTGTTCAAAGCTGAAAAGCTTCGCTTAATGAGCGAATCATATTTCCGAAATTTTACGGATTATGAAAAGTGACAAAAGGCCTCAACAACAGTTAATTAACTTTTTCGTACACAGATATTAGAACAAGAAAAAATAAAAGGCTGATATAAAGTTATATCGACCAACGCACATCGCACAATCTGATTAAAAGAATATGCATAAAATTCTTTTATTCTTGAGTTATTCCTTCTCGGTCAAACCGAGAAATTTTCAGCAGCATTTGTATGCCATTTTAGTCACCGTACAATTTCTCTAGCCTAATTTCAGGTGACATTACTTCAGTCGATATGTTTCATTACAGCTGAATAACATAAGTGAAGTAAAGATTGTCCATCAAAACAGATTGCCGACAATAAAATCACTGGTCCAAAAATTACATTTTCGATTATTTTTTTGTTTTAGTAAAAAGCAGAAAGACTTATTTTCTTAATTCATTTATTTGATCTATCATAAAACAAACTTCTCTTCATGAAATCTTCTCCAGTAAATATGATTTTTCACCTGTTATTGACAATTATTTTATTTTATGTCGATATTTTAATTCATAATATATTATGGAAGAAAGCGACTTTCGTGTATGCTGATAGCGTGTATTTAAAAGAAACAATTTCAAACTTCGAAACACTGAATATATATAAAAACTTTTCATGTGTTCTGGCGTAACATAAATATGAAAAATAGTGTTTAAATTTTTATAAACTATATTATATTCTTTTAAAATATTTAAAAAGTCGATTTCAAAATTTCATTTTACATGCAGTAAGTCTACTGTATATTTTATATATTTTAGCATAAGAAACTCGAAAAATTGCTAAAACTTCAATATATTTTATATGGTACCTTTACATTATCAGATCTACGACATTAATTGTTTTATAATAAAAGAATATGTTTTGTAATATCAATATATTTTCATCATTAGCCTACGAATTTATTTTTTCACCGATATCAGTATTATTAACCCTATGGATAAAGCAATCAGTCAAATACTAAGATGAATTATTATATTAAATATGTATGTAATATATATATATTAGATATTAGTTTATATTAAAATAAATAACAATTGCTAAAATATAGTCGAAAGAATTTTCGATCAATGAATTTCGAATATCTACTTAATCGTATCTTATTAAATCCTCTAAAATACTCTATCGTAAATAGACCACTCGGTGTGTGAATATGCACTTTTGAGCATGCATGCGTGTATGAATGTTTCTCTTTTAACGCCATTAACTCTATAAAAAAATTAGAAGATTTTACTCTTGCTCCAAGCTCTATTTAATGATCTTAATGTCGTAACTCTGATTCATTCATCGAAATTTTCTATGAAAAATGAATCTGAATTTTTTACGTTTTTTCTTTAGTGGCAAACATTATCATTCACATTTGTATTTTAATATACGAAACATTGAGTTTATTTTTCAAGCCATATATTCTAACTTATATCATTCAAATAAAACTTTATTTGCCATCTGATCTATTACTGGATCTATTCAAAAATGTGCAGTATTTGGCAGTTGGCTTGCGTTGACACTAGTTACACAAATTATATTGCGGATAAACATACATAAGCTGCAAATTGATTTTTAAGGAACCAGAATTACCTTTGCTGGAAATAATTAATCTGGTGGATCCGACAAAGTGCCCTTATTTAAATACTGTTAATCTTCAATAAGCATTAAATAAACAAATAATATTGCTCAGTGGCAATTTCATCTGCCATTTGATTATCAAGGGTAATTGTCGTTATGAATTTGCTAGTAGTAAAATAAAGTAAAGGATTTTCCCCCTCAACAATCATAATCGAATTTATGGTCATTTAGTCAGATAATGTTTCAACGGCTCTCGCATGCCAATCATTTTCATAAATATACAGACACATTATATAAGTATGTAGTCCCCTTGAACGCTTCCATATTTTGTCATTGTCATAATTACTAATGAAATTTTTTTTGACTAATGAAAAGAATGAGAAAAATGTTACGATCCTTGATTCTGCAATCTCTATTTAGCTACATCTGTGCTATGTAGACCTCACAGGTTTGCCAGAGAAAATTGCCAAATAAACAACAACACAAAGTTTAATGAGCTCTCCAAATTGGTCGGAAATAAAGTTTCGGTAAAGATTACTGCAGGGTTAGGTTATAAAAGAGTGTCCAATGTTACAGAGAATTATTTAATCCATCATCTAAAATGAGAAGAGTTTGTCTCAACCGCAAAACTACTTAAACAACAGACAAGCCGCGCAAGGAGAGCGCTAATCATAGAAAAAACCGAGAGGTTCATGGCAACATTAGGGGAGCTGCAAAGGTTCACAGCTTACGTGGGAAAATATGTCAACAACACAACTATTAGTCATACACTTCACAAATCTGATCCTAATGAAAAAGTGACAAGATGAAAAGCATTGTTGAAAGAAAGCCATAAAACTCCCGTGTTCAGGTTACTACAAGCCATGTTGGAGCTTCAGAAAAGCTTATCTTGTCTGAAAAGACAAAAATGGAATATTTTGGCTTTACATTAAAATGCTACGTGTAGTGGAAGTCCAAGACTACATATCACCTACAACCTATTATCTCCAGTGTGATATATAGTGACAGCATCATGTTCTGCAAATGCTTTACTTCATCAGAAAAAGGGAAACTGATCAGTGTTTATGGGAAAATGGATGTAGACAAATAAACGTTTTACTCTTTGCAAAAGACTTGTGTCTGAGATGGGGCTTCACCTAGAAGGACAACGACCCTAAACATACAGCCAAAACTACAATTTAGTTGTTTAGATCAAAGTCCGTTAGTATGTAAAAATGACAGTTAATATCCAGACCTAAATCTAATTGAGAATATATGCTAATATTTGAAAAGTGGTGTTCACAGACAGTCTCTGTTCAATCTGACTGATCTTGAGTTATTTTGCAAAAGATGGGAAAAACTTTTAGTCTATCAATGCAAAAACCTGGCAGGTGCTAATCAGTTGTAATTTCAGTGAAGGGCGGTTCTACAAAAAGTTGACTTGGGTGGGGATAGAGGATAAATAATTATGCAGGTAAGTGATGACTGTTTTGTTATCTTAATTATTTTGCTTGTGTCACAATAAAATGTATTTTACCCTTTCAACACACTGCATTTTGTTTTGATGAAGTGGTAATAATACCATTTAAGTTAATTTGAATTCAAATTTGTAGCACTACAAAATTTAGAAAAGTTGTAGGTGGGTGAATACTTATGCAAGTCACTGCAAATAAATAGGTCTGATTTTTGATTTTATAATTCAGAAGAAAATGTAAAAATGCTTTCAGAATTTATGATGGACGAGTGAACTTGGTTAATGGAGACAAAGAACTGCTATAAGAGGCGTACATACAATGATCAGTAATGATAATTGAGAAAGGAAAAGTCCAATAGCTATAGCCAGAAAGTCTGTGTTAAGTCAAAGAGAGAAAAACAAGAAGAAATTGCATCAATCACACTTATCGCTTGCATAAAACAAAAGCGATCATTTAAAATTCAGTGTTTAGCAAATAAATTGCGTCGTATAAAATTTCCTAAGGATTCGCATTTCAAAGTGCAATGTGACTTTATCGATAAGCTCTTGTAGTTAAATTTGATCTGGCTTGGATAACATAACTGCAGAATGTCCATTTATGGCAAAATAAACAGTAATTCTAAAGTGACACTAATCCTGCTAAGGAAGGATAACTTCTGAATGACACTCAAAAGAACAATCGTTACTGCAATATCAGTAAAAACCACGGTAATTCAAATGCTAGAGATTTGGTTTGATGATAGTTACGATAGTAAAGTCGTATGAGAAGACGCAGTCTAGATTTAGTATTATTTTGTCAAATGATTATTCTATTGTGGCAGTGTCTTTGAGCCGTGAGTAAAAGCCATTTGAGTTTGCTCAGGAAGCTGTTTGCTACAATTAAAATTATAAACTAACCAATGTGCTTGTATGTAGGAAAGCACATACGATACCACTGAAAACACACACACACACACACACATGCACACACACAAACATGTATATATATATATATATATATATATATATATATATATATATATAACACAAGTGAGATTTTTGTCACTTAGCTGATTGATGCTACATTCTGCATCCCTCCAACAGAGTTTCGTAGACGGAACCTCCAGGAATCACTCTGTTTACTTGTCAGAGTGAATCACCAATTGAAAACGTGCACTATTCGATTTTTCTTCTTTTTTTTTTCATATAGACTTTTCATTATTTTTCATAGTGCATGTGTGCTTATGTGCGTACGTGCAGAATGTCGTAGTCGTTTATTCTTTTCACGATAAACTAACTTCTTAAACTTTTCCCTCTTTTTCTCTATCCTTTCAATTGTAGCCATTTTTACTTCCGGCTTTCTAGACATATACACTTTTTGTTAATTCTTGGGTGTTTTAATGTTTTGTACACACACACACCCACCCACACACACACACACACACACACACACACACACACACATACATACATATATATATATATAGAGAGAGAGAGAGTGTGTGTGCAATAGTTAAATTTTATATTTTTAATTTTGCGCATGCATGTTGTTTGTTTTTGATTTTGTCGACTGCACAGTATATTAGGGTCAGTTAGGCAGCGACTATTAGAAAAAGACCACCATACCATAATTCACCCCGTCAGATATTCGGGAACGGCATTCACTACAGCTTGGCCTTTGCGCCGGAAGCTCCAATCAAACAATTGTGAGCGTTTTGGTGTTAATCTGAGGACAGTGCAGTGGATTCAGAAAACAAATTGGTCATCCAGTAAATATCATGGTGTTCCAAGTGATCACTAGTGATGGCGATGTTATGCCTTAATTCCCACAGGGTCCCAGGCGCAACTAAGAGACCTACATCAAATGCCTTAAGAAGGTAATGCTGTCCTTGGTGAAGAGGGTTGCTGCTGGAAGATCTTATGTCTGGTAACAGTACCTGCACCATACAAGCAGAAGAACCCATTCATGGCTGTCAGACAATTTTTTTTTACCATATCATCCATTATATATGTCCACTTAACTCCCCAACTTACAACACCCTTGATTATTGTGTGTAGGGCACAAATGAACGCGAGATCAACAAAATTCTTTGTAACACCAAAAATGAACTGAAGGCAAGGAATTATGGTAGCATTTACCAACTTAAACAAGGAGACTGTCCAGAAGAGATGCAGAAGTTTCCAAAATCATCTACAGGCCGTGGTTGAATCCAAATGTGATTTCATATAATTAATGTACTCTTTGGTATTTAAAAATATTTTTATATAATTTTGGTAAATATATCTGTTAAAATTAAATGTCAGTGTTATATTCATTTTTGGGTAATTTATATAATAATTCATTCATCGACCCCGTAGACTGCTTAAAATTTTCTATAATCCTTAATGAAAAATGCTCAATATCGCGGAGAGACCTTTTTCTTTTAGACGAACATAGTACGAACATAGAAAATATCATTGCATGCTTTATGCGGTCATCAGTCAAAATATTTTTCCTCTTTGTCTGGGTGCTCTATAGACTATATGATTTTCTTTGGGTAGTGGGGAAAGAACTATACCGGTTTTTCCAATCTTTTTGTTTTGGATTAATGTCTTTGTTATTTACAATATTATGCCTGAAAACAGACAGCAATCGACCAGATGGTTTCGTTAAAATTGTCTCAGCTGCATACCGTATGTACAAGGAAGTAGGACAGTGATCCTATAACTGTAACAGATATCGATTTAACGTTGTTATACCACAGAATGATAGTTAGTATAGAAAATTGGAGTATTTTATGTCGGGCAACAGTAGCAGTGGTATGCCAGGATCTTGAAAATTTAATACTAGTAGTTTTATAAAGAGAGATACGAGTTCGAATTCCAGGTGAATTTATTTCATTCACTTACGCGCAAATACCCTTGGGAAAAGCTCTAAGTTGAATAGTGGGTTCAATGGTCTTTATTGGCAACCAGACTATCGAAGAAAAAATGGCAACCTACTGCGGAAAAAAACTTCTGCCAAGTCAGTCATGGATTGAAAGAGACATGATCGCCCAAGCGTGTATCACGTATGACACTTAACCGATTGGATCTTTTAAAATGGTATTTGTTTGGTTAGAACACGAGAATCAGAGCTATTATTTCTTTCGCACCAAAAACACTCTATGCTGCATCACTAAGTAACAGGTTTTCTGTTAGGTAAACGTTTAGATTATTAGAATAAATCACAGTAACCATCTGCATCACTCTGGTGAAAGTGCCGTACTAGATGCCTTACGGTGATGCGTATTAGCTTGAAAGGATAAATTAAGATAACTTGACTGAATTATGATAACAGGGAATTTTTAGTTCATTAAAAGCAGTGTTACGGGAATTAAAAAAAAATGGGCATCTGTTCTCAATTCCTTTTAGTGAGATGAAACTACTAGGATATTCTTTTTACAGAAGTTTACCAAACATATTTTTTAATTAATCCATCTGTGTATTTAATATAATCATCATTAGCATCATCATCATTGGGTGTTGTCGTAGGTTTGCTATGCATCTCTATAATAATATGTTAAAAATATTCAAGAATAGTTTAAAATTATTTTTTAGATAGAAAGAACCCTAAAGATCGAGGAAACTGAAAAATCTGATTCGAAAATAACTGCGTTTATGTAATGGAAAAGTGCTACTTTTAGCCAACATAAAATTCGACAAGAAGGACCATACTGGATGCATTTTATAGCCCTGAATTGCTTTGGTTAAGATTCTTGGCATATAAAGGTTCAAGAGAAACATATCGTGATTGAAACATTTTATTTTTGAACTTATTTTAATAGGAATTACTAGACTGACAGCAATGTGTCATGAATTTAGGGTTGAAATGGATAAATGTAACAGTAATTTTTATGCTAAGAGTCAGTTCACTCACATTTCTCATTTATGGAACTTTTTTCGATTTCTTAATTCCTAATCAAATTTGATTTTCAAAAATTTAAATGCAGTATCAATCGCTATCTTCTATCTTTTAATTCTTATTCTTTTATTGTCTCTCTCCTTAATAGTAGTTTTGTTTTCATATATATTCTCACACTCAATAACCTCTTGCGTTCTAGTACCTTTACTGCCTTGCTTGAAGTAAAATGGTTAAAAAAGGAACATTAGTGTAAGATAAAATAAAAATGTCTCACTATCTAGGAAGAGAAATAATCAAATTGAGCTTATAATGTAATTTTTCCATAAAAAAACATCCATGTCAAATACTATTGAATTATTCTGAACTGAACAGCTGTTGGTCGCCATTTTGAACAAATAACAGTTTTTGTTGATGTAATCAAACCATCAGATAATGAGATTTCTGGGGCTGAAATCCTCATAAGAGATCATTTATGGGTGGATTTGTTTAACTACAGAACAGTACAAGTAATTATATTGTATAAACGTTTATTTAACATCTTAATAAAATAAGATTTCGAATTGAAAATCTACGTGGTCATGGTTATGATAATGAGAGTGTCATCAAAGTCATATAGCACGACTTACAAAAGAAAATCTTAGATCAAACTAACGTTCTTATTTGCAACTATTTAATCAGTTTGATTTTAAATAACTATTCTGTGCCGAATAATATCTGACATTTCTTACTGCCCTTGTAAGAAACTCAGGCAAAATCATCCAGTGATAGGAGACTCGAATGAGTGCTTTAAAATTAATGAGCTATCCTCTTGATAATATATACTTTGCTTTGAGGATTCGTGCTTATGCTCATCTAGAAATAGTTCCTAAATATTGGCTCAGTTTTTTCATGAGTAATTTTGAGTGCTGCGTTTTTGTTACGTAATATGAGGATATGCTGATACATTTTTAAAGGCTTCTTGCACGAGCTAAGACATTTTCATAATATCCCTGTAAAAATACTTTTTGAAATCAATTGTACAAGCATGCTAAATAAGGAAAGTGGTCTAATTGAAAGACATCACCCACATCACTTTCAGACAGCCAAGAGAATTATACAAAAACGTATACATATAATAACATGAAAAAATTCTCTTTTTTTATTTTCAAAATTTTGTTTATCGCATCACTCTCTTTCTGGCTACTACACTGCATGATCACATAAAATCAATCAACAATACACAACAATAAATTTAAACAAAAGTAATACAAAATTATCAATATCAAAGGTGATACTCTCCCCACCTCTCTTCTTCCTGTGCCTATTTCTTCCTTATTAAATTCATGCAAAAGATACATTCCCCACTACAAACTCTAAGTTAGTCTCTTGGTCATATTAATGAATCAGGCCAGAGCGCCATTTGCATGAAAAAATATCTCACGTTTTTAAAACTTCCACTAAGTATGTCGTCCGTTTACACATTCTGAGATGCATTGGGCATCAACGACGTGGTGTAATGGTTAGCGCTAGAAAAATTGCGACTGAGCATTGAGCCCGATCCTCCCTACGTGCGCCATAATTTTGGCTTTATGTCACAACTAGGCTACACTTAGAAAATTACCAATATGTGATTACATAACTTTTTTCTATTTATTTATTCATTCATTCGAGAGCTAACTCAATCCCCTGTGGGCCTCATACTGGCTATCATTCTTGTTAACTAAAGGACTGATTTACTTCAGGTATCCTTCGCTATTTTAGCGAGTTTTTTTTATCGACTTTGCGGTATTGACCAACTTCTTAGTTCTTTTCTTTCAAATCAAGGACCCTAAAATGAAGAACTTTGAAAGAAAAGGGCTAAATAATCAATGTCATTCAATATCTAACCAAGAAAAAAAAGCGAAGAAAAATTACTTAAAGGCTTGATTGTATCTGTTGATGATGGGTATGCGGTTTGCTTGGAGGATTAACCGTATCACCTACAGTTCCAACTAACTTAGTCTTAAAAATGGACCCGTCACACTCAAATTATTATTTCAATTAATGTTTTCTGTACGGACTGCAACTTCTATATGCATTGTTAAAAGAAAGCTGATCTAACTTTTTTATCTCAACCATTACTCATTCCACCCGCAGTTTTCTTTTCTAACTTATTTTACAGCATATACGCCAGCATATGTCCAATTTCCCTTTCTTATGGTGATTCTTATAGTACACCAAATCGCCAAATTCAGGCTCTACATGTTTAGTCTTACCAAGGGATATATTTATCGCGGCTTTCCTCGTTTATTTAAGTTATTCCTAAAATAAAGTGGTGATAGTATGAGGCCATTCCAATGAAGTCCCTGACTTTCCTAACATTGATTGGATACGAAACTAATCCCACAACCCTGACCATATCGAAATGCGGCTGTATTCCCTCTTCCGAAGTTTAGGTAAAAGAACATACATTCTTTCCAGTTGGGATTACGCAAACTACCCAAAACTGTGGCCGCGTGCACCAAGTGGACCTCTCCCATATTCGCAATCATCAACATATCATTCAATAACTGGAAGAAGTATAAAATATCTCTTCGCTTTGCTCCATTTCCTCCGTTAACTTTCAGCATGCGTCTTCTGCCAGGCGCACTACCCTGCTTAATATGTTTGAATAAGCCATGTTTCTTAACTATATGGTCAGACTCTGCACAAAATTTGAAAAAAGTATGCTGTTTAATCTGAAGTTTCTTTTTTAAACTAGCCACTTGTTTTTGTTCTTCTTATATGTACCATGCGCGTTCATGAGGTAGGCAATCATAGCATTCTACGTCCCCTATACCTGGTAGCTCTTAACGTTTTCTCCTGTTACCCCACCTAAACCCCGCTCTGGCATCCACCTGCTCAGGCCTTTCAAATATGTCATTCGCTGCTTTCCCCTGCCTCTCTTTCCCTGTATCTGACCTGTGAGTTGAGTATCAGATTTTCTAATCCTTCCTTCCTCATCACATGTCCCAAGAACTTCAACTGTCTTTTCCTGATACTCAGCATTAATTTCCGTTTCGTTTCCATCCTTTCTAAATCCCCATCATTGCTCACGTGTTTGATCCCTGATATCCACAGCATCTTTCTGTAGAACGACCATTCAGTTGCTTCAAGTTTTTCTTTCATTTTTGATAATATTGTCCAGCATTCAGTGTCATATTGAAGAACAGACATCACATTGCAATTCAGTACGCTCTTCTTTGTTTCTAGCGAAATTTTCTATCTCTTAATACTCTGCTCAGCTTCTTGAATGCGTCTTTGGCTATTCCAATTCGCTTTCGGATGCCAGTGGTGCATTTTACCGTCTTTCTTTAGAACACTTCCCAAGTACTTAAATTTTTGTACTTGCTTGATTTTAATATCCCCAACCTGGTAATTGCTATTTTCGGCTCTCCATTTGCTGATGACCATACATTTGGTTTTCTTTTAGTTTATTTGGTAGTCCTTTCTTTCGACTTTCTTCATCTACCATTCTTTATGAGCGCTTGTAGCTTTCTTTCTGTGTCAGCTATCAGCACTGTATCATCTGCGTATATTATATTGTTCTGATTGTGATCGCCAATTACGAATCCTGGCAAAACTCCTAGGGTCTTCAGAATAGTCTCTCTGTATAAGTTGAATAGATCCGGTTAGAAGACACATCCTTGTCTAACGCCCCTTTCTATCTTTGTATATCTACTGAATTCGTTTCCTCTTCATATGCAGGCGGTTCGCTGCCAGTAAAGTTTCTTGATTATTCTGATGTCTTTGCCACATATGTCGAAGTTACTGAGAATTTCTATCAATTTCGTGTGGCGTACTTTATTTATTGAACGCCTTGGCATAGTCTAGAAAACACAGGTAAACTTATTTTTCATTTGTATCGTCCTTTCTGATAGCATCCTAAGCATAGATATCACATTCCTTGTTCCAGTGTCCTTGACAAAACCGCACTGTCCTATTTCCGGTCTGATTATACTTCGCTATGTGGCTCATCAAACTAATTGTTCGGTAGAGTTCGCATTCGATTGCACCTGACTTCTTAAGCAGAGCTATGAAAATTGATTTGCTTAGGTCATCTGGTATTACACCATTATTGTAGGTTTCATTTATTATTTCCCTAATTTTCTCTATGCCAAAATCTTGTAAGGCTGTCAACATCACTGTTACAATGCCGTCTGGTTTAGCTGTTTTGTTCCTATTCAGTTTCACCATTGCAGCTTTCACTTCGGATTTTAGTATTTCCGGTCCGTCAGAATCTTTGTTTATTATTGGTTGCTCTCTCTTGTCGTGGATGAGATCTTTTATATATTTTTCCCATCATTGAAGTATTTCCTCTTTCTCCAATACGATCTTCCCATCATTGGATTTTATACATCTTGTTACGGAGCATGTTCTTTGTCCCGTCAGTTCGCTTATTTCTTTATGCATTTCTCCCTTATTAGTCTTGCTCAATCTCTCTACTTCGGCACAGCGTATTTTTTCTGCAGGTTGAGATCATTCAGGAGCGTGTTTTATTGCAGGCTGGGTGCTTCCCTTAGTCTCAGAAGTTTCACTCTTAGTTTGCAGATGACTGAATGGTGGTCGCTTCTACAGTCGGCATTTGGATAGGTTTTGCATTGCGTTTCTGAATCTTTTGTTTATGGTTATATTATTGATTTGTATTTTCGTGTTACCTCCTGGGCTTCTCCATGTCCTTAAACGTATTGGGTGTTTTTTAAACTAGGTGTTTGTTATCACCTGGTCATTCACATTGCATCACTGGTCCCATCTTTCACCCCGTTACGGATTCCCAATCAAATGTTGCCAGTTGTCTCCCCTTCCATCTCCTTGCCTTTTTTGGGATTCCAGTCTTCCATGATGATTCTAATTTCTGGGGTTTTACATTGAGACTTGCCATTGTTAATAGTTGGGTAGAAAGATTCTATTTCTTCCTCAGCTCTTAGTGTTATTGGCACACAGACTACTATAACTTCTATGTTAAAGGGTCTCCCTTTCTGTTTGACTAGGAGAACTCTCTCAAAGAACTGATACTATCCCAGAACGCATTTCTTCATTTCTTTTTCTAGTATTAAGTCAACTACCTTTTCGTAATTTTTATCTCCTGCATATATGATCCTGTGGTTGTCGCTGCTGATGTCTCCATTATTTGGCCATCTAGTTTCGCATATGCCCAGAATTTTGATGATCAATCTGCTCATTAAATCACAAAAGCAGAGTACGCACAAGTAAAACAAAAAGTAACCTACATTTTTTAATGTCGTTTGTTACCACAACTGTCCAGTGTTCTCGTAGATGGGGAGTTAGGTGGTCAGATCTAAAGGGTGATGTGATCGCAGAAGTTGTCTGACAGCCATGTCTTTGTTCTCCTGCTTGTGTGGCTTGGTACAGAATCATGTGCCAGACAGAAAGTCTTCCAGCAGCCACCCTTTTGATTCAAGGCAGCACTACCAACTCAAGGTTCATGATGTAACCACCGTGTTGAGTCTGAGGCACTGTGGGAAGATGAACAGAGGAATAACGTCAACATCACTAGTGGTTACTCAAAACACTTTCGTAATTGACTCTTTTTGAATCCTCTGTACTTTCCTCTAATTGACATCCAAAACACTTTGAAATGTTCGTATTAGAGCTACGTCGTGAATGTCAAGCAGTACAGCATGCCGTTTCCAAATTTATGGCAGATTGAATTGCGAAATGATGCCATTTTTCCTACAGACGGTGCCCAACAGATCCTACTACACTGTGCAGTCGACAAAATCAGAAACAAATAATGTAATATTTTAAAACTACGAAATGGTGATACACTGCAACCTGTATATGTGAAAAGTAAAATATAATGAAGCAGGAATGTTTGCGTGTTTAGCAAGTAATAATATAACATGTTAATTTTGCTACAAATACAGTTACAATATTTATGCAAAAAGTGTGAAAAGCATTGTACAATTTAAATTGAATTTATGATTAATTTATATTTTGTATTTTGTAATGATATGAAAATAGAAATTAAAATGCTTTTTGCCTTATTTGACTACTACCCAAGATTAATATTTCATTAAATAATTATCACACATTACACACACGCACATACACACAACCACACACATACACACGCACACACACTATTGAACACGCATACACATGCATTCGTTAATTAAACCCTATTCCACAGTGGTCGTGAATCTTATTTTTGAACAAAAACTGGGATGATAGATTAGCTGACTCGATAGAAAAGCCAAAATAGATGGCAGAGGGAAGTAAAGAGAAACATGTAGTATTATAAAAAGATTGGCTTGGAAAGATGCACTGGGATCAAAAGAATATTTCTTGAATATTGAATGCAAATGTCAACTTGACTTCAAGGCGAGTTGCTCAATGATTACTAAATACGGGCCGACCATTGATTTTGTTTGATTAAAGGAAATGGTCGCTGGCAAAATTTACATGCAGCAGTTCATTTAAGGATTATGTTATTTTGTTCGTCAAGAATCATGTACGCATGAGAACAAAATGAATTTGAAGTATATTTGGAATAAAAAAATGAAACATGTTTTTTTTTTAAATGGAAACATTAACAATAACGAAGATAGGAGTGTAACAAATATTTTATACTATATTTTAAAGTACTGGGAATGGAAAAATACAATTATTATTTTCATCCTCATCATATTTGGGTTTCTGCTATGGTCTCACTACTCTCTTCTTACCAAGTTTGCGGAAAAACCTAAGGCAGGTAGTAGTGTGTTGTTATGGATGCATTTCATGCTTTGTTTTTGTAACTTGAATAGCATCATTACAGTTACATGGACAAAGTTCTTTTTAGTGTGTGAGCTGTACTTATCAAAACATTTTTTGTATTTTTCTTAAGCGTGGATTTCTAGGGATTTTTTCACTGCATTGTCGTGTTTCTTTTTTTACTTTTTCTTCATTTTTATAATAATAATAATAATAATGGTAATAATAATTTCTTTGACTTCTGTTGTATATACATTTCCATCCAGAACCTAAGCAATGACCAATGGTCAGAAATAGCCTGATGACATTTTCCACTGGTTATTTTTGTAAAAAAAAAAAGATCACATTTGCATAGATAAAGCTTTTCTTAATGTGTAAGCTGTACTTGTGATTACAATTTATTGGAAACCTTTTAATGAATCTATGGAAACATTTACAAAACAATATAAAGACTCCAAGTACAACCGAATTTACGCATGTACCCATGTGCCAAATTTTTTAGATTTCCACATCCATATCCTTGTATTTTGAAGATCTTCAAAGATAAATTATTATTATTATTATTATAAACATTTAATGACAATAATAAATAGTGGATTACACTGGAGAATGAATGGCAATGATATCTTATCTTCATCATAGCATCGTCTTTGTTTTATATATTATTGTCTAAATGGCGCTGTTTCTTTTCTCGAATGTTTAGTTCGTCTATCATTTTCTTACGTTATTTGGAATAGCTCCAAATGCTTCGAAAACAACTGGCATGGAATCTACCTTTCTCAAATACCTAACAAGAGATAAATGTTTATCAATCTTTTCATTTTCTTTTGGATTTACTTTGTGGACTGATAGAAATCATCTGTCTATCATGTTATTTTATTTTTGTTTCCAAATTTAGATAAGCTCTTCTGGCCTAGATCCTAGAGTGATACGTTCAGTTTTTAAAGATCTCAGCCACGCGTGATTATTTGTACTGCTTTAGGAGAGATTCTGGTTTGTGCATATGCAACTGCTCTGTCAAAATGCACTTGCACAGTTCTCACCTGAACACATTTTCCGCACAATCACGTTTTTTCTTGTATTTATTCTGTGCTAATTAAATGCATTACCTGATGTAGTGAATGTTTCACATTCTCTACATTTGCTAATCTCTTATTTTCTATCTCTTTGCCTTTAATACAGATAAACATTAGGCCTTGTAATGTGTTGTTTATCAAAAGTTATTTAATTTTCCCTTTTATTAAGGACTAATACATTAAAGCAAGAATCAAAAATATATTTAAAGTAAATCATGTTTCTAACACTGATCTGAATTTTAAAAAAATTAATCAATCCGCGGCATCCAATCCATATTCTAAAATATTTTATTTAGTCATTGATGAACATGACGTCCATAATAGAGTTGAGCTCTATTTTGTTGGAAATTACAGACATGATCTTGGAAAAAAGGCTAGAATCTAGCGGCTAATTTTTAATCGCACAATACCATCAGAGTGAAACTAATATATATATATATATATAATTATTGGCGTGTTTGCAATCTTGAAATAGCAATCTTGAAATTACCGATTTTTGTATATGCCTATACTTAATCTTTCATCACATGAATGTTACAAACGCTGTTATCAGTAACTATAATTTACCTATTTGTTTATATTTCTGAGATAAGTTAGTATTTACGGTATTTACATTATTGAGACTATTGTTCTCATCATTGGAAGATGTTTCGGTCGTTGTACGCTCCAGCCTTCTTCAGATTTTTAAGGAGACATGGCCCAGTGGATATAGACTTTGGTTAGTTCCTGACTTAACTCTTAGTGCTGTGAATTCAATACTAGGCTACAGCAGTTGTGAACAGGTAACTGGCAGCGTTAGAGGGAGATAATTCATGACTTCCAATCGAGCTTTACGCAAGGAATAAGGATTATATACACCAGTAATTGTAATAAAGTGTTCGGTTCGAAATTCCTAGCACCTGAAGAAGGCCGAAACGTACAACGGCCGAAACGTCATACACATGGCAACAAAGATGAGGACAATAGTCCGAATAATATGAATACTGTATAATTTATCTCTTTTGATATCTGTTAATCAGGCAAGTGCAAATATCACTACTGTCAGTTATAGAGATATAATTATTACTTCGACAGCTACTAATGTAATTAAAGAAGTTCTTATAAATAAATAAATAGAATAAATAAGAAAATAAAAGAAGGGGATATTGTGTTGTTGAAATCAGAAAACAAAGATGAAAACTGAACAAATATTCCTACTGCATTGTGAACAACAGAAACCAGAATCAACGTCGAAGCTGCTATTGCTACAGCTAAAGATGATGATAGTGATAAAAAGTAAAAAAAAAAAGAAGTAAAATAGCATGCGAAAAAGGATAAAGGACGTTAGAAATGGATTAAGTAATCATGAAGATGATGATAATGACAGTGAGAACTGCAAAAGGAAAGAAGTTACAAGATTGCAGTTTTAATTATGTAACAGCGGTTATTTTTCGTGTGTTTCAGTGAGCAGTAGTACGCAGCTGCAAAATAATAAACCGAATACTCTCCTGAGGGAACGCTCTGAATAAAGGCAGAGAAAATAGGACAGGAATGGAATGGTGGAGAATTGAAGGAGTTGCTGGTAGCCGTACTGAATGAGGATGACTGAGTGCCAAAAAATAAGAGGTGAGACGAACCGGTGCAGCAATGCATTGTCAGTAGAAGTGGGAAGGACAATGGCGGAAAATCCGATGTCAGAGACATTGCCATGAAAAGATATCTGGTAACAAATGAAAAGGGGTTGGAATAGGAATTATGGGAGAAGAAAAACGAATGGGAGTGGAAGAAGGCGTAAACTGGAATAGAGCAACACAAACAAGCGGCACTAAATTATAAGAAGCCACAAGTGCTTTTATTAGAAAAAGAGTTGATATTGAAAATGTACTCAAGAGACTGCAGATGCAAGCTAGCTTTTTTATAACTGTTAATAATAACTGAATATACATACAGTATATATCGTTATTAGATAACAATGACTAGAGCCAACACAACGAGAAGAATTCTGTTTTAATGATTACAGAAGAAAATAATTATAGAAGATTAAAATTCTATTTTATTTTTCGAATCAGGCATCAGCACAAGTAAAAAGAAAGTAATGATTTAAAAGGGGAAAAATAATCACCTCACTTTCCCTCAATTTAAAAATGACTTCGACAACAAAATGACTAGTGTATGCCACACAGTAAAATAAAGCGCGAATGGCCAAGCGAGATAAAATAAAACACTTTCGCAAGAAGACAGCAAGTGTTAAAATCGAAATCCCCACGGCCCATTGCTAAAAATTTACATAAAAGATGGCATCATGAACATTTTAGAGACAAACGAAAATAATTTGAGAATGAAAAGACTAAACATTCGATAAAAGAAATGAATAAAGAAAAAAAGGAGGACGAACTTAATTGCGCTGAATCAATAAGTGCATGACTTGAAATACGCATAGATGACATTTTTATCTGAAAGTTTTTCCTATAAAAAGTTCAAAGTAAGGAGTTAATATACATTAGTGAATAAAATACAATCACAAGGAGGGCAATGGGGTTTAAAGAAAACTGTGCGTAATATAAATAGTTTTTCAATCATTACTTTAAAGAAGTATTGACGTAACTACATAAAAATATTTACATTTTAATGAGTGGTAAATTATCTTTATTGTATGTCGGATTGTTTTAAGTTATTACTCTGTATACTTTGTCAGATTTTATACAAGTAAATTTATTTTATAATGAAATTGGTATTAGCCTATCAGTGTCCGAGTGTTTGTAAAGTGAAACATTCCTATAATTCTAGATACATATAATAAAATAATCCATACATTCAGCTAAAAGTAAAAATAAATTAATTTTTGATATTCACTAAAAGTATAGCTGAGGCACTCGGACGTACAAAACATTCGGACAATTTTTACCTAATTTATATCCAGTAAAACAGAAATTTCTAACACAAGAAAAATTAAATAAAACCACTGTAACTGTCAGTCGTTTTTAATGAAATCGGGGAGCCGAGTTCAAATTCCAGTTGAAGTCCTTGCATTCACTTACGCACAAATACTTTTAGGAGAGGTACTGATCCGTCTGTTTCTTCCAGTTATTAGTTAAATAAGAAAACAGATTGAGTTCTATAGCCTTGGCTGGCAACCGGTCTACTGTGGAATAACCTTTTGCCCAGTCAGTCATGTCTCTTTTGACACATCATCATTGCCCAAATTGAGTAACACGTATGGCACTTAACCGACTGGTACAATTATATATATATATATATATAATTAATTTCAGATTATATATCTATCCTTAATAATATAGATACGTCTACTAAATTGCTGAAAAATAGTATGAAGAAAAAACTCTAAAAATTTTTAAAAACGAAATTTTTCCATTAAAATGTTTATGTTATTATTAAAAAGAAAGATCAAAGCATTTTTAAATACTTAAATAAATGTAATCCTTTCTAACGCGTTCGATATTTTGGCAAAAATCTTGTTTTTACTTTTGTAAGCGGAGAGCCAAATCCTTACGAGAGTTCATAATGAAAAATTTAATATTACGTAACATTTTTTCCGCTGACACATTAGTTTAGAAGTTCTTGCGAAAATCAAAGAATTGCCAGATTTTAATGAAACTTTCAGAACTTATTCATAAATAAATTAAATTATTTTAAAATCATTATTTTAAAAAATTTTGGTTAAAATATTTTTTTATATTTGCTACTCCACTTCACGTGAATTCATGAAATATCAAGAAATTAAATTTTATAGATAAAATTGTTTTTATTGGGGAATGTAAATCATCTGTTTTTTTTTCGACCACATAGTCAAATAAAAAATGCAATAAAACTATGACATTATTCAATTAAATAAGCTTTTAATTGCCTTAATAAATAATCTCATGTCAGGATATTATAATATAAAGAATTTTTTTCGATTAATAATGAAATTGTAAAAGACCTATTTTCATTTTTTTAGTGATAATAATTTAGAAAGTTTCAAAAATATTTTTAAAATATTTCAAAGACTTCTAGACATTAGGTTGGTAAGTTATTAAATGAAGACTATATTTGTAATCGAAAATTGAAAAGTTTAATAAAAATCATCGAGCCATCATATTTTAAAAATAATAATTATATTTGTGTATTTGTAGTTTTTTATGTTAATTTCTGTGTGTACATTAAACGGTCATGTGTTTCACGGTTTCTTTTCCTTACAAGATTCCGGTTTCCATATATTTATCTTATCGAGCATCTGTCAAGATGTCGTCACATGTCAGAGACGAGATAACGATCAGAAAGTTCAACACTCTGTTTAAGAAATAGTTTTATTCTAAATTCCATGCTTTAAATCAGTAATAATTCTGTATTTAAGATTAATTTAACATTAAATTTGCAAAAGATCCCAAAATAATGCGTAACAGATGTAAATTTTTTTTACATGATTTTTAAAACTGAGAATTAACTTTTGTTTACAAATGTGTCAATCGCTGAAAAATGGCCGAAAAATTGAAAATTAAAAACTCTCAAAAGTTTAGATTCCTATCAATATTATTGATGTTTGAAATACACCAGAGTATTTGCTTACTGGAAATAGTAAATTTAATCATTTAGATTTCAATTAAAACTGAAATAAAAGTTTCAAGAAAACTTTTTATTTTTAAAAAATTAATTTAAATGTTAGTTATCGAAAATGAGTAGAGGTACCTATATATATATATATATATATATATATATATATATATATATATGTGTGTGTGTGTGTGTGTGTGCGCGCGCGCGCGCGTGTGCATATTGGTAACAACTTGTTTTTGGATTGTCAGGCTTTATTACCCAAATTAAGTGTTATATATATTTTAAATTAATCTTTTAATTTTATTTTAAAAATCTTAAAACACAATAACCTTCAAAAGTCGTTTCTCTATTGATTTTGTTAATTTTTAAAGTATTACGACTTTAATATTCCTTTCAATTTTTATGCCTTTAAAAAGAATATCTTTGTTTTAATATTTTTCACCATTCCAAATTGTTATTCTTTAAAGCTAGAACAAAGATTGTAAGCATAAATACATAATGAATACAGGAAAAAAAAACATGTAAATCCGAATATGAAAATAAAATACAGTCAAGTGAATGGAAGAATAAGGAAAGAAAGAGGAAATCAGACGCAAAAGCATTAATAATTTTAGACTTAACTATGAAACGATTTGAATTTATTTGCAAGAAAATGGATTTGAAAACTTGGTTACGTGCGTTCAGTATCTCTGGAAAACTAAACTAAAATAAACGAAGCAACAGGCAATGAATAATACAATAGAAACAAGATGAAGATAAGGCAAGGGTAATTGTAAGAGTAGCCGTTTCCTTGTAAGGAAACATTCGACATTGATTGAACGAGCGGTTCGCGTTACTGTCGGTTGAAATTTATAAAACCTTTCTGTTAAAACAGTTTTTTGAGAAAACTAGTCACGAGCTGTTATCGATCGTGTTAATGGGGATTTTTTTCCTAATCTTATCTTTCAGGTAACATCTTGATTATGTGAATATGTTCTCATTTATTATTCATTTTAGTTGTTGTTGCTTTTGGAAATCATCAAGTACTATGTTTTCTGTCATATTTTTTTTGTAATTCAGTACCGACAAAGAAAACTCGTCTCTAAAACCCACAGGGTCAATTCTTTGGGGCCATTTATAATCATCAAATGAGTAAAGGAACATAACATTGATAATATCTAGGAATAATAGAAACTTGCCTTAAAGAACAGTGACTATAACCGTTTAGTAAGAAATAACATTATTGTGAAAATTCAGCGAGTATTATAAAGTCATAATAGATGAAAAACTATAGCTTAGATTAGGTTATATATTTCATAATAATGTGATATTATTTCATGATTATATATAACATTAATATATTAAGCAAGAGTTGAGTATTATAACATGGGCAAATGTTTTTGTCTAAGTTTAGAAATAAGATTTTACGAAGTTTATTTATTCGTGTCCTCTAATTTTAAAACGCAGTTGATCGCAGAGTAAAAGACGAATACAGAGAGAACTTTGTTAGACAAAAGTGATTCTTTTCGAAGAAGCCACTAAAATAGAAATAAAGTGATGTTCGTAGAGAAAATCTTATTTTATCTAAATCACTTTCAACTGACTGTTTCTAAAAAAATGAATAAAGGGAGAAATCTCTGAATTTTGGAGCTCAAATTCATAATTCAGCAAGACGACCAAAATAAATCTGCCATTGCTACTGGAAATAGAACAGTAAAAAGCGGAATCGAGAAAATGTGCAATCATGGTGAATATGCATTGCTCGCTCCATTGATTATCATTTATCAGTTACTTAAAATAACTGTAACACGTTATCAATAAGAAATATCGAAAATGTCTACAAAAAAGGATGTAAGGAGAACGGCATTCATTATTCTCTTCAATTCCGATTCAGAATGATGTCGACAAAAATATCAGTGAATTAGTACTTCAAAATTTAAAACAACTCTGTTCATGTATTCTGTCATATTTAAAAGTCGAATTTACTTTTTAAGAAACAACGTCTATGTTCTTAGAATAAAAGAGTTACTTTTGCTCATAGATATGAACAGCTGATCCAGTTGCCGGAGAATACTGGCTATAATTAAGGTAAATTTATTGATACTTTGTTTTATAAAAAACAGTTTCTATTGCTATCAACATTTCTCATTAACAACGAATAGGTAGATAGATATGTCAGATTTCTTAAAGTGCCACATCTCTTCAAGATGCAAGCGATCATGGCTCTTCACAGCTGATCTAACGTCTGAACAAGATATGTAACAATTCAATAGATACTATTTTCTGAGCAGGGAGATAAATATATGAGATTTCTTAAAATGCCACACCCCTTCAAGATGCAAGCGTTCATAGCTCTTATGAATAAGTTATAAATGAATGCATTCAATCGGAAGTAAGAAAATACACTGGATCTGTATCAGTGCATTTTCATAATGAATATCTTCACGGCAATTTACCTTGTAATTATAGCGGACAATAGAACATTTTAGAATTTTCGACAGTTACGTATTTTCATATGAAAAATACATCCTATCATATTGCCCAATGTAGACTGCAATTTAATATAGAAATTTCAAGAATAATAATGCAAAGTCTACTATAGAGTTAACTGAATGAGGATCTCACTAACCCCATTCCTATTTATATGACAATGTGATTTAAGTCACCAGATCATTTGTCTAACCAGATGATTTTGCAATTTTTTAAAATTCCTTATGCAAAGAAATCGTATCCATTAACACAAGTTTGACTTCCAATTCATCTTATATTAAAATTATAAGTGATAGTTATTACTTTATCAGCACCTGAGATCCTTATGCAGTATAAATCTGAAAGTGCAATCCGCAATCTTGATGACCTTCATCAATTTTCTGCTGAATCCGCTGGCTACCCTGATGCTGTGTGGCTGCTTAAACCAATCATTTCTCTTGGTCACGAATGGCACGTCAACATCAGAAAACTTCAGCTCATTTTTGACCTTGAACGTGAAGTTTCTAACCAGTTTCAAGAAAATGGCTTTCTCTTCGATGCTGGATCTCACAACTAATACCATGAGCACGATGTGCATTTTAATTTCTTGAACAAGATTGTCAGTGGCAATAATATAATATAGGTATGTCTAAACGTTTTGTGGGAATTTAAAAAATCAGCGCATACAGCGTAATATCACGTTAGGTTCTGCTGCGTTTATGACCTACTGAAGTTTTCTCTCAAATAAGCGTGTTTGTTAATGTTTATATATCTGTGCATACATTTTCGAAAAATTATTTCCAAACTTATTTTGAATGTCCTCTTTTTTGTATTCATAATAATGCATCAATAAAAACATTATTTTACTTTAAAAAAAATTGATTTTGGACAAAACACTAGTATTACTGATTTATGTAAGTTTTTGATAATGATATTTGGGCAGTTGGATTCTTTACTAATTTATGTGTGTATATAGATCATGGGTATATAGTTTGTAATAAACAGTATTCAAGTCTAAAGTCGCAAGGAGAAAGTTGATCATTGGATGGTTCTGGTAATTTAGCTCGTGATCTTTGAAAAATAATTATCATTTGCATTCTCAATCGGTCTATATTTCTTTAGCTTTAACTTTAGTTGACGTTTCATATATATATATACATATATATATATATATATATTAGTTAGTTAGTTAGTTATTTAGTTAGTATGCTATCGTTCCAGTCATCAAACCCGAGTCAGTATCTAAACATTAACGATTTTTAAGGGTGGTGACTTCTTGATAATATCATCCGGGAGAGAAAACCTCATTGTATTGTACTGTAAGGAAATGTCTAAAAAGTATAATACAGAAATTGGTTAGCGTAACATTTTCCAACGGTGTCGATAGTTTTGTGAAAAGGAACTCCTGAGTTAAATAATCAAGAATTTGAGCGTACTGATTTTGTTCAAGTGTTTATCGCAGCACATTATAAGCTCTGTTCCAGAATATGTCACTGAGGTCTACTCAATATAGCTACAGAATAAACCACATGTTAGCGCTATCGATGTTAAAAGAACACAAATATATATGAGCTGGTGTCTGTAACATGGCTTAGTTAGCCACTGTACGTGTTTGTTTCTGAATCAAACAACCAACTGTTATATATACATGTGTGTGTATCTGTGTGTGTATGTATATGTATATGCATGCCTATATATGTGCATATATATATATGCACACATATACGCACACAAATATATACATACATACATACATACATATCCATATATATATATATATATATATATATATATATATACATACATTCATGCAAAAAATATATGCATATGTCGATATGTTTGTGTATATATCAGTAAACACTCATTTAAACAAAAAACAAAGGAACAGATGGACCGAAATACATATTATCATATAAATATAGCTTATTGTCACTTCTGAAGTATTAATTTTACACTAGAGATACACTTTAGCGATTGAACCCAGCTCGTAAAGGGATAAAACAATTGCTTACAGTGTAACTTACCCAGCATTTTTACAGTATTACAATTCTCTGCAATTAGCTAATCGTAAAAAAGTTTATAATATATTTATATAGGTGTACGTATGTGTGTATTGAGTGAGTGTAAGAGAGAAATCAGGCAAGCAAGAGAGAGAGAGAGAGAGAGATGGAGAGGGAAGAAGAGGAAGGAAGAATGACAGTAATTTTATTTACATATATATTCTTTATCTTGAAAAATATCTATTTTTGTTTTTTGTTGGTTTTATTCTTCATCAGATTTCGCGACATTTCCTGACATATTCCATTCGTAATCACCTTGACATTTTAAGTGGGAATGTTTTGATATCCTGCTAACTGTCATCGGCCCAAAGGTGTTTTTCATATTTAAAGAAATGCATATAGCAGTACTACACAAAAACACATTTCCTTGGTCAAATAATGCACATACATATTCCTGTATATTCATGTCTATGTATCTGTAAGCACACACACACACACACACACACACACACACACACACACACACACACACACACACATATATATATATATATATATATATATATGCTTTTACTTAAGTGTAATAAACAAATTGTGTACTATGTACACGGGTATAAATATTGATATATATTCATTGATGATTTAGTGAATTTTATACGCAAACATAACTCTGTATGAGAATTCTGAAGCAATCAACCTCTTAGAGAGAAAATGATCTTGTTAAGTGAACATGTCTTTTCAATAATAATTCAGTCAAATAGACTTAGTGATCGAGTTTTAAAGCACACATTTTGTTCAAAGACGCCTAATTTCCGTTAATAAGAGTGCCAATATTTGAAAATACCTTTTTCATTAAATGAAGAAGTTTTTAAATTTTTCATATACTATATACTTGTTCTACATTATTTACAATATTTACACGCAAACTATTGCCCTTACCTTCGTTGTTGTTACCACATCGTTAAAATTACAATTACAGAAAACTCAATATAAATAAGAATAAAACTGGAACACAACAGCAGTTGAAAACCCCTGAGAAGTAAGTAGTGTTTTAACAAAACCTCCAAGTCGGCATGATTTTGTTCAGTTAAGTGAAAAACTTCTCAACTTTAATCCTGTTAACTGTCTATTGCTATCTCGCTATCGAGGACTTTACGCAAGAAAAAAATGTTTGCCAAAGTTTTTTTTAATCTGAACGACTTAATAAATAACAATCATTATCACAACTCAACACTATGCTTATACTTATAAAAATCCTCTATTCTGTAAAACCAAACGACCAAATAATTGTATCATTGGATGTACAAAACTTATTCACTAATGTTCGCGTCCATGAAACGATTGGTGATGGGATCTCCTTCAGGTCCTCTCTTTTCTAATTATCATATGGCACATTTAGAAAATAAAATACTTAATGACACTAATAAATGCCCTATATATGTAAGATACTTAGATGACATTTTCATTTTAGTAAAAAAAAATATTGATCAGATTCTTCTTCTTCATGCGCCCTGTCATTTGAGGACGTGGCCGACCATGGACTTCCACTTGGCTTTGTCTCTTGTCGCTCTCAATATTTTTCTCTTGGTATCTCTTCTAAGCCCCGCTTAGCCATCCACTTGCTCAGACCTAACAAGCTGCTTTTCCCTGGCTCTCCGTCTCTTTATCCGACTTGTGAGTATTAAGTTCTCCAAGTACATCTTCCTCATAATCTATCCAGGGAACCTTATTTGTCGCTTCCTGATATTTTGTATGAGTTTTCCTACTCATTTGCATGAGATATAAGTTAGCTGTTATAAAAAAAAAACAATTCAACGCACACAAATTATATCTTCTTCCAAAGCGATATTCTATAAAGAATTACACAACATTAAACAAACACTAGCTAACAATAGATTCCCTAACTCCTTCATTGATCAATAAATTAAAATGTATCTCAATAAACTTAATAATACCTCTAAGAATATTGATGATAATAATAATAATAATAATAATAATAATAATAATAGCGTACACCAAAATAAACATAACATTAGTAACATATATTATTGCAACCAAATGCATAATTATTACAAACATAATGAAGTAGCACTCAAAAACATAACAGGTAGAAATGTTAAACCAATCAATAATATTAAACAAATTAAGCTCATCATGTATTATAAAAAATTTAAAACAATTGATCTCATAGTCTCTAATAATCCTACAACCACACTATTAAATCCTCCACAGAAAACCAATGTAGTGTATCAATTAACATGCCCGTTCAGAGATTGTTGCTCTGATACTAATTATAAACCCAGTACATATATTGGTTTTACTACAACCACGCTTTCCCGTAGATCTACCTGTCACCTTCCTTAGAGAAACATAGCCATGTATGTAATATTCTAACATTTTAGTCGATATCACAATAATACTCACACATACACACAGTAAACAAAACCTTCAGATATTGAAGGCCATCTACATTAAATCAAAGCAACCCACACTCAATAAAATCACATTTCAATCTAGACACAACACATTACATTGTACATGCTGTAGCATCATAGGACCGCATTACTAATTTACAACCGTTGTTTGGTAATCGGTGACTGCTATAGCAAATGTTTTATGTCAACACAAAAAATATCATTTTGATGGTGGATGTTAACGTCCCTGAAACCTATCTGAATATGGCCCATGTGAGTAAAAGCTTAGAACCAGCATAATAAAACAAAATCTAAATGTTTTAAAATTTTTGTCTTTATTTCCACCAAATTAAAACCAAAATGCGATGTTTAGAACGGCTCATGATTAAGCATAATAATTATCTAATGATTATCTACTGCTTCAATACACTATATATATATATATATATATATATATATATATATATATATATATATATATATATATATATACAATTTAAGTAAAATAATGGTTTCACTGATAGAAGATAAGTATATAGGATTCACCAGGTACATTTTATATGACAACGTTAAAGCATGTAGCGCATCAACAAGATGAAAAGTTCACATTTTCATGCCCTATGTATGTACATCTCTCTTCAGCATAGATGAAGACACTCGTACACATATAAATGGTGTAGATAATCAACCCAGAATTTCAAACAGAAATGTATGTTGCATTTATAATTGAAGCATTAAAAATGCGTAGCGATAATATTATGTGCTTTTTTTAACATTTGAACGACGAATCTGTTTTAATAATTTATACTAGATGTAATTTTTAGTCATCGAGTCCAACCTGTAAAGTGCTAAAATAATTTATAAACCAAGTATTAACCCATTACTTTTTAACACTTTGTAGGAGTGAAATCAGGCACTTGAGGTATATAATTAAATGTTGAGATGTATATATGTGACTGCAGAAAAAGTATATCTTAACATAGTTGCAATTTATAAAGAGGAATTTCGGGATAATATTTTAATCTACAAATATGACACTGGGAATATACCACATAGTTATTAATTATAAATTAAATAAGAATGCTGAATTTATCTTATCAAAATTTTGATATTTCGAGCCCTAACACCTAACATCCCGAACAGAATGAACTGATATTGATCAGTTATAGAAAAACAAATAGAAATACATGCACAATATATCGTTAAACTAAAATCCTAAGATAAAGAGAAAAATGCAAGTAAAATGAAGAAATCCGAACACATTACAATAACAAAGATAGAATTGAAAAGATATTCAAACGCTCATAAAGTCAGCAATAGAGGAATAGTGAAGAAAATGATAACAATGGACGTTTTAATCTTATCCAATGAACAGGATATGTTTATGAAACAGTTCCAGTATAAGAATAATTAGGGATCCACGGATGAGGAGACATAGACATGTCTACCCAAAAGGACATCTAAAAAGGAGACAGAGTTGTAGCTCCGAATAAAAGCTTCGAACCCAATCATGTCAATGGGAAGACTGATAAAATGCAGAAAAATATAGAATGCCGTTTCTGATAAACAGGCATGGATGTAAACAATATCAGAAGTGAAAGCAGCTAACTGCTCTACAGATAAAATAAAAATAAACAAAATTTCATTAAAGTAAGAACACTGACAAACTGGTAATTGCGCAAGTGCTTTGGTTCAAACATGTAAACAAATGATGTGAGAATAAATGATAGGCTGTCTAAAAAAGTAAAATATTCGAGCACTTTGATTCAAATAGATCACGTCATCAAAACAAGGATACTAGGCTTAATCATCTTAATAGTGAGAAGTAGTAGTAAATTAAATAGTAAACTTAAAGATGAAGTAAAAAATAAAGAAAATAGGGTTTTCTGTAAAATGACTATTATGACATAGATTTGTGTATATAATAAGTTATGCATTAGAATCTACTTCAGACACTTGAACTGAGATGGGGAAAGCTAAAGTTTTAAGGTGGAGGTTGAGTTGTCTAACCCATGTCAATTTTGAGGTCGATAAATGAAATGTGAATAATCTCCGGAATTTCGTTGTTATATAATCTCTAATTGCCTATAGTGTTAAATAAATAATGCTTACTTAAAAATGTATTACATAGCAGAATTGCAGAAATTGAACCAGATGAGCAAGCATTCTATCGTTATAGATAATTAGGGACAAGAACGATGATATGACATGGATAGAATGAAGAATGCCGGCAATCCTGTCACAAAACTTTGGATTTTTTAAAGCTTAAATGAGTTGGCAATTTCGGAATATTATGAGAAATCTATAACAAGCTGAGTATACAATTCTTACACGAGATCTGAGGATCCTTATCGCAATTATTATTAGCAATGAAAATGTTAAATTGTATATTGTTGGGAGCATAAATATAATTGAAGGACGCGAAAATGCAAGCACTTGATTTTTATGGATGAAACTAAATTGAGTTTTGTAGAAATATATTTTCGCCAGGATATTGTAATGATTTGCGAAATCAATAAATTCACAAACGAAGACAGGCAGCAATAAACATAATACAATTAAGCAAACATTATTTCATCAGGAAATCGAACAAAACAAAATAATACAAATATCTAAGAATATTTTAAACAGTTTGGATTAAAAAAATAAGATGAGAGAAAGAAAAATATCTCAGAAGATGGAGAATATTGAAGACGAAACTCGAAAGAGGAAAATTATTCGAAGGTATAAACATAATTCATAGTAAAATATCCAGGCAATTTTTTAAGCTGAAAAAGAAAGAAATATGGATTTTAGGTTATAACTCAAGAAAACTAATGTCCATTCATAAAATCTTGCTCTACAAAGATTATTTTGATTGACTTGTAATTAAAAAAGAGAGAAAAGAATCATTGTTGTTGCCCATTGCACATTGTATCGATGTGAGTATCAAAGAATTTCAAGATTAAACAAATTAGAGTAACAGAGCTGATTATGACAGCTGCAATTTGTAGTTAAACAAACAAGAGGACCAGCGTATGTAAACTTTAAACTTGGAGATGAAACATCGGAAAAATCAATTCCATGGAAATTTTAAAAGAGAAATGAAGTCGGAGTTAAAATTGCATTCAAAGAAACCCTTCTAAATGGGAAGGGAATTGCACTCAAAGAGACCTTTCTAAATGGAAAGGGAATTTATATTTATACTACTGGAGAACACGTGTCTATGAATTAATTGTATTAAGGCTGATGCAAGCAAAATTGTGGTGCCTAGTAAATGTCGATCGTGTAGAGATTAAGAATAAATAAAGCAGAATGAATCCGAAGTAAAAGAAAAAATTCCCATAACATGATAGGAATGGTGATCCTCCAAAATTGTACAAGCGACTGGGATTTAACGATGCAGGTCAATTGTATATTACAAACAACACAAGCAGTCCTAAAAAAGAAAAACCTAATTCATATTGTACTTTCAAATCCGATTGAAGTAAACAATCCTGTTGAGATAATTTGATTTAGTTATTGTGGAAAAATGATAGTTTTTCAGTGGAAAGTATTCTTTTAAAAGACAACAGCGTAACATTGAAAGAAGTAAAAACCCAAAGAAAAACATCAAGCCGTTGATTGAGAAGTTAAGAAATCCTGGATATGAAGGCGATGGTTGAAATACATTTAAGGAATAGTTCAATTGAAATGGGAGAATAAGCAATTCGAGGAAAGGTTTTACCACCAAAAAAGGTTTCACCAAAAGACATGAGTAAAATTGCACTCGATTTTCCGTAAAAATTACCAAATACGACTAGTGTGAAAACTCAATGAATGCAAATAATCAAATGAAATGGATGAAGAACCGCGGCGATATGTTATCACTTAATGTAAATATGCAATAATAATATTCCACACTCTGATTGGGAAGTATCTGACAAAAAGATATGTTTTCAAAGTAAAATATTACGTTAAAATTCAAAAGCCCACGAGGATGTGTGTGTGTTCGTACAAGTTTGGGTTGTAAAGTAAAAGTAACTTGAATAACTGTGATTTCTCATATATTATTAATTAAGAAATTTGATTATATTTTACTTACAATATAACGCAACAATGACCTTTTGTTTTCTTTATTGCGACTCACTACTTTAGGTACTACGATAACTACAGCTACTGTAAATGTAATTGTAATAATATTAAAGTTCGAATGTTTAGTAGAAAGGCTCCGCAATATCGATAAGTTTCTAAAATATTTGGAAATTAAAAACGATCATCGTGTATAGTTCAATTACAACGAATTGTAACAATTCGCTTTTTCAATCTCGATAAGTCATTACCTAAAATACCAGTATTAAAATCCCAATTCACGTGAAATATTGCTTTTTATTTACCAGAATAAACGATTTTACTTTAATAAAAAGGATTTTTTAACTTGACATATTTCACTTTTCATTTAAGTGTTTTAGAGTCTTTAAAAGATTTTTAGAGCTTATTTCTAGATGTCAACCATCTTTGTTTATTTTTTAGTGTCAACGATTTTTGTTTTCTATAATACTTGAAATTATCCGGCAACTTTACTCAGATGACTGGAATTTTAAACCGGACCATTTATTTTGATCACACAGGTAGATTATTCTCATTCCATGAGTCATGCCATTCGGGGTTTTTTATAGTGCTGAGTTAAATGGAAATGACAAAGTTTTTTCTTAAACATTACTGTTGCCATGTATTGAACTCACAAATCTTTGGGTCAAGTCACTGGATCCAACCAACGCTTTTATCCACTCTGGGTCATGTGTTCTCGAGGAAAATCCATCTAAAGAATGTCGAAACGTACAACGCCTGAAACGTCATAAACAACTAATCTCCGAAATAATCTGTTCTACCACATCCGCCATATTGTCCTAATACTGTATCAACTGATTATTACCTTTATAGGTCGCTGCAAATGCTTTAGCACAGAAAATATTCTGTAATGAAAAATAGATTAAAAAATTCGTCTAAGACATTTTCACATAAAAACCTGCAATATTTTACTCAAAATGCACCAAAGAGCAGCCTGATAAGTGTTAACAAGTCACTGCAAATAATGGTTAATATACAAATAAATAAAATATATTTATTTTTAAGAATAAATGTCATAAACAAAACGAAAATTATTTTTAACAAAATTTTTGTTAGATTTACAAAATTTGTTGATGAAAATTTAATTTGATGTAAAATTCAAAACAAAAATGTATTTAATTTACACACACACACACACACACACACACACACACACACATATATATATATATATATATATATATATATACACTGAGGTCGAGTGAGAAAAAACAACACGCACGCATATGAATTTTCTCACCTATTTATCACTTGATTTATCTATTTATACACGATATCTTGGCCATCAGAAGCAAACGGATCTTGACATGTGAAGTCACAAGTTTATTCACCTGAAGAGAATCAACTTTAAACTCGAAACGTGTGTAGCGATACAAATACCATTATGAACACTTTATATATCACACAAAAAGCAAATAATAATTATAATAATAGTAACAATAAATCTACACTTTAAACAAAACTTTCATGATTTCTCACATTTGTCTTCTATTCCAATTTCTCTCGTTTGTATATATATATATAAATATATATAATCGTACTGATGAGCTGTGATACAGCGAAACAGATCTGTCTGCGGATGACTACGCTCACACCCTGATTGAGTACCCTGGTGATTGAGGGAGAACCGGTGTATTCAACGTGATATATATATATATATATATATATATATATATATATATATATATATATATATATATATATATGAGCTTGCGGTCAATTTATTTGACGTTTTACCAAAGAATTAGGACGATTTGAGTTTGTAGACAAGAACATTTATTGTTTCGTTGGATCTTATTGATATTACCGTTGGAAGTTTTCCAATAAACAATTACACAGAACTATCTCTGTTGGATATCTCTAGGCATTTCATTATGATTGATAAAGGGAAGGAAAGAACGTAAAACAGATACAGACAGAATCAGACATATAGGTACAAATAAACTTTATAATATATAATCTAAAGTGGAAAGTAGGTGTGATAATTTGAACATAACATAAATACTTAAAGAGGTTAGCGGTTTTACTAGCTGATCAAAGTGATGGAATAATGAAATCAGCAGTAAATAAAATGAACGTTGCACTTGGATGACAGCAAGACTGATAACAGCTAAAAATGTTCCCATTGATAATGCAATGCTTTTTATATATAAAAGTGGGCATAATTTGCTCATTATAATTTCGAAAGATATTAGATTTTGTTTATATTTTTGAAGTACTGTAATGCATAACTTATGAATTAAGAAGGGAATTGGTATAACCTTATTAGATGTGATGTGCGAACATCTTGAAAATAGTTGAAATGTTTCTTTGATTAAAATCACTTCATAAAAACTTGAAATGATGCGTTTAATTAAGTATGAACAAGACAAAATGATTGATAAATACTTTAATTTTGGTTTGTTTTTAGAAAAAATACTTGACAAAGGAGGTCTCAAAATGGCATATACAGTGTGACTGGAATTAAGAACAAATAAAAATAAACAACTGCCTATTTGGGGATGTCTATTGCTCCTTCTTATCAAACTAAATTGAGCAGTTCTTTAAAATGGTATTCAAAAGACACGAATATATTATCCATGCAGGAATTGTCTCCTTGGCAGCAATGTGCTGAGAGAAGTAAATAAATGGCGGGATATATCGATTTTCCTAAAGATTATATAAAAATTCTAAAACGGAAGGCAGAGCAAATTAGGAAAAACAAACACGTAAAAATTATTTGAGTGAATATAGATGAATAATATCCACCTCTCAGCTAATGTTTTTCCAAATTTATGTCATTCTTGTAAGATTACAATAAAAAGAATAAGAAGCTAAATATATGAGGGGCGTGAGCAACGACAACGCAAGAAGAAGAAAACTGATGATGATTCAAATGAAAACCCTTCAAATGAGTAAAAGGAAATCGATAGAATTATCTTACAGCACTATTAAGCATTCACTGAAAATTAAAATATATTTTTATCACAAAATATATTTCAGCAGTAAGGATTTGTTTCATGGCGATAACGTTATATTTTTTCTTATTAACAAGTAAAAAACTTGAAACTTTTTGGAATGAAGCTAAGGCCTTCGAGTATTTTATATAAAATATTTCATCTGAATGCAGAAGGACAGAAGAAAATGAAAGACAGCAGAAAAAAACAAGAATAAAATGAAAACTTTAAACATAAAAAGAAAAAGGGAAGAAAAATGAAAAATAAAATAAGTTATAAAGAAAGATCTTTAAACAAAATAGGAAATTAAAGTCTTTAAGAATAATGGAAGTGGAACAGATCAGCTGAAATAAATTGAAATACAATCCCCAATTTTTTGCTTTTCAGAAAGGTTTACTTAAAATGTAAGACCAAAGGCGTCGTGGAAAATTCATTACCTATCGAAAGAATACAAAGAAACTACACCAATATTACTACCAATATACTTACATGCGTGAGCAAAGTGATAAAGAATCAGTACATATATATATATATATATATATATATAGGGAAGGTCAGAATGGGATAAAAGTACGTGTCCAAAGTAACAGTATTCTTAAAAAGTGCTCCGCACAAAGTAGAGCGAATAATATTTATTTAGAATTTATAACATAGATATATTATACTATGACTACAAAATTAGCCATTTTCTTTCAACACTATGTGTGTCTTATCTCACTAACACACACACACACACACACACACACACACACACACACACACACACATATATATATATATATATATATATATATCGCACAAAGTAGAGCGAATAATATTTATTTAGAATTTATAACATAGATATATTATACTATGACTACAAAATTAGCCATTTTCTTTCAACACTATGTGTGTCTTATCTCACTAACACACACACACACACACACACACACACACACACACACACATATATATATATATATATATATATATATTCGCACAAAGTAGAGCGAATAATATTTATTTAGAATTTATAACATAGATATATTATACTATGACTACAAAATTAGCCATTTTCTTTCAACACTATGTGTGTCTTATCTCACTAACACACACACACACACACACACACACACACACATATATATATATATATATATATATATATATATATATATATATGTAAACACACGCAAAACCATATCAGCATATACAGTCGTACATATAATTATTGCATGATAAAATGATCCCATTAAAATGAATGTTTACAAAAAGACCAGCACATTTTTCGTACCTTCCCTTACTTTATAGTGACATCTTCTTGGTAGCATCCATGTGTTGGGATGGGAATGAACTTCGTTTTAAATATTCTTAAATGTAAGTCATTTTTTGCTTAATTTTAAACTTTTAATACTTAATTGAACGATTGGTTTTCTTTATTTTTTTTAACTTAGCAGAAATCTCCTTGGTGGATTGCTTGTTTCTCTCTTTTTTTTTTGCTAGTCTTGTGGTAGATTGTTTGTCTCTCTCTTTCTTATTTGATGGCCCTGTATTAGGTAGTCTGTCTCTCTCTTTCTCTTCTTGGCCGGCTGTATTTTGGTTGTCTTGCTACCTTCTTGAGGTCACACACTGGCTATTTCAGTTGACTAACCACCCCCTCCTCAATATTCACTTGGAGTAACCAAAAAGTTAAAAATTATTTTTATCTTCCTGGTAGTACCCATGTGTTGGGATGAGAATCAACTTTGTTTTAAATATTCTTAAAAGTAAGTCATTTTTTCTTAATTTTAAACTTTTCATGCTTAATTAAACGATTGGTTTTCTTTATTTTTTAAAATCTAGCAGAAATATCTTTGACTAGACTTTAACTAAGTTAAAACTTTGCAATTCACCACCCTATGTTTTTTTAATTGGAGTAGTCACACACCACCCGCGTCTATTGAACAGGTCAAGAGGCACATCCCTTCGTTCCCTATTTAGGATCTGGTTTCCGGTTTTCTCTTTTCTATCCTCAGACCTCAGTATTGGTGCTTCCATGATTTTCCTGCGATGCGCTTGGTTGGTTACAACGTCTCATCATTGTGAGTGTACAGGGTTGGCAGTTGCTGCTTGCTGCTTCCGACTGGTAGTTAGGAGGCCCTAACTTTTGCGGAGCGTCAAGAGCGGCTGCTCTGATCAACAGTTGCATAATACCGGGGTTCTTGTAGTGCCATGTCGCGCATGGATAGGTGTCCCTGCAAGCGCTTTCGGTGGGCAACATCGAGGCCACACTATGATGCAGCCCGAGCCAGTTTCCATCCCAGCGCATATCGTGGATAATGACCGCTTGCATCCTCTACTTAAGGTCCCTCCCTACCAACAAAAACTTAACATGATAAACGAAATCAGAAAAAAAACCTAAACCAGTCAAACTCAAATCACCAAAATCTCTTAACATTTCCTTTACTAACATCCGGGGCTTATGTACTAACTTTTGTAGCGTAGAAGCTTTCCTCCACGAAAAGTCCCCTGACATCCTTAGCGCTCTATGAGACTAACCTCAGCTCATCAATTCCTTTACTCTGACTTCTCGATCCCTGGTTATCTTCCCCTCTTAAGGAAGGATTCCACTGTCCACATGCATGGGCTGGAGGTTTACGTTAGTGAACACCTCCCTATAGCTTGGGATGATATCACTCGAATCCACTGCCCACCAATATGTATGTCTCTGTCTGTCATTTCTCAGTTCGGTTAGCTACCTTTCCTTCCTTTACCGTTCCCCCTCTTCTCCCGACTGCTGCCTTCTAGACAGCATTTCTGACAATATAGATAAGGCTACTTCCTACCACCCATTCGCACACATATTTGTGTTCGGAGACTTAACGCCCATCATGCTGAGTGGCTTAAAGACACTGTTACAAATTCAGCAGGCATCCACGCCACGAACTTTGCCATTTCCCAATCTCTTACGCAAGTAGTGGACTTCCCAACACCCTTTCTAAACACTTCCTCTGGACACGATTCTCTACTAGATATATGCTTTACCTCTGCACCTGACTCCTGCCAGGTCTCGCAGCTTTGCCCTCTCGGCAACTCTAATCACGCTGTTGTCTCTCTTAATATTTCTCTCCACTGTCGCTCCCCCAGGAGCCTCCTACTTATAGGAACTCCTACTGCTACCAAAGAGCTGACTGGGACGCCTTCCGCGACTTCCTCCGCGACGTCTCTTGAGGAAAAGCGTTCGATCTCCCAGTTGATGACTGTGCCTCTGAGATATCGTCCTGGGTGAGAGCTGGCATTGATGCCATCATACCAACCAGAAAGTTTCCGTCAGAAACCTCATTCCTCCCCTTGGTTCTATCCTGCCTGTTCGGCCGCCATTACTCACAGGAATCACTACTTTCGACAATTTCGGAGACAGTCATCTGACCACAATCGGCGCCTATTCACGTCTGCTGGTAATGAGTGCAAGAGAATCCTGAATGACGCCAAGCGGTTGTTTGCTGAGATAATGAGACAGCGCATAGCTGACCGCAAGTTCGGCTCCAAGAATTATTGGTGGTTATGCAAACGGGTGCTGAAAAATAGCAAACCCTCTATCCCTCCTTTAATCAATGAATTTGAGGTCCTCACATCATCAGCGGACAAGGGTCGAGTGCTTTGCTTGCAGATTCCCATCCAACTCTACATTTGATTCATCTGGAGTACCCTCACTCGACTTCCCTATTAGAACTGAGGCTAAACTGTACGATATATACATTACCCCGACAGTAGTATCCCGTGTAATATCAAAACTTGACCCTCATAAGGCGAGCAGTGGTGATGGAATCCAGGTGATTGTGCTTAAGAAATGTGCCCCCGAACCCCCCTTCGTCTACTCTAAACTATATAACTATTGCCTCTTCCTGTTTTACTGCACGCTGGAAGTCCTCTTCTGTCGTTCCTGCATTCAAAAACTCTGGTGAACACTCGGACGCATCCAACTACCGCTCTATCGGGCTTCTAACAGTTTCGGGAAGGTGTTTGAGACCATTATCAATGCTGAAATAGTTCAGCATCTTACTGCTTTGCCAGGTCCACAGCCGACATGCTAACGGTCATTCAGGCGTCCGCAAGGCTGGTGCTGTTGCTCTGGATATCTCCAAGGCTTTTGACAGGGTTTGGCACGCTGGCCTTCTATGCAAGCTACGGGGTTACGGTATCACCGGACGATTGCATTATCTGATCCAATCCTTCCTAAATAACCGCATAATGAAAGTCGTCTTGAATAGGCATGCTTCCACATCTTGCTGTACAAACGCTGGTGTCTCTCAGGGCTCTATCCTAGACCCGACGCTCTTCCTTATTTTCATAAATGACCCCCCAGACGAAATCAAGAGCCAAGTAGGCATCTACGCAGATGACACCACAATTTACTTCCGTATCAGTAAGAAACCCGGCGCAGCGAACAAACATAATCTTGCTGATGTTCTTGAGAGGGATCTACATTCTGTGGTGAATTGGGGTAAAAAGTGTCTTGTAAATTTCAATGTGTGTAAGACCAAGCTGCCGTCTCTCAATCAGCACCGGCAACCTCTCCTGTCTCCCATAAGCATGGACCAAGTGAGTCTCCTCGAGAGTAATACACTGCGCCTTCTCGGCCTTACCTTCTCTTCTGATCTCAAGTGGAACCACTACATTGAGTCAATAGCTAAATTCACTGCTAGTAAGGTTGGATCATTATGTCGGGCCAGGATGTTTTTCCCGCCTGAAACTATCCTGCATATATACAAACCAACCATTCGTCCGTGCATGGAGTACTGCTGCCATATATGGTCAGGTGCCCCCGCTGTTCACCTCGGTGTTCTTGACAGCCTTCAAAGGAGAATCAGTAATGTGATAGGTACTCGATTACAGCCACCTTTCCCAACGGCAGGATGTGGCTTTCTATTGTCTGTTCTATAAATACTTTCATGGCCTCTGCGCCAACGAACTTAAGTCACTAGTGCCTCTGCAACAGGTGTTTACTCGTGCAACCAGACTGGCAACTGGGTCTCACCCATTCACAGTTAGATCAACCAAATACAGACGACAATTCTACTCCTGCAGTTTCTTTCCTCGCACAATCCTGCCTGTGGAACTCGCTTCCTTATTCTTGCTTTCCTGACAGCTACAACCTCCAGGAATTCAAATGCAAGTTCAATACTCATCTCTTAACCACTTGACACTAGTTCTTTCCTCACTACCCTGTATATATTTTCCTTTCTCTCCACCTCTGCAACTGTCATCACACCTGTGTTCCCTTCGTTCTCTTGCTCCTTTCTAAATGGTTTGTCCTCTTCACTCTCTTCTATTTAAGGCTTTTACTCTTATGTAGCCCCATGCACATCAGTGGCTTTACCGCCTTGCTCGGGGTGATATGATTAAGAAAAAAAAATAGAATTGAGTATGGGTACCTACAGGTGGTGTAATGGTTAGCAGGCTTATCTCGTTAGAATCATTACAATGCAGTAGTGAGCTCGATCCTTCCTGAGTGCCCTATACTTTCGGCCTTGTAACACATGTAAGCTGCGCTTAGAAAATTACAATATGAAACAAATATATGATTATATATATATATATATATATATATATATATATAGACAATGAAATTAATAACAACTAGCCTAAATTGAGAAGTGCCGCTAAAGAAAATGTGTGCGAACCTGAATCTTCTATTAACTATATCAAATGTTTATACACATTTATTCTTTTCAGAAGTTAAGATTGTTTCGCTGTATACTTTTGTCAGTAGTTTTTGTAGAGAGGAATGTTTGTTTTTGTAGACTTTAAAATAAGTTGTTGCGTTTTTGAAGTTGTCGTGTAAAAGGGAAACACTGCTTTAAGCAGCTTGTATTTGAAGAAAACGTCATGAAAAACTACTTGGCTCATGAAAAATGTCAAATCATGAATAATTGCATAATTATAATAATATTACCATTAACATAAGGTGACTTAGCAAGTCATTGCATTTGTTTTTGTTTGCACTAAAATAACAGATAAATTTGCTATTGGATAAAGCTAGAGACTTGCAAGAAGAATGTTAACCCATTAATGCCCAAATTTTTTTTCTTGAATTTGTTACCAAAATTTCTAATTTTTACACATTTATTTAATACTAAATATATAAAAAAATTTCATTCCTTTATTCTAAGAAAAACAAAAAAATTGTTTGGCTCTTTTTTAGAATCATGGGCACATGAGGCAATTTTGTTCAATAAACAGAATTTTTATAGTAAAATTCTTTATTTCAAAAATGAAAATAAAAATAATAATGATTTGTTTTATTTTTTCTTTAATACAAATGTAATGCATATTGCTTGATGGTTACTATTTCCTTATTGACCTTTTCAGTTCCAGATTGAAGTGACGATCCCTGTTTCTGTTGTGACCTCCTGATCCAGCCTTTCTTTCAACTGTTCCACTTTCCCGGGACTTATCCAACGTTCTTTTGATAGTTCTTGGATGAACTTTGAAGATAAAAGCCAGGGATTGAATGCTAGTTTCATTCTTTTTCCCTGTCGACAGTGGTCATTTGAGGAGTCATTATGTAGCAGGCACACAATTCATGAAAAGGTTTTTGTTTCTGGTCTAATAACTTAAATATTTATGCAGGGATTTTGGACAAATAATAATCCTGTTTTTCTTAAGGCGTTATTCATGCACCTGCAAAAGATCAAAATGATTAGATTTGTAGTTTTAGTGATAATAAGCAATGACAATTTTGCTGTTACACCCGGTATTCAAATATGAGTTAGATTTAAGTAATACTTACCAAAAAAAAATTGCTTGAATGATAAATGAAACTTAGTGTATCCTCCTTGTCATGATTTTCATTCTATACTGAAAGCTGAGACATCAGTGTTGCCAATATACATCTGACAGTAGGTGATATACTTGAAAACTACTTCATTCTTTATGACTCACTAAAGATATATCTGAACACTGCAGGAATTGCTAAAATATGGTAAATTATCCTTTTGGTCCGAAAGAAAAAACCGTGGGCACTAATGGGCTAATCAAAAAGAGATGGCCACGTGGCTGGGAGTTTTGGGAAATATTGTTCAAACGATTTCATCAGGCTTTTGCTACAATTAACAGTGTTTAAATTCAAGGAAAGCCAGAAAATCAGAAAGATGAAAGAATGAGTGGGAGTTGGTAACCCAAAATTAGTAGCAAATACAAGGGAGGATTTAATGCAGCCTTAAAAATGTGGTTTCAGTTGATACATGACGCAAAGTATTACAAAAAGACTTGCACAGGCTTTTCGGAGCAAAGTAAAAAACCATCATTAACCAAAAAATAGAAGACTGAAATAATCTAAGGAACATCTAACGTGGGTGGCTGCAAAGTGGTAAGAAGTAATTTTAATGTTAAATACAAAATTTGATGAAGAATAATAATTAAGAATACCAGTGGAAGAAAGAAACAATACAAGATACACCAGAAAGACAGTAAGTTTAAAGTTGGACACATAATGGTGTAATGGGGTTGTAACCAAAGCAATGATAGAAGAAAATCGTTTTCCAACCAGAAAAGATCAGAAAAATATACTAAGAAAATTATACAGTTAATCACTCTTCACAAGATTAATTAATTTACCAGAATGGTCTAAATATTTTGGCTGGCAATATATATATATATATATATATATATATATATATATATATATACGCTTGTGTGTATGTGGTGTGTGTGTGTGCGTGTGATTTAATTCAATTCAAATAAGGGCACTGGACTCATTATAAATTACGCATATGAAATTAATAAAAAACGGCTGAGGCCCTTTGTTGAAATGAAGGCCACTCACCTTAGAGTTATGATAGGGAACATTTAAAACTGTATGTTTCGAATAGGTATTTGTCATATATTTCTCTGAAAGGCTGCGTATGTATTCGTGTGTTTAAATATGTATGTAATCCATTCCATTATGTGTAAGTATATGTGATTATGAATAAGTAAAAGTGTGTGTGTGAGAGAGAGAAAGGGAAAGAGAGGGAGAAAGAGAGAGAAAGATACCAAACGAAAGAGAAAGATAAAGCGATATGGAAAGAAAGAATGAAAAATGTTCTTTATGCGACAATAATTGAACTGATTTACAAGGAGACAGTTAAAATGTGTAAACCGATACTAGGCGGTAAATTTGGGTTTTGTTTTCTCTTTGTTTTTGCTTGTTTGCTTTTCCTTTCAAAGTATTTTTCTTCGTGACTTGTGACAAAGGCTGAGCACGCCCGAAAAACTATCAGAGGTGATAAGACCTGACACTTTATACTTTGGCAACCAAATCCCAAGATGACTAAAATTAGCTCCTTAATATTCTTATACATACGCACTCAGAAAGATATAAGTTTGAGTTAGTGTCTCACTGAATGTTTTATCCTTTTTACAGTAAAATTAATCTAAGCTTAGTAAACTGTAAAAATCAGAACTTGTAAAAAAATTTATGGCATCTCCTTCTTTAAATCTTTCCCAGAAATACACGTAAAAATGCCATTATTAACCCTCTTCTACGGAGAGTATCAACAAATGATATTTAAGATCAACTGATATCATTAACTGATCATTCAAACATTTCCAAACAATACGAATATCATTGGTCCATGATTTAAGTCAAAATGACTAATTGACAATTCTAGGGTGCCTATAAATGAAACTGAAAGAATAAGCTAAAGACAATGTTTCATCCTGCTTCCAGAAAATAAAAGAGAGAAATTGATGACAAATACATTAGACAAAGGATTCAAGGAGTCTAATAGAGACAGAAATATTAAATTTAGGAGCTTAAGTTTTTATTTCTTTTTTTTATTTTTATTTATAATCGACCTGAGTTCAAGAATCGTTTTTATAGTTTTCGTATATAATTTAAGCGAAAATAAGCATAAAAACTATTTTTTGAAAAATGAATTTTCTCATTTCTTACCCGTTTGGCGTCCACGATCATGCAATCTTTTATCTCCGTTTAATGTTCTATAAAAGGTGTTATATTATGCAAGCAGCCACACATAATTTTAATCAAAATTTAATAAGCAAATTATTGTTAATATTATTTTTTCTGCTTAAATAAGTTTTTGTTTAAAATTTTAAAATTTTAACAAACTTTAGTGCTGGCAGATGATCTTTTTAATTAAAACACTACAGATTTGTTTTTATTATGGGAAGGAATTAATACTGAACTTGTTAAATATATGTATGTTGATATAAATGTATGCTAGTGTATGGTCCTGTATGTGAATTAGGTTGTCCCACGTGAAATGATGAATTTTATAGAAAAAGAATAAAACGCTTCTGAAATGTGAACTAATTTATTTAGTTGAAATATGTACCATGTTGATGAATGACTGTTCTCCAACACGCGTTTATATTCTTGATCCCGTCCTTAAAAGAATTCCTATCTTTTGATGTGATAAACAGTTCAGATGGTTCGATTACCTCTTTCTAATTCGAGAATGTTTTAGTGTGTTTTTAAAACTCAAAATGCTTAAATAAGTGATAATCAGTAGAAGATATAGCAGATGAATATGGAGGATGAGACAAAATTTCATAATTCAAGGTATTCAGCTTTTGGGCAGTGAATTGAGAAGCGTGCAGCTGTGCCTTGTGCAGCAAAATTAGGCCACCATATGTTTGAGGATATTTCTTTTTCAATTTTTTTGTGCATACACTCAATTTAACCACGAGATTGCTGTTATTGTTTTCCTTTCGTGCAAAAATGAATAATGAACAAATCCTTTGAAAGGTTACCATACTCTAATCATTAACTTTAGGGTGCATTGGAGGTTTGCGTGTGGTTCTGGTGATTCATCTAACCACTGGCCAATTCTCTTACTGTTGCAATTTTCCCCAATGATGCAAAAATGGTTATTTTCTCTAATTTGTACTCATACAGTAACATTACTCGATATTCATTTATTAGAATCATTTTTATTTGGCTTATGAGAAAGAATATATTGAAAGAGAATTTATCCGGAAAATTGTCAGGAATATATCAAGATTTTTTTGTATACAAAGGATGTTACTTCGTTAGATGTCCGGATAAAAAACAAACCAAAAATACCTATTGTCAAGTGTGACAATTTAATATACATACATACATATATGTGAAAAAAGGAAAAATAAGCCACTTGTAAAAATTCTATTTTGTAGATATTTTCGTAAGTTAAAAAGGAATTTCTTTGCAAAAGAATATCTTGATTATTACAGAAATTACAATCATAAAGGTATGGAGTTAGTAATTAGTGTTGCTGTTTTTTGTTCGAATAATTGCCTCGTTGTGGCATTGAATGAAAAACGCCAAGATTTACTTATTGGGTATTTTTTTCAGTATTCTTGGTAGCAATCCCAGAGTTTGCGTGGTTTTTGTTCGAGCACTCGTTTCTTCAGTTCCTATCACATTGGTTCAATTATGTTGAAATCAGGACTTTATGCTGGATAGTCATTCCTTTTCAAAAATTGAAAAATTTCATCAATCAGAAGGCTTTTTTTCAGAAGCGTCGTCAAGCTGAATTAGTTCTCCATATTTGTAGTCAGGCATAATATTAGACCGTAATAATTGAACTTAGCTTTCGCTGTTTAAGTTTCTATCAACTTTGACCAATTTTCTTCTACAATGACTTTAGATGGAACACAATACTATTACATTTACCGCTAAATTAGACAAATTGTTTCTTTCTCTTACTGGTCTTCTTATATATTCACTTGGATTAAGATGTATATTTTGCATTAATCACTAAAAATTACTTTTTGTTAGGTTCAAACATTCTATCTGGGGTATTTTTTGTTTTTTTCACCTCAATCTTTTATTCCGATGTCTTTTGTTTAATGATGATTTTGCGCACATATACCTATTCAAGTTGTTCTTTTCGTAATAGCGTACTGTATAAACTTAAACCTCATTTTTAAGACTACATTTACACTTCACTTGCCTAGCTATTTATTTAGGATTGTCTACTGAGATTCTTAAATTCTTTCTTTCACCTCTCTTGTGGTCTTCCGCTTTTCTTACCACTAAAGATCTGTTGTAGCAAACGTTTTATGGATGGTTCGAACACTGTTTCTGGAAATTCCCAGCGGCATGCATCATCTTCCCCTTCAAGGTCACAGCCCTCATCTCTGTTTCAGAATAAAATTGTCCATGATATTACTGGGAAAATAAAGTTAATATTTTAATACATTGACTTGCAACGGCGTTTTATACTAATGTTAATAAGTTGAAACAATCACTACTTAGAAATTTGTATATTAATATGACTGTATCATCTCAGATCTTTCTCTGGCCCAATAATTTTGCATGGCCTTTTTCATCTTCAAACTGTTTAAAGAGATATATCTTCTGTTATAACGAAAACGCAATTTATTTTCCATTCATCAATTCTATAGACGCTATTGACAAATGCATATTGATAAACAGCCTTAACTTTTTAGCTTTAAATAAAGGTGTATAATCATATTTTATAGTTGGCCCAAAATCTTGGCACACCAATGTATATACATACAAATTATCTTAATGATATAAATTTTTGATTTTATAAAATATTCTTTATCTTTTATTAATAAATCTAAATGGAAAATTATGATAGAATGCACAATATTTAATAAAAGTGTTGGACAGCAGACTTGGTAGAAATACTTTGTAAATTTTTCTGTAAAATAATTTCGTTCGTGTATCAGTTTTGCTAATATTCGCTGTAAATTAAATTCATTATAATTGAATTGTTATCACTAGACACAGCAGTTCTTCCAGATTCATTAATTGGTCTTACCATGTCTGTTTTTAGTTGCGTTATATTTTTAATAATCTAACTATATTAAACAATATTTTCAATTGAAATATCAATATTCTTTTCACTTGGTTTTATCTTTTCTAGAAAGTTCTTTTTCTTGGGTCGATATATTTATAGATTCAAATTAACTTATCTTTGAATTGTGTGTTATATATGTTGCAAATTTTTAGTATTCACTAACGCAGCTAAGAAAAATATACGTAAATAACACCCTGGTTTGACAATTTTTTGCAGCAAACATCCAAAGGAGTATATTGCTTTACATTGTGAGCATCCAAATTGAAACCATATATTTATTTTCTTCTTTGTATTTGTCTAATTCTTGGAGTAAAATCCCCTGGAATATTGCACATTTTATTTCACCCTACTTTGCTAGAATTACGAAACAATCCCTATGTTTACCTGTTTATAATGAGGACATTTTTTTTAATCATATCACCCCAAGCAAGGCGGTAACGCTACTGATGCGCAGGGGGCTACGTAAGAGTAAGATTGGAAAAGAGAAAACCGGAAACCACATCCTAAACAGGGAACAAGGGATGAGCCTCTACACCTGTTCAATAGACGTGGGTGGAGTATGAACCGGGTAATAGTTTAGTCTATCTACTCCAATTGAGAAAAAAAAGAGTAAAAGAATGGAAAAGAGTAAAAGATTGGAAAGAGAAAACTGGAAACCACATTCTAAACAAGGAACAAGGGAAGAGCATCTACACCTGTTCAATAGACGTGGGTGGAGTGTGAACCGGGCGATAGTTTAGTCTATCTACTTCAACTGTTTTATATTTTTCATATTAGAAAAATTTTCACGGACATTCTCGGTATAAATTGAAATTTATTTACATTATTCAAATTTGAACTAATGTCTTCTTGTTTGTTATTATTATTAAAACGTGTCTGTCGTTGTTCCTTTTTTCCTTCTTCTGGTGTTTGCTGATCTGCGTAATGTTCAAGAAATTTCGAACTAAACACTTTATTTAATATACGTGGATAGATTTTTATAACTATGCTATCACTCTCTTAGAAATTTTGTCTTGTTTCATGCTCAGTGCTGCTCAGTGATTGCTCACTCTGTTTCAGCTGAATCTGAGTCTGTACTACTCGGCCTAGGGATTGAACGCGCAATTACTATGTCATTAAATTCACGAATCATCACTCGAATCTCGTTGTAAATAGTGTGATAATAATAACAAAAATGATGACATTAGTCAAAATGTAAAAACTACAGATAAATCCTCATTGGAGAAACAAAGAACTTCCAAAAATAATGTAGCATTATTGGCATAGGTGTACATATGTGGGTGCTGGAAACACACTTTCGTACACTAGGAACTTGGAAAATTACGCTTATATAATTACCACCTTCAGTCATATTAAATGTTGAATGAAATTATCTCTAAAACATTTTACAAATTAACTATTTCATGAAGGATAACCAGCAATAATAAATGTAGATGTTAATTTGCAAAATATTTGAATAGTAATTTGGATTTCAAATGTTAAGCAGCGTATTAAGAAACAAAAAACCCCTTTAAAAACAAATAAAAGAGTACTGATTACATGGTATCTATCCTCTTATATAACAGTGAATGTTAGACAATTTCAAAGATGATGAAGCAACAGAAATGTGGTTCTACAGAAAGATGCTGAGGATACCATCGGCCGAACTTGTGAACAACAACGAAGTTTTATGGAAACAAAAAGGAAACTTATACATGACATCAGAAAAAGTTAGTTGAAATTTCTCAGCTTCTTGAGAAGGAAGAGGGCTTGGAAAATTCAATATTCACAGGACATATTGAGAGAAAGAAGGACAGGGAAAAGCGGCGTTTAACATACTTGATGGGCTTGACTAATATGGATGGTAAAATATGGTTTGGGAGATATAGCAAAAAAACTAAACTTATTAAGAGCTACAAAGTAGAGGAAGATCTGGAGGGCCATGATCCTCTACATCATAAAGTGATACGGTCCATAAATGAAGAAAGAAGAAGAAACCTCTTGTTGCACGGAATACAATTCAGTCAATCAGTTAAGTGCCATATGTAATACACGCCTGGGGCAATCATGTCTCTTTCGAGACATTACTGACTGGGCAGAACATTATCTCGTAGTAGGTTTATCCGGCTTTCTGCGGTTGACTGGTTGCCAGCCAAGGATATAGAACCCAATATGTTCTGTTATTTAACCCATAACTGGATGGAAGAGACGGATTAATACCTTTCCCAACGGTATTCGTGCGTAAGTGAATGCACATCCAATTACAATTACTGGGATAATAAAATCTCAGGAATCAAATAGTATTCGAGTTCTATGGCCGTGAAGTAAACGGATTTCCAATAGAAATTGGCAAGTATAAAAGTCTCGTAAGCCATAATGATTGATATTATTATTAGAAAACATATTGTCGCCTTGTATCAAAGGTGGTTTTGGCTAGTAAAAATCTTCATTAAATCTGTATGCACAGCATTAAGCTTTGTATATGGCTTAATACCAGAATGTTATCAATCTTCCGAATACATCTTAACATACGAATACAATTCACAGGGAAAAACATGGATAATATTTAAAAAAAAATATAATAGGAAAATTAGAAAACTTTCCCATTGAGTTATTATATTTTAATATCTTTAAATATAATGCATTACAAATTGATCACCAGTGTCTAGTGTTATATCACTCTCTTAATGCACTACCGCTACCTCCACGGAAAGTGCTCGGACGAACTACATTGCTTGGTTCCACCAGGTCTAACCTTCACGGCTAGGACCCACGATGCCATTTATATAGTAGGAAGCGTTTCCTCTGTATTCCATCAGTGAAAAGTAAATTTTGCACGAACAGCTTCTTCCCGCAAACCACCGCTCTGTGTAATAACACGCAAGAGAATATTTCCCTGATTACCACCACTTTTACCTCTTCAAATCAAGAGTTAACAGTTATCTTCCCCTCCTATCTATATAAATTAACGTTTAACGTAACCCACCACCTCGAGCCTTGTACAGGGCGAATCTTACTATAAAAAGAAAAGTAATTGTTATATTTCCTAATTTTACTCAGAAAGGTTTTGGTATCAACCTAATTTGACTGTCCGTATCAAATGCATGTCAAATACTTGACCATTTATCCTTATTCTTTTTGTCTACCTCTTTTTAGTGTATTCATTGCAAATACTCCCGTTTTTTTCTTCGTGGGGGGTTTGAACAGTTTTTACTTTTCTTATTTGCTTTTCGTATTTGCATACGTTCTGAAAATGCTCATGTTTTTTCAATTTGAGCAAATTTTTTCCCAAAGCTGGACATTTAACTTTTCCTTCATATGACTTTTTTCACAATATTTAGATTTAATTACAGATTTGCTAGTGATCATCTTATATGTCTCATGTTCTTTTTTTATTGCTTAAATTTATTAATCAACTCTAAAAACTTGCAAAACTTGACGCTATGTTCCAAAACACATTCTGCTACTCTGCAGACCTTCTAGTATTTTTCGCTCGTGGTTTTGGTCTTGAAAGCCTTCAATTAATCTAAGAAAAATTAATTAATCTTCTACAGGCATTTCATGTGTTCCCAAATTTTCACATCACAATATTTTACTTGTTCTTCCAATCTATGTAAGTATTGCATAAAGGACTGGTGTGATGCTTGTATAGTTTCCAAAATCTTTGTTCTTTCTGCTATTGCTAATCTTTTTTTGGTCTAATGTTCATTTTTGCAGCTTTCACGATTTGCTCAAATGTCATTTCTTGCTCGGATAACATACTGCCAAAATTTTCTTCACAGCTTCGCATCTCGCTGTAGCAAGAAATAAATCGGTTATCTCATTTTCTCCTTCATCAATCTTTGATTCTTTTAATTTCTTTACTCTTGCAAATACCGCAAACATTCTTATCTATGTTTTTATGTGTTCTAGATCGCCCAGTGACATCATGGATCCTATCGGCGACTCAATTGTCATGTTTTATATTTCAATGTGAGTAGTAATAGTCATAGCATAGCCCTGCGTGTCCTCTGTGACGAAAGACTATTTTCTGTCCTACTTCTCCAAGTTCTCTCTCTGTATACTAGTGTTTTCATTGCATATAAAACTACAGTTATTTTTCTTTGCGTTTTCTTATATTAGTTTAACAAAAGAGACCGGTACGGTTTTTGAGTCGATATAAAAAAAAAGAGAGTGATATTTCTCTCAAGAAATTGAAATCAATTTATGCATCATTGAAAAAGAGAAATTAGTGTACAGTCTGAAAATGGATGACTGATTTTCGTTGAAACATAAAATAAAAGTGATAAGTATGCCTAATTTCTCAGAAAAATAGACATCATGTGCTATTGTTGTTAAGTGAAGAAGTGACAGAAGGTTTGCGGCTTCATTAAGAATGTTGAGCTAAAATCACGAACAGTGTGCTTTAAGGTTAGACCATAAATAGCGGCGATTGTTTGTAATTATATCAATTATCTTCTTAAGTACATATATAATTATTCCCTATTTGCTTAGACTGACACACTCATATACGTTCAAAAACTATCCTTTAATTGTAAGACTAAAAAAAAAACCGAGAGTAGCTTTATTTTCATTGGAGGTAAATGTCTATATATTCTTGAAAACATTGGGTATTTAAATAGATTCTTAAGATTACATTTATACTTTATCCTATATTTCAGAAAAATAAATTTATTGCTATTGCCTCTCTTATGGAGATCATAAACGTCTCTATTATTTGTTATAAAATTTGGGCAATTATGTACTAAATTCTATTTTTTAATCATTCGCTTCAACGCAATAAAACCCCAAAGATGCAAGATGGTTACTGCGCGTGAAGAAAACTATAGGACATTTATTGTGGAAAAAAACAATAAAAGAATAAGATTTAAAAAGACAGAAGATGACGATTGATGTTGCATTTAAACTTTTGAAATTCGTAGTTAATAGGAAACTATCAGAATAGAAATCAATTACATCTAACAATTTTAACTGTATTCTTTTGAGACCTAACTGAGAATCTAGTACTACACTTGAGGTTGTGGTAACAAAGTGCAAGTTTTATCAGAAAAATTGCGATCAAAATATTTATAGAAAAGACATTTATAAAAAATACACTTATAGAAAAGACGCATTTATAGAAAATAAGCTACGTTACTTCAGTATAAGAGGAAGAGAATCTCAGATACCAGCTGATGACTAATAACATTATATATTCTTCTTTGGATTTTGTAAATAATCACTACATACATTGTAAAAAAAGCCAGATTACATGTGGCAACAATATTCAATGCTTGGACTATTGGTAAACTTTTAAATGCACAAATAGATACTGACGATAAAAAATTTCTAGAAGCAATTTTCCTAGCAGCAAACTATATCGATATAATTCTTTCAAATCACATCATTTCAATTGAGTTACTTTCTTTCAGAAAAGTTATCTACGACGGTTAAAAGAGAATAGTTTAGTATTGGAGGTATTTAAAACCGTTTCTTGCTTCAATTAATAATAGATTAGAAGTCATTTTGGAGATCAACTACAAATTTTGTATATCAGACTTTCTATAAAAATTAAATCATCAGCATAGATACAGTGGCACTCATAAGTATTGGCCAATTGAAAGTACTAATAGCATTATTTTTAATTGGCCAAGTCAGTCTCCTGACTTGAATCCAATTAAAAATTTGTGGAATACTTTGAATGTTAAAGTTTATAAGCGGAATCCGCAAAATATCAAGCAATTAGAGGAATTATGCAAGGAAGAATGGGGTAAAATAACGGTGGATCAGTGTGGAAAACTTGTGCCCAACTATAGAAAGCGACTGGAAGCAGTGAAACAAAACAGGTTAGACAACAAAATATTAAATTGATGTATCCAATACTTTTGCATAGGGTAATTTTGAACTTTGATAAAAAAATGGATTCAACCATGTCTTTGTATGTATTTGAGAAATGATGACATAGAGAAGATCGTTATTGAAAATTATCAGTAAAGTAGCTCCGAGGAAAGAGCCCTAGGGAACAATTCTATTAATATAGACAGATATATTTAAAAAAAGAGGATGTAAAATCAACATATATTTCGCAATTTCTTTAATCATTTCGCTTAAAGTAAGGAAATAAAACCAATAAGACACAAGGTATTACCGAGTGTGAAAGAATAAGAAAAATATAACATTATTAAGAAGAAAGAATAATAAACGGAGGGGGATCAAGAAGAGAGTAGCTAACGATAAGTCGCAGATTCCAGACTATATGTGGTAGCAATATTCGAAGTAAGGTAAATGGTAGACGTATAAATATGTAAAATAGTTTATAGAGAGAAAGATTGTTTCTCAAAACACAGTGAATCAACTTTTCTAGCAGTAGACCCAGCAATTGATTCAATAAAATCTTTCCATTTTATGTATGCAGAAAACGTTAGCCCAAGAGGCGCAATGTGTCATTTTCTTAGAGGTTAGTATCAGTTGATGGATTGCAGAAAGGGTGTCTCAAAGGATGATTAATACAAAGGAGTTTTTTTGGAGGGGGGGGCGAAAAAATTAGCTAGCCATTCCTTGCCCTAGTTTAGAGCAGTTTTTAGATCATTTTTAGATTTATTTCTTTATCTATCTTGATTTATTTAAAACACATAATTTATGCATATAAATTGCTAAATTATATCTATCTCTCTTATATATCCACACACACACACACACACACACATATATATATATATATATATATGAGACCATCCGTCCGTGCATAGAATATTGCTATCATATTTGGTCAGACGATCCTGCTGTTCATCTCAGTGTTTTCGAGAGAAGTAAAAGGAGAATCTGCAATGTCATAGGTCCCGACTTGGCAGCTCGACTCCAGCCACTTTCTCACCGGCGGGATGTGGCTTCTCTCTGTCTCTTCTACTAATATTTTCATGGCTTCTGCTCCGACGAACTTAAGTCATTGCTGCCCCCACCACAAGAATTTACTCGTGCAACCAGACAGGCACCAAGGTCCCATCCATTTACAGTTAGATCAACCAAATGCAGCGGACTCCAACAGCTTCATTTTTCGCAAATCCCGCTCGCAGAACTTCCTTCCATATACTTGCTTTCCTGAAGGCAATTTTCCTGAAGGAATTTAACTGCAATGTTGATTCCCATCTCTTATCCACTTGACTGCAGTCCTTTCTATATCACCCGGTATATCTTGTTCTTTCTCTTTCTCTCACAACTGTTTTTTTCTCTTTCTCTTTCTACCCTCATAACTGTATTCACACCTGTGTTCCCATATTTCTCTTGCCCTTTCCCTGACACCCACTGTAACTGGTTTGTCTTTCTCTTTTCTCCTGCCTAAACCTTTAATCATATGTAGCCCTCTGCGCATCAGTAGTTGTGCCGCTTTACTTGGAGTGAAACAATTAATATATATATATATATATATATATATATATAATCGATCTGAGCTTTCTGAATATATATATATATATATATATATATATATATATATTTTCTAGACATATGCTATTAAATATAAGAGACAATGAATGTCTATTATGTTTAATCATGAGCCGTTCTAAACGTCGTATTTTTGCTTTAATTTCAGTTGAAAATAAAGACAAAAATTCTCCAATATTGGAGGCCATGTACATCAAATCAACCAACCAACACTCAATAAAATCAACTTTAAAACAGGAAATAACATATTACATTGCATTTGACTAGAAGGTTTTGTTGTCATTTCGCGCTATCCCGCGGTGTGACGTCATAAAACCGCATCGCAAACTTAAGAACTGCGTTTATTATTTTTGGTAACTATTGCCGTTGCCAAGCGGAGTTTTATGTCAACACAAAATAAAATCGTCGGTGATGGTGGATTTTATAATATTTCAGTTTAAACTACCTCTCTGAAGATGGCTCGTGTGAGCCGAAAGCTTAGAAGAAAACCAATAAATAATTATCCAAATGTTGGAGAATTTTTGTCTTTATTTTCAACTGAAATTAAAGCAAAAATACGACGTTTAGAACGGCTCATGATTAAACATAATAGACATTCATTGTCTCTTATATTTAATAGCATATGTCTAGAAAATTACTTGCTGTCTCGATATACTAAATTTAAGTTACATGATGCCGCAGCATTAAATGATCCCACCGCTAAGAAATTGCAATGGAACCTCATAAAACGTCAAATGCACACAGCCAAACAGGAATTACAAGAAATCAACACTGAAATTGTACACATCAAAGAAATTTTACAGTCTTCTACCACAAGTGAAAGATTCAAGGAAATATTGGATTTATTATACAATACAACACAAAAGGAACATGAATCCCATAAACAAGTCATCCAAAAAAAGCTAAACAAATTATATAAAGGAAAAATACTCTTACCAAACATCAATGAGAACTTCATTAACCTATCGGATTACCAACTTACTCCAGATGAAATAGAATTCCTTAATCTCGGACCAAATTTTCATGTCGCACAGAAACCTAATTCAATGTTTAAACAAATGGAAATTGAAGCTTTACACCAACAAATACTTCAACTCGAACAGGACAACCATATTACTACACAGGTAGGCTTAAAAGAATTACTCAAAGCTGAATCAATCAAACACCGTTACCATAAAAATCCTAATGATATTATAAATATGCCTCTCATAAAAGCAGCCACACATCTCAAAAATAACAAAAATATTGTTATCCGACGTGCCGATAAAACCAATATATTTGTTATTTTAAACAGACAGGAATATCACTCCAAATTACAGGCCATTCTCGACGATCACAATAAATTTAAAAAATTAACTTGTAATACCACAACCCAACTCAAAAAACACATTAATAAACTTATTACTGCAAACAATGCTGAAATAGGATCCTATAAACTTCAAAAGATTATAGGTGATTATCAGCCCGGCTACCTTTATGGAAATGTAAAAATCCATAAAAAAGATCATCCCCTCCGACCTATCATTTCTCAAATACCCACACCAATATATAACCTTTCCAAAACACTTAACAAACTAATTACTCCCTATCTTCCCGGTAAATATAGTATTAACTCCACGGACGAATTTTTACAGATTCTCCATTCCGTAAAACCTAATAATCAAATGATTGCATCTTTGGATGTCCAAAACTTATTCACAAATGTTCCCGTCCAGGAAACAATTGACATCATTATCCATGATGTATACAACCATGCTACTCTCCCATCAATCAATATTAAACCCACTATATTAAAAAAAAACTATTATTAGCATGCACCACACAAGTACCCTTTCACGATCCCTTAGGCAATATTTATACACAAATAGATGGTATTGCGATGGGATCTCCTTTAGGTCCCCTCTTTTCTAATTATTATATGGCAAATCTAGAAAATAAAATAATTAATGACAACAATAAACCCTCTATATATGTAAGATATATAGATGACATCTTTGTTTTAGCTAAGAATATCGATCAAATTAAATATCTTAAAAACAAATTTGAAAGTCACTCCGTCTTTAAATTTACATTAGAACTTAATATTAATAACAAACTCCCATTCCTTGATGTATTCATTGATTCTATCACACATAAATTTACAACTTCTCTATATAGGAAACCCACTAGCATAAATTCGTGTCTTCTTAATTATAATAGTGAATGCCCCCAACGATATAAGTTACCTGTTATAAAAAAACTTACTTCAACGCACACAAATGATATCTTCTTCCAAATCTATATTTTATAAAGAATTACACAACATTAAGCAAACACTCGTCAATAATGGATTTCCTAACTCCGTTATTGATCAACAAATTAAAATGTATCTCAACAAACTTAACAATAGCTCTAACAATAATGATAATATTATTAATAATAATGGTTTACATCAAAATAAACATAACACTATTAACTTATACTATTGCGACCAAATACATAATAATTATAAGCAAGATGAAAAAACTCTCAAAAACATAATACGTAGAAATGTTAAACCAGTCGAAAGTAATAATCAAATTAAACTCATTATATATTATAAAAAAGTTTAAAACAATTGACCTCATAGTCTATAATAACCCAACAGGCACTAAACTAAATTCTTTACAAAAAACCAATGTAGTGTACCAATTTACATACCCATTCAGAGATTGCATCTCTGATACTAATAAAAAACCTAGTACATATATTGGTTTTACTACAACCACGCTCTCCCGTAGACTTACATGTCATCTTTCTGATCAGAGTACTATTAAACAACATTTCTCTGAAAAACATAAACATGTAGGTAATATCAGACAGATTTTGGTCAACAATACGGTGATCCTTACTCATACACACAGTAAGAGTAACCTGCAGATATTGGAGGCCATGTACATGAAATCAAAACAACCAACACTCAATAAAATCAACTTTAAAACAGGAAATAACATATTACATTGCATTTGACTAGATGGTTTTGTTGTCATTTTGCGCTATCCCGCGGTGTGACATCATAAAACCGCATCGCAAACTTAAGAACTGCGTTTATTATTTTTGGTAACTATTGCCGTTGCCAAGCGGAGTTTTATGTCAACACAAAATAAAATCGTCGGTGATGGTGGATTTTATAATATTTCAGTTTAAACTACCTCTCTGAAGATGGTTCATGTGAGCCAAAAGCTTAGAAGAAAACCAATAAATAATTATCCAAATTTTGGAGAATTTTTGTCTTTATTTTCAACTGAAATTAAAGCAAAAATACGACGTTTAGAACGGCTCATGATTAAACATAATAGACATTCATTGTCTCTTATATTTAATAGCATATGTCTAGAAAATTACTTGCTGCCTCGATATACTATATATATATATATATATATATATATATTAGAATTTTTCACTTTAAAAGCTATTCCTAGCGGATGCACGTTTTTGAGCAGAGACTCTGTTTATTTATTAAACAGTGTATTTATTTATTTTCGCTTACCGACCTTCATGAAATTCTATTAAAACAATATTTCTCTGTCAAGACTCGAACCTGCGCTCCTCTGAGTAAAGATAGCTTTACGTCATGGATTGTGGCGTGATTTCCTACCAACATACATCTGAAAAGTGTCAAAACTGACATATTTTTTGTTCTAACAGTAAAAGTAGAAAATCCGTATATTACGCTTTCTTATTCTCAAAAATTTCGAGATACGTCCCAAACGAAAAGGAAAAAAAGATGGTTACGCAAGCTAATTTATTGTTAGTTTATCGAGGAAATTTAATACATGGCTATTTGAGACAAACTTGAATACATAAGCGTGAGCAAACAAAAGAATATCCTCTAATCAGAAACCTCAATTTTATGAAGGCGAGACGACTCTATTCAGCCTTAAACATGAAGAGGTCACTTTCAATGCGAAAACTACAAAATACTTATTATCATAAACTGTAATCATATACTAACAAAATGACGCTGAAAGTTTTCCATCGAAATGTTATAACGTTAAGAATTCAGAGATTGGGAATGAATGATATTTTGTTTAAAAATATACTGCTTTTTCTTTTTCTTTTTTGTTGTTGTCTATATTGTTGAAATGACAGTGAAAGATCAAAATCATGACTAAAATGAAAAGAGATAACAACATTGATAAGAATTAAATGAAAAACAAAACATAAAGAAACTTAGAAGTAAATGTTTGAATGAATTAACCAATTTAGAAGATAACACACACATCAGATAGGGGACTGTGTCTTTCGAATATACTTTTTTCTTAATCGAACCGTATATATATATATATATATATATATATATATATATATATATATATATATATAATTAGAAAATGAAAACTTTACTCACGCGTCTCGTCTTTCGCTGAACTTTGTCAAGGGATGAAATCCATTGATAAAGTAGTTTTCCTTTCATATTTTACTTATGTTATTTTATAGATATATTATATGATTTATATCTGAGATTTCACACACATATACAGAAACACACACATACACACATGTACACACGCACGCATCTCTCTCTCTCTATTTCTATCTATCTATCTATCTATCTATCTATCTATATATATATATATACATATACATATATATATTAAATTATATTTTAGAACATATACATTTTTTATTCTTTTTTTTAATTATATTAAAATTTATATATATTTTTTATATATAAAAATGTGTACATGTTCTAAAATATAATTTATAATAAATATTCACAGCTCTATATATTATATATCGAGCACTGTTTTAAATTAATGTTTTCGACGTTATAAAAAAAATTTTTCTCCGTTCTTTATTCACTCGGATATATATATATATATATATATATATATATATATACGCGCTAAAAAGTTTGCCTCCCTCCACCGAGCGTCCGTAGCTCAGATGTAGAATCACCGACTGACGCCAATTCCGTCTGTTTTCAATCCTGGTTAAAAGCAATCGGCTGTCAAACCGTACTGATGAGCTGCGAAACAGATCTGTCTGAGGATGACTATATATATATATACTACCGGCCATAATTATTAGGCCACCTCATTTTTTAAAATTAAATGATCTATTTTTTAGTATTTATGCCAATTGGATAATTTTAAAGGAAAATAGAATTTTTTTTTGTTACTATTACTTTGCAAAATTTTACAAAGCAGGGAAGCAAAGATGACACGTCCGAATCACCCTAAATCTTTTTCATTCTTTTATTGATGAAACTGCCATATAGGTAATTATTAAATATTTATAACTTCATTTTATGTGCATGTTATTTTGTAGTATTAACAAATGAACTATTCTATTATCATTTACAATTATTCACTTGGCAATAAATATTAAAAATAGTATGAAATACATCATTTTTTAAAAAAATGGGGTGGCTAATAATTATGGCTGGTAGCGTATATAAAACTACATTGCAGTTTGTTCAAAAAATGTATTACCATCTTATGCTCCCCAGACAGGCTAATGTCTGGAAATCTAAATAAACTTCTCCTAAGCAAAAGCACGCCGGTAATACCATCTGATATTTCTAGTATTTGTTGGTGTATCTATATATATTCATAATACCCATGTTGCAGAGTCAGTTTTGCACACCCACTATCAGTTAATGCCCCCAAATCATGTAGATGTTTGTATCATTGAAGAGGTTTCCAGTAAACCAACGCAAAGTATCACGACATTGCTAGATTTTGTTGACATTTCTTCACAGGGATAGCACATCAATACAATACATATACCGTCTCCGCCTTATGCCCTGGCCAGTATGTTGTTTCTTGTTTCGCCGGCGTCTTTTATGTTTTTTGTCACGTACACATTTCTCCTAAAAATATTGTGTTGGTAATACACAGTTCTTGTTCTACATGGAACTTGACGATGAGATTTTCTTATCTCATTTTTTAATCCTTTCTAACACGTTTGAAATTTTGGTTAAAATCTTGTTTTGTTTACGTCATCGCCGGGGCTTAACTTTTTTTGCGTGTGTTTTCCGTTGAAAACACACTGATTTAGAAATTCTTGTAAAAATCAAATAATTGTCCGATTTTAATGAAATTTTCAGGACATTCATAAATGAATGGAATTATTTTTGAAATGTGTTTTGAGAAAATTTTGGTAATTTTTTAAAAATATGTAACTTCCCAATTCATAAAATTTCACATAGAACTTTCAATTTTTTTCGCATAGAATCTGAAAATTTCTTTTGTTGTTAAAAGTAGGAGTCTTTGGAGAGTGTGAATCACCTACTTGTTTTTTCCAAATGAGTGCTATCTAAATACAATCTTCTCTGAATTGAAAAAATAATGAATCCAATAAAACTATGACATTACTTAATTAGAAAAGCTTTTAATTGCTTTTCTAAATAAGTAATATTAAGGACATTATTGTCTATAGAAGTTTTTTTTATGAATAATGGATTTTTACAAGAATTTTTTCAATTTTTTACATTTTAATTATACTAATTTATGATAGTTTAGAATCGTGTAAAATTCTCTATTGGACTATTCCCTGGAGGTTATATAATGATTAAGTGGAAACGAAATTTACGTGTCCAAATTTGCAAAGATTATTAAACGTAGTGGTTGAATCTATTTTTAAAATAATTTTTATTTACTTAATACATTCCTTATTTTCATGTATGATTGTCTGAAATTTCTATTATTATGAAAAGGATAGGTAATTTAAAAATTTTGTCGCTTCCCTTAGATTTATGAAAATTGTCCTTTATGGTCATGCTTAGCAGCTGTTATCGCTTCGTCATTCAACAGTCCCTCAAATATTCGACCAAATGAACACAACCAATCATTAATTATTGGTTGTATATTACTTTTTTAAGCTATGAATAAGTAATATTTGTTTAAATTGATTTAACTTTCAATTTTCTAATTTTACAAAAAGAATTGTCAGAAATTATTTGAAATATTTTTAAAATTGATGAATTTTTGTTTGTACAATTTTTTTAAAATTAAGAAAAAAAAATTAAAAAAAATTTAAAAATCGAAATTAAATGTGACATTCTAATCTATATAATTTCTATCTGAAATGCACCATAATTTTTACTTAAGAGAAATAATAAATTTAATCATTAGGCTTTTAATTAAAACTAAAATGAAATCTTCAAAATGTTTTTTTTTCATTTTAAAAGTTTCATTTTAAACTTAGGTATTGAAAATGTATGCCGAAATAGTGGATGTACCTAAAAAACAGAGTCGCCAGTTGGTATGTTGGTGAGATTAGACAACGGTGTTCCCTAATATGAAACCTATTGGAAAACGACATATCTCTGTTTTCAATATATTGTGTAATCAGTTTAGTACGATTTCAAAATATATTTGGCTGGAAAACATACCTCCTTATATTAACAATATCGATACCGAATTTAAAATGATTTTGTAGGATTAAGAAAGTGGCAAGTAGAACGTTTTCTATTTAGCTTTTTTTTTTTGCTTCATTTGTCACACACCATTATTGCGTTCCAGCAGGCAGCTTTATTTTTTAATGTCTCGTGTAAATTATTATTTTTCTCGGATGGCATAAATTGGAAACAATATCTCACACTAAACTGCTATACGTAAGGCACAAAAAACGTTACCCCTAAAAATATTTGCTTGGTACCTTCAAAAAGTCACTGAAAAAACAGCATAGTATCACTGGAAATGCATCTAAACGAAATAAAAACAGTTTTATCGGCAAAATGTGTATGTTATAATTAAGAGGATAGATAAAAGTATTTTTAATTATTTTTAAAAAATTATAAATTCTTTCTATCACGTTCGAAAGTTTAACAGAAAATCCTGTTTTTCTTTCGTCCGTGAGTGACGTAGTTTTAAAAGGGGTTTATAACGACAAATGTAATATTACGCAAGGCACATTTTTGCCAGTAAAAGACACATTAATTTGGAAATTCTTGCAAAAATCACCTAATGGTCAGATTTTGCTGAAAATTTCAGGATTTATTCATAATTGACTAAATCTAATAATTATTTTTAGAAATTCGTGGTAATTTTTTTTTATATTGGGGAATGCAAACAATTATCTATTTTTCTTCAAAATAAGCCCATTTTTAGAAAATCTGCTCTAAATTGCGAAAACAAAAATGCAATAAAACTAAGCCATTTTTATTTCGATAAACTTTTAATTGCTGTTATAAACAATACAAATTAAGCAAAAGAAGTAAAAAATCAATAAATAATAAATTTTTAAAATATCTGTTTATATTTTTAATATTTTTATTATAATAATTTATAAAGTTTTCAATTTTAAAAAAAAATTATTCCTCCTTTGTTAATGCTAAGGTGTTAAATTAATGCATGAAGACTACATTTACTAATCGAAAATTGAAAAGCTTAACAAATAATTTAGCGAATGGATTTTTAAAATAATAAAAATATTTCGTGTGAGAATGATAACGTATGGTTGTACATGATATATATATAATTAAAATGTCACGTGTTTCAAAGGTTGCGCTCCATACATGAAAAAAAAAACAACAAAAAACAAAAACAAAACAAAAAACAAAACATAAAACTACATAAACATATTCTTTCACCTCGCTTCCGTGATTCCTATGCCCTATATTACAACATTCAACGGGCCTTGCAAATCATCCTTTCAAAACTTTTAGCAAGTTTTATATTTTAATTCCTAATTTACTAATTTTCTGAAAAAAAGTAATTGTGAAAACCCCAATTTGTGGAGGTACCTAAAATGAATATAAAAATAGATATTAAAAATAAAAATTAATAAATGCCATAACATTTCATAAAATATTGAGTTCCCTCTGCATTACTTCCTATGACTGACATACAAATAATAGACGTTTTAATGTAGCACAAACCTATATTCAAATGCTTACAAGAGCCAATTGTTCCAAAAATTTAGTTTGTTAACTACTGTGCTATGGCAAACATTTTTGCTTTCTGTGATGTCTTCCTCGTTAAATCAGTTTCTTCAGATATAGCTGAACTTAAATATTCTTACTTCTGCTTTTATAATCAACACGACATGCAATCGCTGGTGTTATTGTTTACTTCTTTCTACATTTTCTGTATGCTTGTTCAGAAAGTTTCAGGTGGTTTCAATTTTTTTTATTTAATTTGTTCAGTATTTTTATAATAGAAATATTTACGTACTTAACTTATCATTTACAAATTTACATTATATTTATACATTTATTTTATCAGTCAACAAAGTTGATTATTTATTTTGAAGTTATCTTATGTTGCATAAAACATATGCCAATGTTCTCTTTTATCACTGGTAAAACATGAATTAAAATTATTTAGCAGCAGGAGCGATTGCACTTGTATAAATAAGTTTTATTAAACGACAATTAAGCTTTGTTAGCAGATGTGCAATAATGATTTTTATCATTATTCAATTTATTTGTATTCTGTGTTAATTGATTCACAGACAGCAATGTATAGATACATATAAAACAACGAGTACACAGTTACTTTTAAATTAATTACGCAATTAATTATTTAATTACATATTTTCCTATATTCCAAAAACATTTTTCACGAACGTGTTTGTACCTCAATCTAGTCTGAGGATGCCTATTGAGAGGATCAAAACGCATATTTGAGAAGCAATAACATTTTTTATCGTTACATTTGCTCAGAAACATTATTCTACGCACTACTGTCAACCATACACAGAAACACACTCAGGCACACTTAGCTTAGACGGGATCGTTTTGTTTAAATTATAAGAATTACCGGTAAATGGTTTCTGAAACAAACTTAACGTCATAGAGAAAGATAATACGGCGAAAACAAAAAATTATTACAGATTTGAAAAGCGAATTCTCACGCGTCTTTTCAGAAGGACTAGGTCTGTGCAGCAAAACAGAGGTCAACTTCGAATTGAAAGAAAATGTTAAACTAATTTTTAGATCGAAGAGAAAAGTACAATTTTCAGCACTAGACAAAATAAATAAGAAATTAGAAAGGTTGAAAAAAGTGGCATTATTTCAAAAGTCGATTGCTCGGATTGGGCGTCTCCAACCATATATATATATTTAAAAGAAAACCCGAAAAATCAAAGTGTGTGCTGACTTTTTCGACTGGTTTAAATGACTGTTAAATGCGTACTCTCCACCGTCTCCGGTGAATATATTCACTAAATTAAATGGAGGTAGAGTGTTTTCAAAGTTGGACATGTTCAGGTGAAAGTCAGTGAATAATATTCAAAGTACCTGACAATAATCACGCATAAAGTTCCGTTTAGATTGAAGGTAGCTCCAAGCCTATTCCAGCAAATAACAGACACAATGTTGGCTGGTATGGAGTATGCAATCGCTATTTAGATGATATTTTGATTAAAAGTAAAAACAAGGCCCAACACAAAACGTATATTAGAGCAGCATTTCAGAAAATTGAGGAATACGGGTTCAAGCTGAGTGCTGAAAAATGCGAGTTCTTCTTAAAGAAGATAAACTATTTATGGCATATTATTGATAGTGAAGGAAGAAAACCGGATCCGGAAAGGGCTGAGGCTATAAAAAATATGTCAGCACCTGATAATGTGGCTAAACTCAAGGCGTTCTCAGGATTAGTAACTTACTATAGCATTTATATCACGAAAATATAAAATATCATATCAAGTATCAGCTTCATTACTTCTCGTTGAATAGTAAAAAAAACAAACTTAACTGTGATATTAAAACTTTAGAATAAGGATATTAAACTTTAAATTTAAATTTTTAATTAAATTTGTCATTTATGTCTCATTTACAAAAGTTGATGTCGCAACACAGCCCTATTTTCTTTAAAGTTAGTATAGTCTGTGAAGTTTCTTCGAATGTATTTGATTGTCTTCAGGAAATAATCTAATAAAAATTTTGATAATATATCTTTTTCTTTTTTTCAAAAATAATCAAACTTCACTTCTCTTTGGTTACGTGTTCAAAATAAGCGATAAATTTTAATTTTTAATTTTATGAAACCAATTACTAAGTATAGTCATAAGTCGTCGGAAGGAATAAGATAATTCAATGCTTGAGACAACATCTTAACAATTTCTCTTCTTTCCCTCTCTCTCTGTCTCTGTCTCTCTAAAAATATATATACTAGTTTCCTTAAAAATGATAGACAACGTGCTATCATTAAGTTTCTTTTATATAATTTTTCATATGTTGTTATAAGTTATTCTTTCCGGAACATAAATTATATTAAAAAATAATGATAACTTTGATAATGGTTAAAAGTATAGTTAAAACCGCTTGGATAAATAAAACTTTCGGACATTTTTTTTATCTAATTTATGTTCTAAAAAGAAAAAAATATAAAAAATGAAAAACTATGTAAAAAAAATTAACCATAGAATTATTTTGATATAGTTATACTTGTGTGCACACGAACGCACATATATATGAGAGATATATTTCTTGAGAGACAGGATGGATATGGCGGATATGGATATAGGTACATATCTTACACCTTGATTAAGACAATATAATAATCCTTCCCTATTGTGAAAACAGTCATATTTAATTTCCAGTTTATAAGAGTGAAAATATAAAGAAAATATCTACAGTTCTATTCTCTTTATAAACTGCCTTATTTCACGTATTCTAAAACGCTACAAGTGGTAAGACTCATTATATAATTCAACTATGCATTTTAGGAAAGATTTTTCAGGATTTAATAACTTACCATACTAGCAAGCCCAAATTACAGACTCTATAGTGTCATTTTTCTTTCTGTCACAACAAATTTTATCAAATGTTTACCTATTATTAAATAATTGTGATTATTAATAATTAGATTTCCAATATTTTAGCAGAATATTGCACCTATTCATAACAAAAGTAACTCATACTGCCACCACAAGCCACGAGAGATCTTAACACACGGTGCGTTTACGTCCACCTCCCAGTTCATGTTCCAGGACAGCGTCCAAGAATGTAAATGTTTAGTGTTCTTCGTTTAACTGTCAGCCTATATTGGCTGACTGGGTTGGGGTTTGTGAAGTAAGCTTAGATGAACGAGAGACTTATAATATTGGTAGTATTCAGCCCCCTGTTTATCATTAATATTCAAAAAACTATATCGGATGATAATAACTGCCAATACAGCATTTCTTACAAATGACTTATAAGTGTTGAGACATATATGTGGAGTTTGTGATCGCTTCTATCTCGTGAGGGAAGTTTGTGAGGGTTGGCAAATTTCTTTCTATAACTTGACATTTCAATGGTAACACACAGGCTGAATTTTGGATAAATTTCAGGAAAATAATGAATCTTAGCATACAGGAAAAAACAGTATTTCAAAATTTTGGCTGATTTCAGTCGATATCAAGAATCAAAATTTTACAATAATTCTAGACCAATATTCTAAATAAGATGCTTTGGTCATGTTAATTTTTAAAGGAATTCTTTAAAATATATTGTTGTGGATTCCGGGTGAGAAACCACACAAAATAATAAATAACAAAAACAGATATGGAGATAGAAAATGTAAGTTATATTGAACGAAATATACAAACTGGAACGCGGGTTAATCAATTTAGGAATACTATTAGTAGAAAAAAATATAAACAGTCTTGAAGTGTAATAGTAGGTCCGGGTAACTGATTCTAGATCCAACCAACTCCAACTAACTCTGCACCAATTTAAAACTCAACCAAAGTTTCAACTGACTAACTAAACTCTGCTGCTCTATCTATAGGCAGGATTATATGTACACTCAGTCCATTATTATGTACAAAGGGTCTGTCTCACAACATATATATTCATCCTTTATGTGCCGTGTCTCTTTAGTGTGTAGGTGATCATGGGCCTCCAGATCTTTCTGTTACTTCTAGCTTTTAACTTTTGTCGTCATATTTATCCCAAACTTAGCTCTACCATTCATTTACCCAGGCGTTTTCCCTCTGTTCCACCTTCGTTCCCTCCATCTTGTGAGTGCTAGATTCTTCAAACCCCTCCTTCCTCATTACATTCGCAAGAAAATTTAACTGTCTCTTCCAGATGTCAACTATAAGCTTCCTTTTTCTTTCCATTCTCTCCAAAACCTCGTCGTTGCCCACATGTTCGGTCCGTGGAACCCTCAGCATCTTTCTGTAGAACTATATTTCTGTTACTTCGAGTCACTCCATCTTTAAGGTGATTGTCCAGCCATCGCTGCCGCACAGAAGGATAGACATCCCGTAAGAGTTCAGTACTTTTTATTTATTTTCAACGAAATTTCCTGTCTTTTAATACACCCTTAGCCATCCCAATACACCTTCGCATGTAGTTTATGTTTAGTCCTGTCTTCTACCTTTCTTTCACTAAGGATTTCTCTAAGAGGTTTCTAGTTTTCTTTCCGTGTCTGCTATCACCACTATGTTATCTACGTATCATATGGTGTTAAAATTTTGGTCGGTAATGATGAATACTAGCAGGATTTTTAGTTCTTTCAGAAATTCCTCGTTGTATATATTGGATATATCCGGTGAGAAGACACACTCTTCTTTTATTTTAATGTCTTTTCTGAATATGTCAACGTTGCTGAGCAGGTTTAACAGATCATTGTGACGTACTTTGTTGAATACTTTCTGATAACATTGTGGGCATAAATATCGCGTTATTTGTTACGGTGTCTTTGGTGAACCTGCGCTGTTCTTGTTTCATCTCTGGCCTGATTTACCTGCGCACTCTATTTATTAGAATCCGGATGATGAGCTTTGGTATGAAATCCATTAAGTTGATTGTTTGGTTATATATATATATATATATATATATATATATATATATATATATGTGCGTGCGTGTGTGTGTGTGTGTGTGTGTGTGTGTGTGTGTGTGTGGGTGTCTGGGTGTGTATTTATGATGCCACATAGACAGACATGTGAAGGGATCTAATCTAGTGCTCAGCTACGCGGATAGCCGGTTTTGTGACTGTTGATGATGATGATAATTGTCACGTGAATATTGTCTTTTATGATACTGAAATTTAATGAAGTTTTAAACGGCAATTTCAAAAATTTGAAGTGATTCCGTTAATTGTCGGGAGTTTCAATATGAAGAGCTTTGAAAATGTGTCTCTTTTTGCTGTCTGACTCTTTAACACTGTATTGTTAAGAATTTATTTCCATTTTGAGTATATGTATCCCGTGTTCATATATTACAGGAAGGAATTGAAGTTGTATACATTATAGAATGTTTTCAATTATTGTTTCAAATATCTCTAATACGGTTACTTAATGTGTTATGTAGAGTGTATTTGATTGTATTGAGATTTTATTCTAGACTATTAAATTACATATATTAAATTTTAAATATTGATATATAATAGGTCAAATTTATTGATGTTATTCATCTGACCGCACATATCTATGAACTTGTATGAATATAAATAAAAAGATAAATAGAGAGGGAGAGAGAGCGAGTGTGAGATAGATTCTTATGCAGAAATATTTTTTTAATGTAATTTCGAGGGATGCTGAACGTTTCTAGTTCAACCAAGGGGATGAAACTATATATTTTAGTCCTTTTTAGTGAGCCGGTTTGTGTCGAGAAATTTTCAGCGACCTCTCATTTATTTTAATACAACGAAAAGAATGACATTAATGTTTACATGATTAAACAAGATTCAACTTGAAGATGATACATGAAAATAACAGTGAACTCGGATAGCTTATAACACAGTTACGTATATTGCATACATTTGGGGAATTTTCTAAACAGGCGACATTAGTGCAGTGAATAAAATAGAACAAGGACTGCCATTCATACTGTTTTTACTTCTTATTGTTGAGTTGCTGTTCTCGGGTTGCATTCTTCTTCATTATGGAGACTTATTTACGAACCATTACAGAAAGAACAGCTGGAGGGGTTCACAGATACCTTTTTTCAGCTTGTACCTTACTCATTTAACACCCCCAGTCGAGCTCTGTAGTAAATATTCCTTACGGATATGCGCTGAAGTAATGAATCTCGAATTCACCATTAAATCGAAACGTCATGAGAATATAATTCAGACACAGTGACGGCAGTCTGCTATTTTAATGGATTCAGGACATCCTTGCTAACAAATTATTCAGGTTCCTTCACAATTTCGATATAATAATTGGATAGCGCCGATAAAACGTGAATGCTACTTGCAATCATTTGACAAATGGCACTGTTACTTCTCTCGAAAAATTGTCGCTACCTTTTTGTCTTCGTGACGATATTTCTTCCCACAGTTTGTTTTTTTCTGTAAAATTGAACCGAATATATACATATATATATATATATATATATATATATATATATATATATACACACAAGTTTCCTTAAAAATGATGAATAAAGAAATAAAGATATCTAGTGATTTTTTAATTTATTGTGTCCTTACGAGTTTTGTAGTTTGAGGACAGATTTTGAAGATAATGGCCATAGTATAGATTTCTTCGAGTGCTTTAGTCTAACATTTCAATCATTTTAAACGGGGAGTTAATTTTCTGTGATAACAAAGACTAATAATATATTTTTATATACTGTATTGTAGTACAACCATTTTTGCAACTGTAATTTAATTCACTTTTTAGTTGAGTTTCACTTGAAGTCTGAATTCGTTCGTAGGCGATGATATTCACTGAATGTCTGTGAATTTATTATGAGAAGTGTTCCTAATATGTTTACAGCTAGGTGTTCTTATGATCTTTGCGCGGTCTATGAAAATTTTGTGCATGAAAAACAGGAATTGAGTGTGCGTATTTAACTGCATTTGATAGTGCTAAAATCATAAAAGCGATTAATAAAGTACATGATAGAAATACTACCGTAGTTGTGTATTCAAAATATTTGATTTGAATTCTGTTTTTATTCACGGTACCTCAACACAGGATGTGCATTGTGGTGCATTGGATATCGGCTCGGAAGAGAAATCGGTGGAGCCGAGTTCGATTTTCAGCCGAATTCATTGCATTCACTTACGCGCAAATACCCTTGGGAAAGTTATTAATCCGTCTAATCCTTCCAGTTATGGGTTAAATAACAGGACAGACTGGGTTCTATAGCCTTGGTCGGCAACCAGTCTACCGCAGAAAGCAATGGCAACCTACTGCGGGATAATGTTCTGCCCAGTCAGTCATGTCTCTCTCGAGACATGATCGCCCAAGCGTGTATCACGTATCACAAATTGTAAATGAGATTAGTGTACAGGAGGAGGTTGAATTCACAGTATATATATATATATATAAAACTCAATATATCATCAAAAGTGATTATAAATTATAATTAATTTCGACAAGCTAATAAGCTCATTTCACCACGTTTTATTTGGCATAAATTTGTCTCAGAATATTCAAAAACATTTTTTAGCGAAATAGAAATCAAGTAATATGACTCAGAATAGAAACTTTCAGTCTTATCTGGTAAGGGTCAACAAGGTTAGGAAAGAAAAAGTTCATTGGGCAGAATGAGTGAACATAAACCCATACACACCCACCTACAACAACAGGAATACATATTCGCATAGATACATAGATACATACATGCATACACATATCCACACATACACACACATACATATATGCATACAGATATGCTTATGTATACAAATACACATATACACACATCCTTTCATATATACATAAAACTATCGTATTCACACCTTCACATGCACACTTATGAAGACTAGACATACACGCGTGTAATTAATACTAACACAAATATACCAACAACCTTCACATATAGACACAAAAAAACTGACATTACATACATACGATAAAGTAGCTGTAAACATATACATATACAGGTATATATGTCAACTACATTTGGGTTTCAACCACAAGATGCAATAAATCCTCAAAGAGTAATATATATATATATATATATATATATATATATACACACAACTCTGAGTTATATATATAAACTACTCTTTGTGACACACACACACACACACACACACACACACACACACACACACACACATATATATATATATATATATATATGTCATGTGCAAGTTTCATTAAAAATGACGGATGAAGAAATAAAGAATATTTAGTTTGTTTTTTTATTTTCTTATGTCCTTTCGAGTTTTTTTTTATATTAAGAACAGACTGTGTGAAAATAATGGGCATATTATTGGTTTCTCTGAGTGCTTTTGTCTAATATTTCATTCATTTTAAATGGGAATTTATTAGAAAAAAAGGAAGGAAACCTACAATTTTGATCGAGTAGTGTACACACCCACCCAACAAAATGCATACAAATACGTATATACATATACAAATATATAAATACATACATATAAATATGCAGGTTTCATTAAAAACGACAGATAAGGTGTGATGGTTAAGTTTTTACGTTATTTTTTCATGTGATCATATGATTTTTAGGACATGAATTATATACAAATTGTCCAAATGTTTTGTTTATCCAAGCGCTTTCGGCTATAACTTTAGCCATTTTAACTATCACACCTTGTATCTCATTCTTAATGAAACCTGCATAAACGAGAGACTGCTGCCCAAATATACAATACAAATATGCGCATGCATTATCATGTATATACATACATTGACAGACATAAATATGCATATAAACACACATGCATATATACATATATATATGCACATACACATACATACCCATACACACTATCCATCTACATATGCATACACATATTTTATACATACAGTTTCGCATTCACGCATCCACATATCCACCTCTGAAGACCAGATATATACGCGTATGCACAAAATTAAAGCTAACACATATGTACATAAGTTTATACATTTACACGCAGTAAGGACCTCTATTAATTAATATACATAATACAAAGTAGTTACACACATATATTACCATATATATCAAATACATACAAGAGTATATATATACATTTCATAGCAGATTTCTACTTTAATTTCTTCAATGCGTAAAATCCTCTAACGTATAATCAACGTAAGATGGGAATGAAACCGCAAGCATGACGGAATGTGGTAAATTTAAAATTCTTTTTAGCAGGTAATTTAAATTTATTTCTATATCAGCATTTAAAAATGATTTAAATTCTTAATTTAATAATTTTTTTTTCTGAATTTGATAATTCTAATTTTTTCCCTTTCAAATTACATCTTTTTCTGAATCTATTGGGGGTTTGGGATTTATCTATAATCTTCCATTCAATTTGTGGGGGAGAGATTTCTGTCTTTTCATACTCAGAAATATTTAGAAAGAGCGGTTGTATATTTTAGGTTAGGTCTAGAGAAACATTAGTTATGATTATATAGACGCCTTTTTCAGAATCTGGCAGAAATCTAGGCATACTTTTTTTCTTATTTTAGTATTTACTCGGAAAAGCAATTATAACAAAGTTCTTTACGAAATTCAAACTATCCAGCAAAAACTTTTTGATATAGAGGGGTAGAAGTCTATAATATTAAATTGGATGAAGCTTACCTTATCTTTGTTTTTAATGCTATTGAGTGATTTGATAGTGTCAAATTAATCTTTCTACGGATTTTTAAAGAAATATTTTTGTACAGAGTCAATTATATTTTTAAGTATTATGTTTAGAGTTAAGTCCCAGATCAGTTTTGGAGGATTTAATCAATCTAGTATATAGTTTATTACCGAAGTTAGGTTTGTGGTCTTTGAAAAGTAAATATGAATTTTTCAGGGAGATTTTAATTCAGACACTAAAAAAAAAAAGATTAAAATTAATTTAATTCATTTTAAAATAAGTTCTGAAAATTTCCTAAAAATACGATAATTTGATTTTTTCAAGAATTTTCAAAGCAACTTTTTTTACCAAACAAGCGCTAAAACACTCATAGTAAATTTGACGCAAGTAAAACAAGATTTGTAACCAAAATTTAGAAAGTACTAGAAAGAATTAAAACATTTAATGAACCAATATAAAAATATTTCACTTTATTCTACTTTACCCACTTTTATAACATAAACATTTTGATGATAAAACATTTTTTTATCAAGTTTGGAACCTTTTTTCATCATGCTATGCTGTTTTTCAGTGAATTATTAGAAATACCTACTGTAGGGTGTCATGATTTCCTACGTCATAGAGAGATATAGCATTAAAATAGCAAATGTTATCAATTTTTTGTAAAAAATGTAAAAGATATTATATATCAAAGTGTGGAAATAATTTAATCTTTAATTTCATTAGTCAGCAAAATAATTTGTACATTTCCTAACGAAATTATCATTAATCTAAATAATTGAAAGTATTTATCTGCTATCTTTTTCCGTTTGAGAAATGTGAAATTTTAAACTAAATAATTATAATACATTTTCACAATACATTCATTTAAGTATAGCATGAATATAAATTATGATAATTATCTTTACAGAGTACTTGTATGATAAAACATAGCGTTTATAATGTGAAAAGTTGGGGTTTTCATTGGTATTATAAACTCAATCAAGGAAGTTAAATGGACTCTTGTGGATTTTCTTGAGATAGAGTTTATTTTATTTATATGCATAAATTTTCATATATGGTCATAATGAAAATCAAGATTGTTATTACAAAACAGCTTACTTTAAAAAATCTATTTTTATGAGGATATAAGTAGGACTGTGAATTGTAATATTAAAGAAGATGCAAGTTATTAAGAAAGTAATACTGATAAAAGAAAACAACGACAAATAAATTAAAGGGTGATTACATTATTATTCGTCATGTAAATTTCTTTTGAATAGAAACACACAGAATGAATGAGTGAAAACAAAAATCACTTCAATTGACATGTTCATTTCAATTAACACTTAGACGGCAAACTTCATCATTTGATGTTGCACAGAAGTTAATTGCTGCTTTAAATGTTTTCAAATGATACGGACATAATTCACTTGTGACTCATGTCTAAATGATCAATTTGTAAGTTTGGTTATTGTTGTCTGGGATTCATTAATTTTCTATAGTATTTGTTTTCAAATAAATATGGAAGAACAATTAAGACACATTGTTATATCTGCATGTATACTTCTCGAAGGAACAACAGGTGAAAACTTGACGGAAAGAAAGTACAACTCTATTGTCAACGGAATACTTCAAAGAATATCATACTGTTAGAAAATATTCACTTTAAGTAATTTGTTCTGTCTCACTTATTTATTTCTACGATCTAAAAGGAGTTAAAATATAATTTTATAGTTTTTGTATATAATTAAGGCAAAATAAGCATAAAAGCTACCCTTTAACTATTTTTTCGTTTTTTACTTTCCTCTCATCAGCTCTCTTCACACCAGTGTTCGCATTCTTCTCTTAGCCATTTTCAGACACCCCCTATAACCTGTTCCTTCTTATCAACACTCTCCTCTTATGTAACCCCTGTGCACCAGAAGCAGTACTGCCTTGCTTTGGATGAAATGATTTTAAAAAAGGTCCGCTTAATAAAGTTTATAAAACGGAAGGAGTGGTTAATAAATTGGAAGTAGAAGATTCTAATAGACGGAAAAAGGATTATGTGCGATACTTTGAAGGCGATGTCAAAAAAAGATTTACCACCGTAACTCCTGTTCGGTTTGAAAAGCACAGGAATTGTAACAGACTCACCAGCCAAATGTGCGAATTAAAAGATACAAACAACAGCTCTCTCTCAACTGCGCACCACACATAATAATCAAGGGGTTATATTCTGAGGCGTTAGGCGGCCAGGTTTAATAGGTGATATGATCGCTTGTAACGGCATGGTGCAGAATCCTGTTACCAGACATAAGTTCTTTCAGCAGCCACTCTTTTGAACAAGCGCAGCATTATTGCCTCAAAACAATTGGTGTAGCGTGAGGCACTGTGAAAAGCTGAATTAGGTATAACGTCGCCATCAATAGGGGTCTTTCTAAAAATCTTCGAAATCACCATTAGACTCTTCCAACTCTTGCTGAATCTTCTGCACATCCCTCAGATAGAAACCCAAACACTCTTAAATGTTCGTACTAGAGCATCTGGCGCAAATACCAAGAAGTACAACATGCTGTTTTCAAACTTTTCTCTGAGTGAATTGAGTCAGAGTACTCTTTTTCTTAGAGACTGTACCCTACATTACTGCGCAGTCCACAAAATCAAAAAGATTGTCGTATTTTAATCACACTTTCAGAACTTAATCAACAATGAATTAAATTATTTTACGTTTTATTTAGAAAATCCCCGTCATTTTTTGCTGTTGTTTTACGTATGTAAATTAAATGCCCACCCTTTTAACAATCATATTAATTAAAAACATAACTGCTTGGATAAGTTTAATAATTTCTTTAAAACAAAAACATAATTTACCGAAAATCTTCTCTGAATCGTGAAATAAAAATGCAATAAGACTAAGACATTATTTTATTAAAAAAGCTTTTAATTTCTTATATAATCATTGTCTTAAAAATATCGATGAATAATAAATTTTTACAAGGATTTAAAAACTGATTAGAATAATTGATTTAGTTTTAAATCTTTTAAAATTATTTATTAATTACCCTCTTTTATATTAAATTATTATAAAGAAAAACTGTATTTAATAATGATAAATGGAAGGGCTTAGTACAAATAATCAAACACCATTATCTAAAAATAATTTTGAATTAATTTTGTGTGAATATCAACGTACTGATTTATAGTAGATACAAATGTTTATACACGCAATTGTCAGATAATAAAGGCAGTAACTATCGTAAATGTAAAGCGAAAGTATCTACAATTCAATGAAACATTAGATTATAGAGAATGTTTTCCTAAATTTTTAAGATTATTGAGTACTTACAAAATATAAAAGGTGCTTACGTTATATTCTTCAATCATTTTTTACGGATAAATCCATCTATCATCAAATTGTCAACATCTTAAATAAACAGCTACTGACGAGATAAAAAATACTTTTTTGCAACTTCAAAATTAAATAATATTTGTTTCAAATCAAATTCATTATATTTTAGATCAGCTAATATTCCTTAAAAAAGTTTTAAAAAAGTATATACTAACACATCACTCAATAAGTCTCGGGCCTAACTAATAAAGCAACAACTTTTAGACAAATTTCGACTTTATTCATCAACATAGTTTCCTTCTAGGATGATACACTGATTCCAACGCTTCTCTAACAATTCGGTGCTTTTTTGGGTTTTTTTTTTTGCTTTTTTGGCCTCAAAATACGCCTCAGTTTCCGATATTACTTTTTCATTAGAGCCAAATCTCTTTCCTTGGAGCATTCTTCTGAGGTCTGCAAATAGCCAGTATTCGCTGGGGCCCAGATCTGGAGAATAATGTGTATTTTTGTTCTTCATTTGTAGTCATTTTTTGTTGATTTCTTCCTTCAAACACACCAATAATGCTATATAATATTCGCTATTGATGGCTCTTCCTTTCTCAATGTAATCGATGAACAAAATATTTTCACATCCCAAAATATGGTAGCAAATATCTTGCCTGTTGATGTTTGCGTCTTTCGTCGCTTTGGACGGCTTTCACCTGCTGTTGTCCACTCAGCTGACTGCCGATTTGACTCCAGAGTGAAGTGGTGGATCCATGTTTCATTCATTGTTACATATTTACGAAAAACACATTCTTGTTGCGTTGAAACAGTTGCAGACATCGCTCTGAATCGTCTACACGTTTTTTTTTCGATCGACTGTCAGCAAACGTGGCACCCACCTTAAATACAGCTTTCGTATTGACAAACGTTCATGCATAATGGTGAATACACTGCCATCTGATATGTTCAACTCCTCTGCTATCTTACGCAACTTCAATTAAGGATCAGCCAAAACGAGTTTGTGGATTTTTTTTTTGTGTGTGTGTGTTTTCCGGGACAACTGCCGATTTTGGGCAACATGAGCGTTCAGCATCATACCACCTATTAACCGTTATTTCTGACGGAGCAGAATCCAAATAACACTTATCAAGCCATTGCTTTTCTTGAACAGTATTTTTTCCCATAAAACACACATCAACACACGAAATTCAGAATTTTCCAATGTTTTGAAAATTTGCAACAGTAGATTTACTTAAATAACTGTAATTTGTAAACTAATAATCCGATTGGGCGGAAATTTTGTTACGTGCCATTTGAAGGTTAGTATTTCATAAAAATCATATGGATTTTTTTTATTAGTGCCGCCATCTATATGTCAGGCCAGGGACTTATTGATTGATGTGCTATTTTTTCAAGATTTTTTAATAAAGAGAATTATATTTTGAAGACATGTGGCTAAAATGGTTCTAAAATTAATGTTTTCAGTAATTTAAACACGAAAACTTCTTTCAATCAAGTAAATTAGTTCGAAAATAGAGCACGTTTTTTACTCATTGTAAATATTAAATTAAATCTATTAACTTGAAATGAACACTAAAATAAAATCTTCAAGAAAAAGTTTTAGTTTTAAAAATTAATTGAAAAGTTAACCATCGTGAATTTGTAGAGGTATATATATATACACAGAGAGAGAGAGAGAGAGAGAGAGAGAGAGAAAGAGAGAGAGAGGTACATATATGTGTGTGTATGTGTATGTGTGTGCACCGCATATATATAACACGCTAAAATTTCTCCTCTCATTCTATGCGTTTATGGCTTAAAGAGTAGGGACTTCGACTGACACCAGATCGGTCGAGTTTGGGTTGTGGCTGAAAGCAATTGGAAGTCTAGCCACCCTGATGATCTGTGATACACCGAAACAGGCTTGTATGTGGATGACTATTATATGTATATATATATGTATTCAATTTATATATGCACCATGCGATATTTTACCATCATTTATTTCATTTCGTACATATGAATTGCTATAATTTATTGTGACAAACTGTAGAGTGGTTTTTCAATGTCCGCTCCACCGATTTTTAATTCCCAGTTGGCCTTCTCTTTGACTAACGCGGCCGCCTACTGCAAGGGTGTCCAGTCTATCTTGCTATTTAGCCTATGGTTAAGTGAAAAGGGAATGGATTCGTGCATTACATATAACCTTTAATACTCATTAAACATCGGCTATTTTAAAGTAAATAATATTTCATATGCATTCAATGGATAGTTTAAATTGTTACTTTTGTCTATGTTTAATTGAAAAATCGCATCTTTAAAACAACACAATGGACACTTTTGTAGCGTAAATTAGAGTAAGATATCGAGAAGAGTTTTGCTTCAACTCAGATTTTCCATTTGGTTTTACTCTTTCTCTGAATTAGCCTCGATATTGCAATCCCGTTGCGTATTTCTATTAGTTTTTCTTTTTTGTTTCAGTTTGGCTTTGAACTATTATTTTCCATCTTTGTTGATCATTCGTAATTTCTACTTATCTTTACACATATATCAAATTTGTTTTTATTTTCCTTAAACATCTTCCCCATTTTCTTACTGATCGATTTCTTTATACTCTATTTTCGTATCTGATGTCATGTCTCCCTTAGCATTTCCCAATTTTTCATCACATAAGTATCATTTTGAGGCTTAATTTCTTTCCTCGTTCTCATTTGTGTCTCATTAATTATTCATTGTTTCCTGTGATGGAATGGACTAACAGTTTTTTGTAACTTTACTCCTCCTTTCCAGTTTTACTTCTCTCTCAATTACAGACAATAGCAGAAATCACCGCGTCCACAAGCTTGATACGTCATCATTCGCTGAATCTTAATCTAAAATTCTTAGCGGATTATGCTCGATTTATATGATTAAAGTTAATCACTCAATAGGAAGAGATTATATTAGAAAAGGAATACTTCTAGTCTACAATAAATGAATTTTTCATCGTTAGGACACGGATTTGTTGATTTATTTGCATCTAGCCCAACAGTATGCGAGCTATCAGCAATACTTATACTTCATGACAAGATGTTTGCCTTTTATATTTAGCCGGGATAAGAAGAATCTAATTTAATGCAAAAATATTTAGTCTTAGCAAAATATGACTAAAGAATTTTTTCTTCTGAAATAGTTGAGATGATTTGAATCAGAAGAGATATTTGTCTAGAATGCATATATTTTTGGAACTGTGATGAGGTAAATTCTCACTTTACAATCATACAAAGCGAATGCGGTTTTCCTTTAAATCCGTATACCTTGTTTTCATTTAAATAGTGTTGAAAAGAAATCACTTTCTGACTCAAAAACACATTTCAAATTAACAGAAAAAAAAATACTTGTATAGAAATAAACTATCATGGTGAGACAGTTTAAAATTTTATAAAAAATTTGTTTCTATTATTATTTATTACTGAGTGAATGATACATACAATCCCAATATATCGCTTCAACGGACACGTTTAATAATTTTTATAAATTGAAGTACAAACTTAATTGTTTCTAATATATGTGTACAGATATAGCAATAATGTAATTCATAGTTCTGTGATAATTTGAAATTGAGTTATATCTAAAAGTATATCACTCCCAGAAAAGTATTCTCAATTTTAATACAATTATTTCAAACTAATTGAAGTACCTCGCGCAACATTGCAATATGCCAATGAAATACGTTTTTCAACTTACATATATAATGGCACACCAGTATTTATCTCAGTTACAACCATCAATAATATCTAGTCTATAAAGAGAAATATATTTTATGATCACTTGCAAACAATCGATATATATTGAACTGCTAATTTTTATTCATATCTGTATAAGCTGACTTTGCCAATAGACGCATGTCTTATAAAATCAGCCTACCAATGTATGTATGTTAATATTAAAGTACTACTCTTCTACTAGGGTTTTCCATTCTGTCTTCTTCTCTCTAAGCCAGCTTCGACATTACACTCCTGTTACGTATGGTTTCTTTTAATCTTGCTTTTTTTTAGTCATGATCCATTCTTTGTCATCATCTTTGTCGATGGCATTTGCCACTTCTTACTATAATCTACAATTCCGACTTTTCACTTTTTCAATATCGCATTTGATTCTATTTTCCTTAAACGTCATTCTTCTTTTCTCACTTGTCGGTTTCCTTATCCTTGGTTTTTCATATTTGAAGATTTTTGCATTATCTTTTACCATATTTCTCATTCTTCCTTCCACTTCTTTTCGTACCTGCATCTCTTATCTTCCTCAGCGACACCAGGCTTTATATTTTTATTGTCCTCTTTTATTTTTGTCTTGTATTCATTTTTTTTACGTCAGTATAATTATTTTTTATTACTTTTTTTATTCTTGGTTCTTTTCTTATTTAGATTCATTTTGTTAGTCTTCTGCCTTCTTTTTCTTTTTTTTCTTTTTCTTAAATAGTTTCTCTTTTTTCTTTGTCCCATTCGTTTTCTCTGTCCTCAACGCCGGCTTCTTCCTAATCATTCTTTATTGCATCCCAACACCAACCTATTACTTATTCTTTTCTTTTGAGTCATTGCGTTCATCTTTTATCTACTATGCCTTCTCCTCATTTCTCCAGAGCAGCAGCGTCCACTCCAGCCTTCAACTGAGGCAGCAGAAGCATCTTCAGGCACCCAGCTATTCTGCACCCATATACCACACTATTTCTTGTCTCCTTTTATCGAACTATATCCACCTTATTTGACTACAGGACTATCACTGTTGACCGATAATCTACACACTTTCTTTGTCCCTTAGCATGATAGCAGGTCGGTAGTAGGGTGGGAATGAAATACGACCATCACAAGTGACTTCATTAGGACATTATCTGTTCCTCTTTGAACATTTCGCTTTTCTATGCTAATACCAGCCCACAGCGGACCATGGCGTAACCGGGAATAGAAATGGCGTCTGATTCTTTCGATTGTGTATGGAGGCAGCCCTTAACCGGTTAATATTGCTGAACACAAAGTAAAGAGAGACCGCATTTGGAGACAGCAAAATATTCAGGTTTGTTAGGATAGTAATTCAGACGAAGACAGACAGACAGGCTTTCTTTCTTTCTTTCTTTCTTTCTTTCTTTCTTTCTTTCTTTCTTTTGCTTCCTATCCGTATTTCTTTCACAGTTCTTTTACTAACTTTTTTCAAATTGCGCATTTTTTTGCTTTCCATAGGTTTCGTATTCTTCTCTTCTTGTTACTTAATATATATATATATATATATATATATATATATATATATATATATGCATTTCCCTGCATTTAAAGTTATATTTTGTTCCAAAGAAACATTAATAATAATAATAATAATAATAATAATAATAATAATAATAATAATAACTACGTTGATTGACGTAACTCTTTTAATATTTTGCAGCACGAAGAACGATATCCAGAAAAGAAAAAGAAAAGAAAAAACAGAATGTTTACCAATATTTCAACAGTATATGTTTCTTTTCAAGTCATACTTAACACAAATTGCATACAATCATAAAACAATCTCTTGAAAAAAGGAAATGGTTGCACTGGTAATTAACGCGACAAAGCAAGTGATTTTATTTACAAAACAACCGACATTTTTTACACAGAATTGAATTTATACGAATATGCATTCTTGTTTTATCTGTAACTTGAAGAAGACAGACGTTCTATCGGAATATTGTTAAACATTATTAAGCTCTGCGTCTATTCCTTTCTGGAAACCGCGCGCTTTTAGCAGAATTCTTCTTTTTCTTTACTTGTTTTATCATTAGTAATTCTGCTTCAGTTTGAAATTCTTCCTTCAGCCATCGATTTTTAATTTTGGTTTTCTTAAATTTATTCTTGCGAACGTTTCGATTTTAGTTAAATTCCTTCTTTAAGTATTCTAGCCTTTTAGGATTTTTATTGCTCTACTTTCAATCGATTTTCACTTATATTTCTACATTTCCATCTTTCAAATCATTCGGGTTCACTCACCTGAAAACCTCTGTATATTTTCTGTATTTGTTTTTTAATCTTTTCATTTTTGATTTATTTATTTTCTTTCTTCTGCTTCATTTTTATTTTATTTTCTTCCTTCATATTTTTATTATTGTATTTTTCTTTATCATACTTTTCTGTTTTTTCTTTCTTTTTTTCTTTCTTTTTTATAACGCGTTTTTGCTTTTGTTCTATCTATCTTATTTTAAATTTTCTTTTCTCAAAATATTCGTTACTCTCCTATTTCGAATTCATTTATCTTAGTCAAGATTCGTTTGTCTAATTTTCCTTTATATTTTATTTCATATTTAATTTCATGAAATTATAAATCTTTTTTAAAGGGTTCTTTAAAAACAGCCTCTCATCTACTCCCTTTACATACTTCATTTTACTCCCGCCGATTTTCTATTCTTCTCAAAGTAATTTCGTATATAATTTCGAACTTCATTACAGCCAAAGAGAGTTATTGTCTATTCTTCCCTTTTCAGAGCAGCATATCTGAAAGAATGGTTATGCTAATTGCCCGCGGAGAGCAATCTACAACACAAGTCATTCTTCACTCATCCATTTTGATTCTATTTGCGAGCGACATGAACTCATCCGAACAAGCATGCGTGGGCATTACTCCTCATTCTATCAGCGTTCATATGACTTAATGCTTCATTATGTATAAATACACACACACACACACACACACACACATATATATATATATATATATATATATATATATATATATACATGAATATATATGTTGAATACTTGAAAACTATTGTCTGTTCGTGCAAAGAAAGACACATATTTTATTGAGAAATCATGGAATTTGATGGGCTGTGTGATAAAGTCGTGGAAGCGTTAAGACGCCTGATCGTCTCGAATTGGCCATTGAATGTAAAATGAGCTATCGTGACGATTCAAAACTAGTTTAATTTTCATGTCGGTTAAATATCACATGAAAAACATTCATAATATTGAGTTATGCTAATATTACAAGTGCTAGATTTTCGAAAAGAGAAAAAAGCCTTCACATAATAACCATTTTTGACACCTATTAGCATAACTGGCATAAAATAGAATCCTGGGAAAGTAGGAATACTGTCATTTCGTTTTCTTTTACTTTATGTTTTTAATTTATGTGAAATTTATTTCTACAACTTTCAGCATTTTTATTATACACTTTTCCTTCTTAATTATAGGAGAGGTTTTGGTTCAAAGAAATGAAATAAGGTTAAAAAAATAAGATTTTGTACTCATATTTGATAATACGCCTTAGAAAAATTAAAAGTTCCTTTTTCAGGTTAAAGTGTCAGTTATGTAAACCCAAATTTATGGTTCTGTAAATTCTATCTCTTATAAATAAAAAGGTAAATTATGTAAATGCATGATATTCATCAAATCCAATTTAATTTGTATGTTCATTAATGGTTTAATAATATTGAAAATCACACCTTTTGTTCTAAATTAATTTATTTGCACTTTAAGAAACATCGTCCTTAAATTATCTTCTTTTTAAATTTCAAAAGAAAATAGTTGAGTTTATCATTCGACATCTACTTTGTTATTAAATTTTGTATTATATCAAACCTCTATATTCATAACTAATATATTTTAACTGCGGATAGATAAAGTTTGTTAAGAGATCTGTAATACAATAGATGCATGAAAAATGATTCCTGTGTAATATGTGACTCACCTTAAATGCTAGATGCTAAAATAGATTAGTGTCACACAAGATCGCAAAAATAGGCCTGGTTCATCAGTAGCTTTATCTGAAAGATGATTTCCTAGCTGATGGGTGCAGATTGTGCAGATTCTTAGTTCTTCCGATGTTAGAGGCATCTAAGATGCACGCGTGGAAAAAAGGAGACCTATATATATATATATATATAGATATATATATGAGACATTCTGATATAATAGATCATAATGTCATACATACAAATGTTGTAAAACGTTTGATTTACATTAATAGGAAAGGATCAGTACCAAAGACAGTTACATAGGCATTGATAATGAAGGAAAATATAACTTCTAAATATTGCGAATGGATTCATTAGTCAGTTTTACATTAGAGGATTAAGATGGGGATAAAATTAATTTCCTTGTTCTTCATTGAAATAAATCTTTTGAGATAAATACGTATCTGTATTAAAATACTGATATAATAAAACGTAATAATTAAGAGTAACATTAACAAACAAAAAAATTGCTTTAAAATTTAAGAATGTTTCTCGGTGGAAGTTGTTTACCAACGATACTATTTGAAATATATTATTTTGAAATTCCTTCTTTGTCGAACCGAAAATCTTTGAACTGCGTTTATTAATATAACTGAAAACATCTTAACGAAGATACCCAATTTCTTGCCTTAGTAGCATCACATTTTATTCATTTTTACAATCGCGGTTACATTTTCATCATTTACTATATGTTTCATAATGCGTTCCTGTCTATTTACACACGTGTAAGCATTGAAAAAGATTGTCAATTTTACGTAGATTCATAAAATGTGAAGTTTTCACTTCCAAAAGTCACTTAATTCATATACAGACATATATCTTGAATTTAAACCATTGCGCACACATTTAGGCTGTGTTTATATATTAAATATTATTATATTATATTCAGAATGCATAACAAAAAATGTTTTATGTCAGCAAGTTTTAGATATTTAACTTTTATCTACTTGAGATTTAAAGAGAAAATATTTGAAAATTGGAGAATGTAAGAAAAAAGTTGACTAAATGAATAACTCTAGCAAAATGAAACGGAAGATGTATAACACAATAGCTTATCTGTTGACTTGTCTTTCCCTTTAAGGGAAAAAGAAAGTAAACACCTAGTAATAAAAAAGCAGCACAAAATGACGCAATAAGCCGAATTAATCTGAAAAGAAAATGTTTATGACTTGATTGAAAGGTTAAAATGACAATGGAAACTTTTTCGATTTTTCTGCAAGAAATGTGGAATTTAGGTGAAAATGCGTGCTTTTGATGTATTAAATTAGAAGAATAGCGTTCTTCGCAGCAGTCAGTATATTCATATGTGCCTGTGTATGCATGAGGCCGACAGGAAACCATTCGATCGGGTAAAACTCACCATGCGGATTTCGCATGCTTACTGCGGAATTTAATGTTCGGTACACACACACACACACACACACACACACACACACACATATATATATATATATATATATATATATATATATATATATATATGCAGGTATATATTTGTTAGATATGTCCAGCAGAAGATTAAATCTAAGTTTGTAAATATTTATTTCAGATACTGTACATATCTACGAATAGATATGTTATATATACACACAGAAAATACGATATATATATATATATATATATATATATATATATATATATATATATATGTATATCATATAAATCTAAGATATTGCACATTAAGCGCTCGATATAATACAGAGCTATTACGTATATATCAATAAATATACATATTATTTCTCACTAGTGGCGTGACTCGGAGTTTCATGCATCTTAAAGTGTTGAGTAGAGACTCTACTCAATACAGGAAGTCGAGTTACCGGTGAAAAGTAATAGGTATATTTACTGAAGTCAAAAAACGAAAATAAAACACCTACAGTTAAATGGAAAGTCCTCAAACAAGCCAGAACATCTAAATCAATAAAATAACGATGTTTCTTTTGTCTTCAAGAAAAAATGGAGTTTTATATAAAAATGTGATTTCCTAAATTTTAGATTAAGGTTGAATATACAAAAATAGATTAATTATAAAAACTAAGTTTAAATACAAAAATATTGTATAGTCGTACAATTCATTAATAAAGATAGGTTTAAAAAATGCTAATTACTATTCCCACTTCATCGCATCTATTCCTACTCCTCCCTAGCCTATATACATTTCTTTATTTTCCCCTTTTATTAAACCCGAAGAAAACCAGGCATTATCTATTCTTCTATGTGCCCTGTCTCTTCAGGACGTAGGTGATCATGGTTCTCCACGTCTCTCTATCCCTTGTGGCTCTTAATATGTTTGCTCCTGTTACTCCTGGCAAACCCGTTCCGGCATCCACCTGATCAGGCCCTGCAAATATGTTATCCGCTGCCTTCCTCTGTCTCTCTTTCCTTATATATGGCCAGTCAGTATTAGGTTCTCCAGGTTCTCCTTCCTCATTGCGTGTCCCAGGAACTTCAGTTGTCTCTTTCTGATGATCAGTATTAATTTACTTTTTGTTGCCATTCTTTCCAACACCTCATCGTTGCTTGCATGCTCAGTCCACGATATCCGCAGCATCCTTCTGTAGAACCACATTTCCGCTGCTTCCAGTTTTGTCCTCATTTTCGATGATATTGTCCAGCATTCACTGCCGTATTGAAGAATTGACATCACATAGCAATCCAGCACTCTTTTCTTTGTTTCTAGTGACATTTTCCTGTGTACTTTACTACCTTATCTTTTAATGTTAAATCTTTTCGACACGTTCATTAATCAACTCTATCCCTTATTTATTCCTTCTTTTCACTCAAAATTTTAACGGACAATTTACAAGACTTATTCTCTTATCCATCACCCCACCTACATCTCACACACAACTCGCCAAATATGAGAAAAAGACTTTCCATTCCCTTTCAATCACCAAATATAAGAAAAAGACTTTCCATTCCCTTTCACACAACCTAATGAGACATTGTCATTTCAATGTCGAAACAAAATGCACACTTTGTAATGGATAATAATTTGTACATGTTCTAAACTATAGTTTATAATAAATATTCACAGCTCTATATTGTATATCGAGCACTGTTTTAGATTAATGTTTTGAACGTTGTAAATTTTTCTTTCTTCCTTATTCACTCTGGTATATTTAGTTATGTATATGTTCAATATCTTCAGCCGATTTATGATAACTGCGTTAATGTAATTTATATCACTTGAAGATACCGAAAGGTTGAAACCTAGGTTGTAGGAATAACTCATTTGCAAATAAAATTTTTTCAAAAGTTCTACCGTATTTTAATAGAACTGTATAATGGTCTAATTTAATTATGACTGAAAACTAATTATACAGTGGAACGTGGTGTATGCGACCTCCGTCATCAGCGACTACCTGCTATTAACCACCGTTTTTCTATACAGGGACGATTTGCTAATGTTAGTTGACCCCCAGTGAACGACCTCTTCTAAAACGCGACCACCGACTAGCATGAAATAATAAAAATCACTGGTCAATTTTAAAAAAATTCATTTTGGCAGTACAGTTCTAATCTCTATATGAGGTGAACTGAAGTTAGTAATCTATTTCATTTTCCTTTAATCTTAGCCAGAAACACTTTCTCCTTGTTTTGTTATAAGTAGTGAAGTGTCAAATTTTTATTATTTTTTTTCTTGTATGTTTGCTTATTTTTCATATATTATCGCAGATTCTCTTTTACTATCACCCACTTCTAAGAAAAAAATGAAAGCTTTGGTTCATGAACAATAAGAAATGGTGGACCAAATAAATACGTGCCAACATCAATTAGAATCGAAGTGGTCATATTACAAAAGAAAAAACACACACACACACACACACACAGATTGCAATAACTGATTTTTAAAACTGGAGAGTGTAGCCAGTGTGAATAAATAATTTTTATTTATTTTGTTAACCGTTGTAAATACGTTTTTATGCTGAATAATTTTTTTTCAAAGTAAGAACACCTTATATTCTAATTTATTTATAACCAGATTACATGGTAAAATACTAAAATATGTACATTCTGGAGAGTGAAATTGGACTGGGGTAAGAAATGGCTCGTAAATTTTAATTCTTCTAAAACGAAGCTACTATCAGTTAACCATCATAGACAATCTACCTCCAGAAGAGTAAAACACTACGCCTCGTTGGTCTCACACTTTCAGCGGACCTCAAGTGGAATGACTATATCGAATCCATTGCTAAATCCTCTGCTATGAAAGTCGGTTCTCTGTGCAGGGCCCGGAGGTTTTTTTCCGTCTGAATCTATCTTGCACATTTATAAATCTATCATCCGACCGTGCATTGAATACTGTTGCCATATCTGGTCGGGTGCCCCTGTTATTCTCCTTGGGCTTCTCGACAAGGTACAGCGGAGGGTCTATAATGTGATCGATACCGACTTGGCAGACGCCTGCAGTCTCTATCTCACCGACGCGACGTGGCTTCCCTGTGTCTCTTCTATAAATACTTTCACGGCTTCTGCTCCGATGAACTTAGATCACTGGTGCCTCCTAGGTTCGAATTTGCACCAGATACTAGATTAGCAACTAGATCCCGCACCCTTTTACAGTGAAACCGATAAAATGCAACCGAAACTTCTACTCCAACAGTTTCTTTTATTGCACTTCCCGACTGTGGAATTCCCTTCCACATGACTGCTTCCCCGACGGCTACACTCTCCAGGAGTTTAAATGTAAGGTCAATAGACACCTCCTAACACACTAACTCGCTTCCATTCTTTCAATCGCTCTTCCCATCCACCCAACCCCCAGCCTCCGTATCCATACCCATCTATCACCCCACTTCTGACATTTCCTATATATAACCACTCTTTCTATTTACCTTCCTCTATGTAGCACCAAGCGCAATAGTGGCAGTGGAATGCCTTGCTTGGGGTGAAATGATTAAAAAAAAAATACGATCGTGGGAAGGATAGGTTACGAGCAACTAGTGAGCGACCACCTGCCATATACGACCAGTTTTTGACGGCAGCAGTGGTGATCGCATGCAACAGGTTCCACTATATATATATATATATATATATATATATATATATATATATATATATATATATATATATATATATATATATATATATATATATATTCATTTGGGAACCAGTTATTTATGCAACCTTATTTACGCAAGGATCTTAAACAGTTATTGTTCAGGAAATAATATTGTGGCTAACATTTCTTTTTTGGTACAATCTACAGACATAACACCCTTGTATGTTTTGGCTTTTCTTATTACACTGCATGTTATATCAGGGTCTTTCCGAATCCTCTGTACTGTCTTCAGATTGACATCCAAACACTCTGAGATGTTCTTTTTAGAGCTTCTGGCGTGATTGCCAAGCAGTACAGCACGCTGTTGCTAAATTTCTGCAGAAGCAAATTGTGTCGTGGTGCTCTTTTTGTCATAGAAGGTGCCTAACTGACCCTGCTATATTGTGAAATCGACAAAAGCAAAAACAAACAACGCGTATGAGCGATATTTAAAATATAAAACATCGACCATTTACCTACAGCACCCTATATTTATATATATATATATATATATATATACGCGCCATGTGTGTGTGTGTGTGTGTATGTGTGTGTGCGTGTGTGTGTGTGTGTGTGTGTGTGTGTGTGTGTGTGTGTGTGTAAGTAACCTCCCCTGTGTATTTCGTTTCGCAGCCCAAATCTCCGCGGCCGATCGATAGTGGATCACTTCATGCGTTGTGTTTGTTTGATCACAAAGCCGGTTGGTTTTGAAAGTCACGGAAATTTACAGCATCGATGTTCCAGACAGGGCTGCTAGCCACAATAAGAAATTAAATTTTTGTGAAATTAGAAATAAGGTGTTTATATATATGCGTTCTGTGCAGTACAGTATTTGGTGTAAGTTTATCACAATTGGATGCAAACAATTATAAATCCAACCCACGGCTTCTATAGGAAAAATATTTAAGTTGGTTGGTATGGCACAAGGACAAAAGTAAATGATTTGCTGAGTCAAGCAGTCACGTGACAACACCTCTCTTGTCTTAACTCTACCCATACCGGACAGGAATCCAAACTGAAACACTAACTCAAACTCTACTGAAAAACTCAATGACTCTTGCTTATATTGAGCTTCGCATCTATCGGGGGTGTGACGCACTTTAAGTGTGCTAGCGTTTCTCAAAAGCCCAATTGGAGATCTTTTTTTGGTCAGCTGGTCAACCTCGTCTCCCTTTCTCCTGTGTGAATGCCGCTTACTATTGATTTTTGATGCGTGAAAAACTTCGACTTTCTTGAAATTTCCTTTAGGACCCTTCTTCTTGGGATAATATCACTACTCGAGGTGGTGGTCTAGCCCAAACGGCTAAATGTAATTATCGCTCCAAATTTTTTTTCTTTTTTGAGCTTTGGTGTGTGGTTGTTTTTTTACGACTGTGTTTTACCATCTGTTTTCGACAACCCTTTTGTTAACAAGTGATAAAAAAGGAGAAAGTGACCCGAGAAACTTTTAATTATCTAGTCCTTCGTGCTTCGTATTCAACCGTAGCAATAAATTATGTAGCTTCGGTAAAATAAAATTAAAAATTTAAAAAAAAAACTGTCTCATTTTTTAAAAAATTATCAGCGTCACAAAGTTAATTAAAAACAAAGAGATTTTATTTCTGAGAATCCGGACCCTCTTTTTGATCAGGGGTGGCCTGTCTTTAAGGGTCACAAAATTCTTTCAACAACTTCTTATGCAAAAGAAAAGATCCTATTCCAAATCAAACCATAGTCAGCTACTCTTTTATCACTGATCGTTGAAGTTTCACAATGACTGATAGAGTGAAATTTTTGTCGATAATGGCCCATCCTGAATTCGGTAACAGGAAACTCTACCAAATTTTATCTTTCTGACCGAATTTAGTGGCCAGTATCCAAGAGTCGTAAAATTTGTTATCTCAAGTGTTTGTTCGTTTTTGATGACCGTAAATTTACCTATGTTTATTGGGAGGTCTTTTTAGAATATACATTCACCTATTCTCTAGCGGATGAAGTAGAAAAATATACAATTACATTGTTTTTTCTACATATCAATCGATCTATCAAATAACTTTGCTCCTTTCTTTTGGTACCAGATAATAGAAAAATGACAACAGATTTTACAAGCAATTTTCATGTCATAAGAGCAACCATCTATAAATGAAGATAACTACAGTTTGACGCAATACCTTCAGAAAAAATATAAGAAAACATTTGATATTATATACATGCTTGTGTTATATGACTTCCTGTATTAGGTTGTATTTGATTTAGTTTTTAAAAACTACAACTCTTTCAAAAACTAAACTCTCATAATATATTTTATATACTTTACACACAAAAACACGAATTTGGAAGATGTAGATGAATTTCTCTGGAAAGATATTTTTGAAACATGCGTGGTACACATTTTATATTAATAAACAACTACTGACTGATATTATAAAAGCAGAAGCGAAGAAAAGGCTAAATGCATGGATTTTAAGAATAATCGAGGATTACTATGTAAATCTCTTTTCTTCAAAATATAAAATATCACGAAAAGAAACCCAGGCAGATACTAGTGACTTTCCTGAAGTAACAACTGATAAAATAAGGTTGCCTTTCCAAATTTGAAATGCAAAAACGCGCAAAGCAAAGATAGTATTGTAACAAACTTTTCGAAAGATAAAGAAGTTATCCACAAAGAATTAGTAAAATAATTTAATTAATACACACGCAAAAAAAGTATTGCAAATTTCAGTCCATAATATTATATTTAAACAGAGATAAAAAAGACCCTGTGGATAATATAAAATATTGTAATTATCCCTCTGTCACATCTCTATGAAGTATTTACAAGCTAACAAACACCCTAGATAAATATTATTTACATGATCAGGCAAATGTTGAGATTGGCTACCCAACAATAGAGCTTCTGCATGAAATTGACCGAATAAATGGCGACATAGATAAGATAATGGTTGAAAATTGAATAAGAGATACGATTTCACCTATATTATTTCTAACCGTCCTTCAAAGTAACTTAGCAATTTATGAACGGAAACTGTTTGAACTACCTGTGATTTGTTGATGATATATTTCTAATATCAGAATCACCTGTTGAATTACTGGTAATACTAAATAAACTAAATTAGAAAACTTTTAATATAGTTTTATTAATGAACAGCAATAACATTAAAGTAATATTCAAAGGTAGCATTCCGAGTAAAGATAATAAAATTCAAAAATAAGCACAAAAAGACGTCAAACAATACACATAATTGAGACCGATGATAAAATTAAAGGAGGGATTATGGAACAAACATAAAACAAAGTAACACAATAAAATCGGAAGTATTTAACAAATATACAGATATAATAAACAGCTGAAGATTGTCAGAGGGTATTAAACCTTGTGTTTAATCTCTGTAACAATGAAAGATGAGAAAAAAGGACTAAGTCAAAATATTTTGACAATGAAAACAACTTTGTCAATAGTCTTAAAACAAAATGTATAATGAAATTGAAATGTCAGCTGTGACGGTTCGGATGTGAAACACTGAAACAAAAATGAGCAATTCTATGGTAGTTTTGACATTAGCCGCTTTCTTATAAGGAATATTTTGCATTCATTCATCGATCAGCCAGCGCTACTTTTGGATGAAATTCATAAAGACTTCTTCTTAAAAATTATTTTTAGAAAATTGACTTTCTCAAGTTCAGTAATATTTATCACTTGTTTTTTCCACTCTTAATGAAAGCTTCCTTCCTAGGCTTTTATTTGAAGTGCTGCAGAAAGTCAACATCTTGATTAAATCATTATTTTCTCTTCAAGTTACATGTGCTATCCATTTTAGTTTTTGCTTCTGTTGACAGTTCTCATTTTATGTATGGTTCTTGCTGAGAGGTACAAGTTTCATTCAATCAAGTTCATTTTTAACCATTGATCTTAGAAAGCGGTGTATACAGATTAGTGTTTAGATAGTTCTGAACGAGTCTGGCGTCATGTAAGACATCCATATCAAAATTTTGATCTGACGGGGCTATGTAAGAATATGACTTCAGTTTTCAGGCAAATTATTTGGTTTTGCAGCAATTTGTGAGGTTGGTCAAAAAATCCACTTGCTCAGCCTACTCTAGTTTCAATTTACTGATCTCCTAAACTATATTTATTATAACATCAACAAACAGTGGCATTTTAAGTGTTTTACATTTTATATGAATAAACGATATTTAAACTGGTAAAACACAGTAGAAATAGCAGAGCTACAGTTATTATATAAAGACTTTGGAATACTAATACTAATTCTGTTACTAATAAATTCAGTAGATATAGATATTTTCACAAAAATTAGGGAACTAGAAATAAATACTTATTTGTCAGCGAAGGAAATAGAAAACAGCATATCTAAATGAAGTAGAAAGTAAGAAATGAATAATACAGGTATGTACGTATAGTATTAAATACCGAGTTGGATTCACAAAACAGGATACGAGCCATAAACACTTTGGTTGTTCCGATGGTGCAATATAGTTTCAACATCCTTAACTGGAACCATATCTGGCATGAAGCGAATGGATGCCGAAATAAGAAAGCTTCTTATATTCCATCGCATGCATCATTCTAAGGCTGATGTTGATCGTCAGTATGTGTCCATATCCGAAGGAGTAACAGATTAGTTTAGCTAGAACAATCTTACAAAACAACAATCGGTCTTTCAGAAGATACAGGAAACTAGATGATGATCAGTGTCAAAGACGAAAGAAATAAGATATTTTATTCAGTAATAAAGGAAATCAACAAATTTAAAAGAAATTTTAAGTGGGTGAAGAAATGCAAATAATCCATAATACAAAAACTGCAGTCGTAAAGAACCTAAACATAAATGCAATAGCAAATGCAATGTACCAAATGTCAAAACGATAACAAGATAAGCTTCTTCATGGTTAATACTTTGCCCATACCAAATAGCTGATGGAGACAAAACCCGTAAAAATCACTAGTTACGTAGTGCAGGGTTAAAAGCTGAAACCCAAGGTTTTATTCTTTCTCCACAACACCAATAATTTATAATTAGAAATTACCAAGCACACATACTCACTCTTACATAACCCCCTGCGCATCAGTCGCGTTACCGCTTTGCTCGAGGTGATATGATTAAAAGAAACAAACTAAAAATTTGTATCGACCCCAAATTCAAATTCTGTGATAAATATTCACAAACAATAGGCCAGCTTGTATCAAGTTGAACTGTTAACACCCACTGAATATAAAACTCGGCATGATAGAGTGGGCTAATATCTGCACTGGAAAATATGCAAGTTTTACGAGAAAAAAACTGCAGTTGGTATGAGCATGAGCCTGATTTGGTTAAAAAGATAGGACCTGTAATAATTTTATGGGGCTTTTCAATACAGACAGGTCAATCAAGGGTAATCACCCAGTCATCCTGATCAAAGACTACAAAAAATGGCGTGTTTTCTTATTAATATGGTCGTTCCCTGCAGAAGAGTGTCAAAAACTATCAAAAAGCAAGGGTCATGAAAATGTGGCATATGAGAAGACTAATAATACCAGCTGTAGTTGGAGCCCTTGCATTATTTGGAAAAGGTTTCAATGGATGCATTGAAGAGGTTCTTGACAGCTCATACCTTTAAGAAATGCCAAAAAATTGAACTCACAGGTAGAGATCAAACATTATGAAGTGCTTTAACTATGTAAAATGTGTTTTTCTTTTTTACAATAATGATCTGTGAAAGATGTTACGAAAAGGTTTTGGACCAAGTTCTCTGGTTGGGACCCGGATAGAAATGCATATACAACATAAATCAAAGAAAATAATAATAATAATAATAATAATAATAATAATAATAATAATAATAATTGTTTGTGTCACTATGCTTGGGTAGAAGAAATGTAATTCCTGCATGGAATGACCAAAGGAATTACATTTCTTCTACCCAAGAATAGAGACACAAACAACCCGAAAAACTACAAACCAATTACATGTCTTCCGAAAACATACAAACTATTAAGATTTAAAAAAAAAAAAACAGACATATTTCTTCTTGGAAAGAAATGACACACTACCGCTTGAACAAAAATGGTGCAAACGTGGATGTTACGATGTAACGACCAATTGCTTATTAAGAGAATGATCCTAGAAAACTGCTACAATGCAAAGAAAAATCTTAATACTGCCTGGATAGATTATCATAAGGCGTTCGATAGTGTACCACATTCCTGAATCTTAAAGAATTTAAATATATACAAGATATCACCCGTCATCATCAACTTCATCAAACAATGTATGTTGATATGGAAAACAACCCTTTACCTCAATCATATGAATGGAACCTATAAGTCTGGTGAAATAAACATCAAAAGAGGTATATTTCAAGGTGTCTCTTTGTCTCATTTACTATTCTGCATATCATTAATAGCACTAATCAGTCAACTTAACAAGACGGAATGTGGTTATAAAATAGACCAAAAAAAATAAGCCATCTATTTTACATGAATGACTAAAAGTTGTATGCTAAGAATGATACCGGACTGGAAGGTTTTCTGCAAACTGTAAAATGCTTCAGCAAAGACATTGGAATGAAATTTAATTTGAATAAATGTGCTTAAGCTACAGTTTTACGTGGATCGCTACAACAAACATCCTCAATTAGCTTAGACCATGCTGTAAAAGTTATTTTCCATTTCGAGTCAGCTATTCTTTGAAAGTAATTATATATTCACAACCGAGAATTTTAAACGAAGAAGAAATTTTTTATGACAACAGACTGTGCACGAAAATGTGTGTAAGTATGTGCACAGTAGGTAAGCGTGTATCTTTTCCATTTAGTGTGTTAGGATTTGTTCTGATTTTGCGTATTCTATTTGATAAGAGTGTTTGTAAAATTTATTAATGAAAATTGAATTTCTCGAGCAAATGATTAGAACAGGCCTCACAAAATCATCCACGAAACAACGTGTGCGTGCAAAACCGTGAAGCACATTCGACATACATAAATATATAATGGCTACGCGTGTATTTATGTGCATATACGGAGCGACACATATTCTTAGCGAACGAGACCATAAATAACTATGATTAGTACCACTTTATTTTCTGCCATATAAGATGTCTTATTAATAAGCCAAAAATACTTTGTAGGAAATAATTGGATTGACATTTTTTGCGCATGCACGCATGCATCACCGTATGTGAACATCGAGGCTCCAATTAAAATGAGACGTGTCTCTGCTCAAGGATTAATCATCATTTGGTCTGAAATGGCTTGTGAGCAAACATTAAGGTTCGTATATTTAAATCAGATGTACGCCTAGTGGTACGTATTATGCAAGTGGTTATCCCATGAGAGTGATTTTCATGTATAAACGTTAATATTAATTACCTTCAGATCTCAGCTCGCATCATGAAAAATGAAGGGAACACAAAGAAAAATCTTAAGACTGAGGAAAAGAGAATGACAAAGAAATTGCACGGAATGGTCGACCAATAAATTAATAGAAAAGCCACAAATACAAAATGAAAATTATTGATATACTGACAATAAATCTGGACATTGACCTTAATAAAGAAGACAGTTCAAAAACTAGAGATATAAGAGCAACCGTATGAGCAGTAAAGAAAGGGAATGAATTGATAAAGGAAAGTAAATGCTGAGAACATCAAATTATTACATTTTCTTCATGTCGAGCAGTCTTGTCATTGGAAAACTTGATGTATTGTATATTATTTGATGTACAAAGTTCAGACAAACTGTATTCTTGTGTAGATAGAAATGTTGATTGAAATGCTGAACAAGATTAATTGCTAGTTAAGACAGAAAATCTTAGCTAAGAAAGACATAAAATTACAAATGTTAAACATAAAAAATCTCTGTAGTCCTATTGTTATATGAAACTAACTTAGACTCTTGAGAGACCTAATTATTATTTTTAAGTTTAGGTAAGTATGACACACTAGCAATTTAATGGCTGCTGTATATCCTCGGGCATAATCATCCAATATTTGTTAAATACTGTTCAGCCTACAGACTTATGAAACAAAAGGAAGAGAAATAGAAATGAGAAAAAGAAAATAATGACACCCAGATAAATAATAAAGCGGACTGATTAATTACGACCCTACTTCACGTTTTCTGTGACTTCCTGTCCTTAAATTAGCATTAATTGATTTGCAATGCTTGAGTAGCCGCAATAGTACAGTAACGGTAAATCAAATTGTAACACGCTGAATGCGTTTCAATTTAATTCAAGATTTAAATAAAAGTAATGTCTCGATTACTATACGTATTCACACTTATAGACCAATATATGCGCCGCATGTTACAATAGGCCTTTAATGTCGTACAGATGGTGAATACTGTTCTATATTACACTAATCCACGCCTCTTGTGCTTGTTAAACTAATACGACAAGAGTTGAAGATGAACGAAACAGGAGTCAGCCTGTCAGATTTCATACATATTCAGAGTCTGTATTAACATTTCTGATCTGCTCTGTGGACAACGCACAGTCTGCGAATCCTTCCGTTACGATGCATCAATTTTGGTAAGAGTCTATTTTATTTAACCGTCTAGAACCTTGTTTACAGGTGTAGCTATGATTATTTGACCACTGTAGCCAGTAGCGAATCACTACTGACTAATCGTGACATGCGTATAATTCTCTACAATGATTATTCGAGAAAGCCTATATTCTGACTCATATCTACCTGAAAAAAAAGGACATGTATAAATTTTGTTTGAGCATCATTAAATGAAATTATATTGTTGACAGTGTTTTCAAAAGAAATCATAAATCGTAGTCGTGAATAAATAATTATAATGTTCCTTGCAGATGTTGTATGTTTCTTGGAGAGAAGATGTGTGCCGCCAAATAACCAACTTTCCTTGTCTTAAGAAATGCCATGAAGAGAAATTATTCTGCATGGCATCAGGTTAAAACTGATAGCTACAGGTAATTAATCGGTGTTCAGCACTTTATTATCTACGTATACTAGCAGTATAGCCCGGCGTTGCTCGGGTGTAATGAAAGCTTTAAAATTAATCCATGGTCCTGGAGCTCAGACTCGGTCTAAAGAATATTTGTGTGAAGTTTGATGAGAATCGGATAAAAATTGTGGATTTGTATAAAGAACATACAGGCAGATAAACAGACACACACACACAAACATCTTACTTTATATATATATATATATATATAATCCATTTTCTGCACTATTGTAAGAACTGCAACCTTGAAACTTCTGAATATCATTTCTTATGTCTTTTTCTATGAGTGTATGAAATTTGATTAAAATCGGACCACTCCTTCTATAACCCGATTTTTTCGATTATCGATTTTCGATATTTATCGGGCGTACCTCGACACAAAACCTAGCTAAGAACACTCGCAAACGCTTATAGTACAACTGTGTAAATTTTCAAGAAAATCGGTTCAGCCGTTTCGGAGTCTATAAGTAACGAATGCACACACAGACACACACAGAGACAAAGTTCCATTTATAAATAAGCTTAGATTCTTTAATATTCGTAAACTCATTCTAGTCCGCAACTAGGTATATATGCAGATGACATTCACTCCTGTCTTAGTATCGAATCTAACGGACCCGACAAAGTTAATATGGCAAGTACTATGATTGACTGTTTATTTGTTTTATCAGAATATAAGCTCCTGTGAGTCAATTAATGCTGAACCTAGATTTTTTATTCAGAAATCTTTCAGAAGAATTGAAGGAGTTGTAATTTTTTTTAAAATTGTTTTCAATATATCACAAGTTGTGGAGTTTTGGAGTATTTCAAAACGTAAGTTTTATTACTTAAGCTCTATTCTCTATAGAAGTTGGAAATATTTCATTTTACCGATATCCCATTATTCGGGCAATAGTTAAATTTTTCAAAAGCATATTAAGATTTTGTTTCGCAATAGTTACTACGTATTGAGCTTCTTGCATTCTATCAAGATATGCTTGACAGTGAGAAATTGGTTGCAGTGTGTACATCATGGGTGCCTTTTGCTTTATGTGCGTGTCAGGTGAGTGCATTGAATTCTCATTCTGTATCTTGTCTACGGTCAGCCGATGGCTCTATATTATCTCTTCATATTGTCGGTTGATGTTCATAGAGTTCATTTATTGGGAAATTGCTTGCCATTTTCTTTTAATGTGTTGTGTAATTTTGTTTTTGTAATCTATGTATGGAAGTTTGATATTAGTTATTTTCATTTTCGTTGCTTATTTTGCTTTTAATCCAGTACTTGAGTGGAGATATGTGTGCATTTGGTTGTTAAGGGTACATAGATCAGATGATTCCAGTAGAGATTCTATAATTTTACCAGTTTGTTTGGTGTTCCTACGGTCTCACATTTGGCTGTGTTCATTAAAATCTCCAATTAGTAGAAAGGAAATAGAGAATTGGTCAACTAACCTTTCTATTTCAGTTTAATTCAGTCTGTGTTTTGAAGGAATGTACATTTAGTATATGGCTATTGTTCGATGAATTGAAGCTTGTACTGCCATAGTCGTTAGATTTGTATTTAATTGTAGGTTTTCACGGAGCGTTGATTTTTTAATCAATATTGGCATACCACTACTTGGCTTATTCTTTACTGATGATGTATTTATTTTGTGTTAAGTTTCACTTTCTTTAATGAAAGTCTCCTGTAAGTAGACTATATTTGAATAGTAATCCATAAAGAGTTGTTTTATTTACTCATAGTTTGGTTTGACACTTCTATAGTTCTATTGTATGATGAGTGTGTTCCGTTTGTCCATTTGAGTGGTAATTATTTTATTTTAGTGAGTGGATCTTAAGGATGACTGTGTTTTTAGCTTTTAATTTTTGTTATCTATTTCCATTTATTTCTTACATTTGTTTTTCTAGTTTATGAACTTATTCTTCGTTGAGTAAATGTTCTTTTCATTTTTATTTTATTATCTTTAAGTGGGTTGTCATACTGTTTATTTGCTTTTAATTATGTTTTTTTCTATTTATTGTTTCGATTTTCTTTTATATTGAGCTTTGATTGGTCTTTGTTCTGTCAATTTTCTGTTTATAGAATTTTTCATTTGAGAGGTTTTGAGAGTTTTGTCGTTGAGAGATTGTTGAGAGATTGTTGTCAGTGAAATTTGTGCTTACATTGTTTGTGGATAGCTTTGTTTCAGTGGTATGTTTTGTTTCCATGTTTACAATTGATTTTAATGTTTTTACTATGCTTTTTAATTCTTGAATTAAAAATGTTCTTGTGTTTCATGCAATATATTTAATATTAGATTTTCATACGCACTTTCTATGTCTATATCAATGTGCAAGCTTCTGTTTTTTGTGTGTATATACTTACTTTATTATTATTATTCATCAGATATGTTTATCACCCATCTCGGAGCCAGATATAGGAGATGATGAGGGATGAAATCTCATTCATCTCATTCCTGTATCGCTACTGGTATATTCAAACTCAGGGAAGTTTCCAAGCATCAGTTATATCCAGGAGCTGATCGTCTACCCAACTATGAGCTTTCTTCAGTGGTTGAACCAGCCATGTAAGATTCCTTTCTTCTCAGTCTGATTGACCCTACATCCACCACTTGTTAAGTCAGTTTAATGTTTGATATGGTAAGTGTGAACGAATTTTGTTTCTTTTGTTAGTCTGACTGAAGGATTGACCTGACCAGCTGGTGGAATTGGATAGGGCCTCTTCAACCTAGCTCAAGTAGGGACCAAATGGTGTGTTGGAGTTTAGCAGTATATGTATAGCCCAACTCCTAAACCCTCAATCACCAGAATCCCACCCTCAAGTATCATGGGTTGCCACCCACAGGAAACAGGTGGTCCCCTTTGGAAACTTTTACCACTCCAGAGGTGCAGTTGGCATATACTCAAGCTCCGCTAACAGGGTGGGCAATTACTCTTGAAAAAGATATCCAGTCAGTGTTTGACTTGATTAAGAAACAGCTAGTGAATTTCAACGACTCTAAAACAAAGCCGCTTTTATTTAATAATCACAGAGAACCTTTTCTCCCTACCATCAGGATGGCTGATACTGAGCTCCAGGAAAGCGACACACTATGTCTGCTTGGCCTCAGGTTTTCCACTGATGTAACATAGCTCAAGTCAATTGCTTTGTCTACTGGTTCCATATGTCATAACAAAATGTTTTTCGTCAGAATCTATCTTGCACATTTATAAATCGTCCTTGTATTGAACAATCGTCCTTGTATTGAATTCTTGACAAAATATATAGAAGTGTCTGAAATACAATCGATCCTGACTAGGCATCTCGTCTCCAATCACTTTCTCACCGATTGGTTTTCTCACCATCTAACTTTTCTGCCAATATTTTTATAGCAACTGTTTTGATGTTTTCCTTGGTATCACGACTTCCTGAATTTAAGCAAAAAAGTTTCACTATTTTACTGTTTTACGAAATAGATGCATTTTACTGTTTTACTAACTAGATGCAACCGCTATTTCTCTTCTAAGAGTTTCTTTTCTCATCTGTGGAACTCCATTCCGATTTCTTGCTTCTCTTCCATCTACAATAAGGAAAAAATGTAATGCAATGCAAATCATCATCTTTTGTCTGTATTAACTCTGTTCTTATAGTGCCTTTTTTTAACTTCTCTACATTGAAGTCTTCTCAACACACTTTCATCCCCTTCTAGCGGTATTAACACCTTGCTAGATGGTTGACCACTGTAAGCTTAGATATGTAAGTGGCGCAATGGATAACGGCTTAGTAGAACTTGTATCAGTAAAAATCATTATCTTTAAAAATTTTCTTTAGTAGAACTTGTATCAATAAAAATCATTATCTTTAAAAAATTATTTTTAGTAGAACTTCTATCAGTAAAAATCATTATCTTTAAAAAAATTGTTACAATCTTAAAATGTTTTTTGGCTTTAAATAACCGGCAAAAGTTAAACCGTGGAAAAATATCATCTTTATTATCATGATCAGTCATTTACTCACCATCGTTTTTGTTAATATTTTCATAGCCACTGTTTTGATAAGTTTTTCTCTGACACTCAGACAACATGAATATGCTCGATTAGCAACTAGCAACTAGAACTTACTGATACACTCTGATATACGTCATCCATTATGGTATCAGAACGCAGAAACGCTAGATTTAAAAAATGAAATGAAAATTAAAAAGCGACTAGCACCTATAGATTTCCTAGAAAGCAGTGAGTATCAAACGTTTATTCATATTTTTATTCATTTAATTGAGCTATGTGTTCGAATGTACGCAAAAAATACAAGTTAATACGAATAAAAGCTCTTTTATGTCTAGAGACTTTAATAAAATATGAATTGAAGGATGATCGTAGCCTTAATGCACACATTTATATGGAGAGTAGACCTACATCAATTTGAACTTCTGTCTTTCAAAGGCAATTTACTTTGTGTCATTTGTCTTTCTTAGTAGTGAAAGAATGACAAATGACAGCAACTATTAAACAGACTGTATATACAGTATACATGTATTAGCACTGGCGTGTATCCCATAGTATACGAGCAAGTATATGCTTATTCGTACTTATACGATATTTAGGAATGCTACTTTGTGTGTATGCATGTGCATATTTGTCTCTTAGATATTTTTATACCTGTCTACTTGACGTAGTTAACAGGCTGTCTAAATTATGACCAGCTCTCTGATCTAACGAAGCAAGGGGTACAACTGCTGACATTTGAGGGATTTCTGGTCAAATTAATTGAAAGTGTTCACAGAATAGGTCCATCGGCATATTTGATGATTGGTCTTAGCTGCCAGGAGCGTTTAGAACTGTGAACTGATGAATGGTGACAGAAATCAATAGTTAATTAATAATTTCTAATTAACGTGAACGTTTGCGTGTCTGATAAATATCAGCAGACCGGTTCTCAATCGTACACACACATGCAGCTATTACGTTTGTATGCTTCGCATATATTCACATATATATATATATATATATATATATATATATATATATATATATATATATATATGCCGCTTACTGAAGGAATCTAAAGATATTTATGATTAAATGTACATGAAAAGAGAAACAACATTTGCGGTTCTTTCTTCTTTTTCAGTGCTTTGGTAATGTAAACTTTCTTTGGTCACAACTGCGGTGTGCCCAATAAAAACTTAACGCAGAAAAGTTAGCGGTGATACTATAAAAATCACTTACAAGAACAACAACAGCAGCAACAACAACAACAATAAAACCTGCTAGTTATATGATCAAGTTTTAGGAAGTGAGTAGAGTCCAAACTTTTCATGGAATTTGTTTTTTTCTGCTGGAAAGAGTGAAGACATGACAATAATGCCGTCACAAAACTTCAAAGTCGACGTGACTGTTATAATACTACTCAGCTAAGGTAACAAACATCTCTAAATTATATATATATATATATATATATATATATATATATATATATATATATATTTGTGTATTTAGGCAGCAAATCTACTTTTCATATCAAATTAAATAAATTTCAAGTATTATGTTTGCTTATTTTTAATAAAATCCTTTACTAATCATGAATAATCCATGAGAATGAGCGGATTTTATTAAAAATAAGTAAACATAATGTTTGCAATATATTTAATCTGACACACACACACACATACACACACACGCATATATATATATATATATATATATATATATATATATTTATATATATAAATAATGTGGAGAGGTTTTCAATTTTCATATGAATAACCACCTAAGTAAAATATTTAATAGGGAAACGATTAAGATTAGCTATTCCTGTACTAGTTATATGTACAATATTAATTAGCCCACATAATAACCAAGTTTTGAAACATTACAGTGAATCTACTCTAGAACACGGGATTATACCCTCCTACAATTGCAAATCCAGAGAAAACTGCCCAGTTGAAGGTAAAGGTAGATCTACAAATGTGATCTGTCAAGCTACCAACTTAAAGAGAACTAGAGAAAATATAAGGTTTATACCGGAATTTTGGCGGGAATTCGTAAACAAAATATTAAATACGCAGAGATACCCCTTTACTAACCCTATTTTGAGGTATCAGACAACTCTTACCCGAAAATATTGGGAATTGAAAGAAGAAGATCTAAACACACAGATAAAATGGAAGCTGAAAGGCACTGCACGTACTCCAAATAGTCTAGGAGATAAATGTAATCTATGTTTAGCATAAAAAATAGCATTTTATAATCTCAATATCAGAATGTACTTCTTAATAAACGTAACCAATATATTAGCATGTGTCGTCACCTTAGTAAATTTACATTTCACTAATTATCTCCTTCTACCATTTATTCATAATATGTTTTGCATCTTACATAGCTTATAATTTACATTTGGTGATTCGGAAGCTTTTTCTTACCTACATCTCATTACCCAGTGGGCAAACCACCTGCCTTCCACTGCCAAAAGTAAATTACTGCTACCATTCTCTTCTACTTAACCCTATCGTAACCAAAATTCATCAGCCCTTCTTTTACTCTTTTACTAACCCTGGCTTCCGTACAAGACGTTTAGATGACTGGGGTTGATAATGCATGTCTCGAACCGACTTGTTGAAGTAGCTAAATGTGATCTGAATTTATAGATAAATAAATGAATATCTGCTCCGTAAATTAAATTTACATTGAACTTTCTGTTGGATCAGTTTTAATATTTAAACGATATTATTAGGATCCTCTAGGATTATTTACCAATCTTATCCTGAATGTTTTCCTGATATATATATATATATATATATATACACACACACATATATATATATATATATATGTATATATATATATATATATATATATGTGTGTGTGTGTGTGTGTGTGTGTGTGTGTGATAGTAAAGATAGATTCTTCACGTATACCCCTTATAATATGTAGATATACTAGGCCGTTGAAATGCATTCGAGATATTAAAACAGTGACAATAATAATGATGAAGATAAAATAATATTAATTGTATATTATCAGAAGTATGATTACATTAATTTAAAATCTATTTGGTCAAAAGGCCTGTTCATAGACAATAAATAGTATTATGTTTATTATTGTCGTTTTTATCTCTATAATTTCTTATATATATATATATATATATATATATATATATATATATATGTGTGTGTGTGTGTGTGTGTGTGTGTGTGTGTGTGTGTGTGTATTTCTCTTTTTGGTTTCAATATATTTCTGTGGTTGCTCTCTTTTTGTCTTGGTATCACTCCCAAACTCCGCTCCGCCATAAATTTGTTCAGACATATCAAGTCACACACACACACACACACACACACACACACACACACACACACACACACACATATATATATATATATATATATATATATATATATATATATATATATACTAGCTGTTTAGCCGGTTCTTTGCTCGAGGTTTTTAGGAGGTTATGTTGAAGTCCTTATTCAAATAGTTCCAGTATGATGTTGCTGTGACTAGTAAGTTAAAAAATGCGAAGTAAATATTTGTTTTTGTTGTATTTGTAAAACGGGATTCATACTTGGTCAATTTTGCCAATAAATGGAAATGATGTATGTGCAATTGGAAGAACTGGGGCGGGTGTTACAGGAGCCTGTAATATGATGTTATGACGTTGTGGCGCAGAAGTAGTTGATGTATTGTCACTGCAACTTTGAAGGGGTTCGCACCTTGTAGAAAACGTGAAGTTTTTATTGCATATGATAACGTAGAAGTTACAAAAAGACCCGATTTTTTTTTTTGGAATACAGCTAAGCGTTTCGGGAAATAAACGATCTCAAAAGCAATATTTTTTCATTAATTTTCCGCACCCTGTGTGTTAATTGAAATTTTGTTCGCATATGAAGGCCTCTGATTTTGATCTACCAGTGAGTCGATTTTGACTGAAGCGTCTTGGAGAAATGAATAAAAGTGTGCAAAAGACAATCCGAAATTATGTTTGTCGTTGATTTTTGACGAACCCTGTACACTGATTCGAAAAATGTTTGAATATATTAAATGTTCATACCTTGATCTAAAAGTTTCCCGATTTGAATCAATTCGCATAAGGCATCTCGGAGGTGAAGAGTTCGTAAATTCTAAGCGTTTCAGTGATTTTTGCAGTACCCTGTGAATCAATTCAAAACTTTTTTGCATGCATCAAAGGTTCATTTCATGATCGAAAAGTGATTCAATTTTGGTTAAAATCGGATGATGGTCTTCTGAGGTGCAGGGTTCGTTATAATGGAAACACACAAGCACACAGACAGACAGACATTTATATATATATATATATATATATATATATATAGAGAGAGAGAGAGAGAGAGAGAGAGAGAGAGAGAGAGAGAGAGAGAGAGAGATTAAGGCAATACGGAAACGGTTCTGTGAAACTATTGTCATGTACAGGCTTGGGAAGACGATCTAGTTCCAGTGATAAAAATGATCCTGGTCTGTAAAGACTTGAAATCTCTCCACAAATGTGGTTATAACCATAAAACATCACACAGGATAGATATAGAATAATTTGCATTCTTTCTCATTTTTTGTAATATTTAATAAATTGTTTGCCTATCTTCTTTGATGTGGCTGCAATTCTAGCTTAAAAAGCATAATTTTCGCCTCTCTCTTTGATTGTTTAACTTCAAAACAAATCTTTTTTCGTGCGTTATTATTCTAAGCAGGGGCATTACTTTCGCTTCCCTTAACTCTTATCGATAATCAATATATATGCCTTGTGAAAATGGTAAAAAATAGTAATCTAACCGTGTAATGTATTTGTTCAGCAATATTTGGGATTTAAGAGACTTACACTTAAAGCTGTACACACTTGAGCACATACAATATGGCATCGACATCTACATACTCAAAAGAAATAAAGTTTTTCCAAATAAAAATTGATATAACCTATAAGTGTTGAGAAAAACAATCTTCAACTCAAAAGTCAGTATCTAGATATTATCCGTATTTGCGGATGTGTCTGCTCCGTCTCTATATGTGTAGAAGTAATTATGTTAAACAGAGAACTACATGAGAAGGTTGGTAGAAAAGAATATATAATTACGTACAAGGACGTAACACCCATAATAATGACCTTACTTGCTAATTTGATTTGTAACTCTCACTTTAAAAATTGAAAAAAAAATGAATAAAAAGAAATACTTTATAGACTCGTTAGCACTAGAGATAACCCAAGATGCGAGTGATGAATTAGAGACACCAAAATCAAATAAGTACAGATATTTAGCTCTCTGGGAAGTATTATACCAGACGATGACACATTGGAAAAGTCAAATATGTCTTTCGGAGACTAAACAGTAAAGTATTAAGAAACAGAAAATTTCGTTACAAAGAAATGGTAATAGTGCTGAAATGCTATGTTATATATGGCAGTAAATTCTGGACAATTATTTCTCAAATGAAAAGGGGACATCAGGCAACAAATATGTGGTTCTACAGGGGATTTTTGGGAATATCGCTAGCAAAACATGTAAGTAACGAGAAGATTTTAAGAAAAATGGGAACGAAAATGGACACTTACACTTGGATTCAGAAAGAGACAGTTGAAAATTCTTTGAAACATAATGAAGAAAGAGGGCTTAGAGAATTTGGCATTCACAAAACATTGAAGTAAAGAGGAGCAGAAGGAAACAGCGAGTGGTCTATTCGGTTTAAATGAATGGCAGAACGAGGTAAGATAACTGATTTTCTAAGCGCCACTTAGGCCGAAATTTTAGAGCACCCAGTGAGGATCGAACTCACTACTCAGTTGTAATAGATTAAAGCGAGACAAGCTTGTTAAACATTACACCACCTCGAGGTACCCCAAAATGGTGTAAGATAGTAAGAAATCGGACATCACTTAGAACTACAAAGGAGATAGTGAACAACCCATGATCGCCCACATGATCGCCCACATCCTGAAGGAACCATATAAAAAACAAAAAAATAACAGACGAAATCTTTTATACATTCAATTTGCATGATATATCGTCGTGGTGTAATTGTTACCTATGTGAGCTTGTGGAGGCATTCACCTGCGCGAGTTCAGCCAGCTTCTTCTTTAGAAGTGCTATGGGACGTTTTAGCTCGAAAAGCGAACTTCAATTGCATGTGGTTTGAAGATTATCCAAGCAGGTTGCCAATTCTTATTGCAGTAGACAGGTTGCCAACCAAGGTTATAAAACTCAGTTTGTTCTGCAATTTACCCATAGCTGGGAGGAAGAGATTGATTCATACATTTCCTAAGTGTATTAGCACGTAAGTGAATGTAATGAAATCGAACTCGGCTCTCAGATTCATCAATCCGAGCCGCTACACACTGTTATAATTTGTTAATACACTGATAACGGTAAAAAGGACAACGTTTCTCATTTACCCAAAAGTTCGTCATATGTTTCTGAGAATGTCAAATGTTCGTCTACAGGGATCTCATCTGAAATCAACCTATTGTCCTATACTACAGTATAGGTGCCTTCACATATTTGCACATCACCATATATTAAATATATGCATCATTTTTTTAAAAATATGATTAAAATATATGAAAAACAGGTAGAATAAATATACAGAATCAAAAGGGCGGATTTTTTCATATGATTTTCTCAAATTAAACAATAGGAAGAAAGAAAGTCCTAGGATATAGTCAAAGTGTTCCTAAACTTTCTAGTAATATATCTCGAGGTTTAATTGTCATTACATGATCTCTGCCGTGGCCAAATATTGAACTCATAAATTTTGAGTCAAGTCACAGAATTACTTCAACCAACGTCTTTATCCACTGGAATATATGTCCTTAGTAGAGACAAATAAAAACTTGTGCAGTTGCATTATTAAAGGGGAATAACCGAAAACGGTATCCAGAAAAGACTAGAACAATCTACCCCGGTGGATAAAATATAGGGTTCGATTCGAAATTCAAATGTATATCGTCTAAAGAAGGCTGGAGCGAAAAACGGCCGAAACGTCGTGAATATAACAATAAAGATAATGAAGACCGTCCGAACAATGTAAATAGTTTAAATAATACCTTCTTTTTTTAACGAAAGTGTTTAATGAGCAGTAGCAAGGATACTGATATTTGTTTAAAAATTTGTGAGATTTAGTCGTAAGTCTTTATCGACATCCCTTTAAATCTCAAGCATTTATCTGAATAGCTCCCTTTATCCCCAGAAGCTGATATCGATCACTTTGCTAAAATACCATAAAAGATTACTCGCTGCATAAAATAACATGTGCGAATGTTTAAAGTGCAGTGTATAATCTTGAAAACTAGTAAGACTCAACGATTTAATGAAAAATTTCAAGAAATGATAAGAACACATCCAGAGTCATTCAGGCTTGTATGAAGCTCTTACAGATTGTAAAAGCTACAAGAATGTGACATATAATTATTTATGACTAAAAATATACTTTAAAATATAATAACATATTTAAAGTAATATTTCGATTGTGTTATTTTCGACATTATATAGTTCTCCAAATTTTTAGAAGAATAGGTATTTCAAATGTCAATAGAAATGATAATATTCGTACTGTACGAAAGTATTTGCCTTTACTTACATATAAAAGAGATAAAATTTCAATACAGAAATAAAAACATTTTTTGGGCAGGGGGAATCCAACATATTTTTCATTTGTTTTTTTAAAGTAATAATCTATAAGTAGAAACAGGTACACTTACGGCCACTTTACGAAGTTGATATGACATAATAAAAGAGAACTTTGTCTTTTTAATTTTTATTCACAATGAGGAGAGAAAATGAACTTCGTTTACTGTTCTTACGTTTAGATTTACTAATATTAGCACAGACGAAACGACAGAAAACATAGTTAAAGGATGTGCGACGCATCAACGCGTCACACATATACGTACGCAAGTATATACATGCAACACATATATACACACAAAAAACATACAAATTGATAGTTTACTCAAAAATGCAAACTGTCATAAACTTTTTCAGTAGAAAAGAGCTCAAATACGTAATTTTCACCCATTTCTACAAATTCTGACGAGCGTTAATTCTTATCTCTTTCAATACCTTCAAAACCACTTGTAACTTTCCTCGTCCGTACCTAGATTTTACAAACTGAAACGCAGTACTAGATTGACAGCCAGGTCTCATAATTTCGCAACTGAAATTGCTAGCTGTAACTGTAAATTGTATTCTAATAGTAACTTCTTCCTCAGTTCTCGATCGTAGAATTCTCTTCCTGCTTTCCTGTAAAATACGATCTTGCAAAATATTAATGCAATGTCAATCATCGTTTCCTGACATCGAATCACATTGAAAACTGTTCTTTTATTGTCTTCTCTCTGTCTTTCACTGTAAGTAACCCCAATCATTGTAGTACCTTCCATTGCCTTTACTTGAAATGAAGAAACAGTTTTTAACTGTCTACTCAGAATCGTGTTTAAAAACGGGTGCTACGAACTTTCGCACACAACTGATATATAAAAATTAATATACATTTCAAAATATTGGATAAGACCAAAATACTTTCAATTAATTTCAGGGACCATTCTAGGCAAAAGACTGCATTTGAAATCATTGCTTCATTTTCCCTATTACAAAATAACACCCTTTATTATTTTGATGATGCCTGACCACATATTTTAGACGCAAACAATCAAATTTAAACAGTTTTATTACTATATTTAATAGTAAAATGTAAACTTGTTAAATAAATCAATGTTCTTTTCTTTTTTATTCATTAACGCCTGAAAGTATTAATGATATGTAATATTGTAATAAATCAGTAAGAAAATCCAGCTTTCACGCGGATAAAAAGATAGATGCGGTAAATATTAAAACTAAATTAATACCAGACCTGATTCTCATGGTCTTAAACAGTCACTTTAATGAGTCTTTATGATCATAGATTTATAATCCGATATTGTATATGCCTAATTACGGCGAGTTTATTAGTTGCATTTCATTTGAACTGGCAGTAAAATTCTATTGTTTAAACAATCTCTTTATCCTTTGATCATTTGCCTGAACATAATGAGTCAATGGCCATAAATATCGTTAATCCAACAAAAGCCTTCGGAAGCTAAACCAAAAGAATAAAATGCAGATTAGGAACATTAAGCCAATATATGTTGAAAAAAAAATAAAAGAAAAGCACTATAAATAAATTTGTTTGGAATATATTCGTATGCATACGTGTATGTATTTGTAGAAATACATATGTATGCATATGTGTATTTGTTTGTGTTTCTGTGCCTATGTATATGCGTGAGAGTGAGGGAAAGAGTGAGAATATTGTTTAAACTTTTAATTTTTTTTTGGCTTCACTTATATAATTTTGTTAATATGCGTCTTTACAATTGAAAAAAATAAGAAACTTTTGATTCTGTAATTTACTTGTACTAAAGTGTCTTAGTAATAGAAACTTCTATAGAAAGTTTGTTCAGAGACCAATGAGTAAAAATTTATTTTGTTTATTAGTATATGCAAACGATATCAATCTGGTGAAATATTTAAATTCTGCATTTGGTTGTTGAAAACTGTCCAGTGAAGCATAAAGATCCAGAGCCTCTAATAAAGATGTCACTATTTCAGACGTTTCGTCCCTTGTCGATTAATCTGATGTCGATGCCATGATTTAAAATTAAGATTACTAGCAATTCCACAAAAAACCTAGCAACATCATGAAAAATATTTTGAAAAATGACATTTACATGCCGAAAATTTCTTTGACTTAATAATCTTTTTAGTGTTTATGTTGTTTTTTTTATTTTTATGGATTTTCATAAATTAGGGACAGATATTAATATAAAAATGGTACACAAACATACATCTATAATAGAGAGTTTAAATAGTTCATTATGTTTCTTTTTCATTGTTAGATGAAATTAAAGAGCGTCTAGTTTTACGTAAATTAATTCAAAATTATCACTTTTTATTTTATGATTAAAACTTCAGTATCGTGAATTTAGGATTCGTTTTATCGGAAATATAAAAATATGAATCAAACTCAAAAAATAATCTTGCATTATAAACGGCTGAACATGTCAAAATCAGTTTGTCGATTTGGTTTAGAAGATTTCTTGCTAAAGATGTCTCAAATATTTATCAAAACAATGTTTTTTTATAGCCACTTTGCATATTTTGACTGTTCCATAAAAATACACTTCTTCAGTAAATTAATCACCAGCTCATTTAATCTGCAACAAATGAAGAAAAGAGCGACAGGGGAAAACAGCGCGTAATATTTGATAGTCTTAAACAAATGGAATGACAGAGCATGGTTTAATAGAAATAACAGGATAAAATATATTATGACCAACAAGAGACAAGAAGATACAGAGGGCTATGACGGCTTACGTATTGAAAAAACACGGCGCATGAAAGAAGAAGAATGATTCATGTTCTCTGACCTTTTTCAAGAAATTTCACTTTTAAATAGTAAAGAAAAAAATAACAAAACACTAGAGACCCATAATTATGTAGATCATACCATTTTAAAACAAGCTAATGAACTTTTAGGTCACTGAAAATAGAGTTTTGGTTTACCAGAAAGTCATTTTTTTATACGATCGAGATAATGATGAATTTAAAATTAATTTTAGATGTTTTAAATATTGAGTGTAAAGCTATAAAGTACTCAACACGATATATATATATATATCGTCTTTGGGTGGTGACTTCAAGATACATTTTTATATTTACATACGCTCTATACCTGATACTGAGCACTTGGACTCATAAAAATACAGCATACTTTAAAACTAAACTTTATCATATATATATATATATATATATATATATATATATGTGTGTGTGTGTGTGTGTGTGTGTGTGTGTGTGTGTGTGTGTGTGTGTGTGTGTATTATCTTAGTGAAGGATTGAAAAAGATAATTTGTGTAAAGGAAAGAAAGAAAAAATACAGACGGAAATAAAGAAAAATGAGGAAGAGATTAACAAATAAAAATTGTGTATCGAATAATATATCATGCAAAAATTCAAACAAATATTGAGAGGCACAAAAGAAGACGCAAATGAGGAGAGAGAGAGAGAGGGGGGGGGGAGAGAGAGAGAGAGAGAGAGAGATGAGGCGCGCACATATACGCGCTTCACGAGCAGAATTGCACTTTCATACTTTAAATTTCAAAGAAAGGAAACATTTGAAGAGTAAGGAAAATTGAAGAGTCGATTTTTACAGACAAAGGAATAAATGACAGAGAAAAAATTGCAATAGAAAACGGATATTAATGGTTTTACACATTAAAGCAGCGATCATTGCGAGAAGCACATATATTGAGGGAAATGAAATATCAAATTACCTCAATTGCCGTAAAAATGACCGCCCGTAAAAACAAGAAATGATTCCATTAAATGGCTATATTGTCTCAAACTTTCTCAACATTGAGCGTTGAAGGAAAGATTAAACTATTAACAATTATTCACCATAAAGTTATCTACTTCATGTTATGAGGTTAATAACAAAGATATATATCACACTTATAATATCAAAATGATTTCTGATGATATCATAATCGTTATATATTGCGTTAAATGTATCTATAAGGCAACAACATAAATACAAATTCTCGAATGTATACTGATCAAGGGGTGATGTTTTTGTCAGGTGATTGTTTCACTTTCGTTGGCCGTCTGAACGTAGATCTATTCACAATAACAAATCATCATAATAACTTTTAACAAGTATTCATATTCATTTCCTTTAAGTAGATCCAATTCTAAGCCATTTCATTCGCCAGACATGTAGTATATAAACTAATTCTAAATAAGTATATAAGTTAAAGAAATTATCTTATTATAAACACAGCTGAATTTATTTACCAATTACAAAAGAAACTTCTTTAATAATAAAAATTTGTATAAAATCTACTATATTTCTATATAAATATCGTACTTGTATTTATTGAGAATGTCAAAGCATTGCATGAATATGTGTACATCTTTGATGAACATAGAAGTTCATAATCATTAAATCCTTGCTGAAATAATTTTATAGATTTTACATGAGCGATTCATTTTCTAATCTTTTAATATTAGCGATTAATAAATCTCTACCAAGAAAACTTGAAATTTTTGCAGCAGTTCTCAAATCGTACGACTAATTTATATTTTCATTTAGAAACGTTTTAAAATATGAGTGATGGTAAACATATATGAGACTGACTTGTTGTGGAGATTGCTAATAAATTTGCTGCAATAACTCACGGCAAACACAAAACAAGGGGCCATTATTTTTGTTTTGTAGATGTTAACTGAGATCGTTATATATATAAAGTACTTTACTGGAAAACCCATACACATAACATTACATTAATTTACGTGCAAATTTATATATATCGTATGTTGTTGATATTACAATTCAAGAAAAATTTTATCATCATTTGAAATCGGAGTTTGTTTCATCTAGTAACGAACATAATTCAACGTCCGATGTACAGTTAAGTAATTTAAATAAATGTTCTGCAAGTTCTCCATCAGCTTCACTTAAGACTACATTGTACCGGTACAAAACTGTTTTTGTTTTGAAAATAAATTTGCAAAATGTACCTTTATTTGGATTCACATATCAGTCCAGGCATTGGATTGGAAAGTAGAAATAACTGTGCCTTTCGTTACATACCTATTGTATAATTATATGTGAAATACAATTAGTTAAACAACTCTGCTTATAAAGTTAGTTTTACTGTTTCAAGAATCACAGAAATCTCATATACTGCAGTTTCTTCATCTAATCAGTATGTTCGAATATTTGTCTAGAAAAACAAAACGAACTTTACCGTAACTAAATGATCAAAAATTCAGATTTGACATTCATATATTCGAAATGAGATACTTTATAATCATCATTTAAACGCTGGAAAATACAGAGGAATATGCTGCATTTACTATACTTACTATAACGGAGAATCATAGAATGGAATATGACACTAGCCACACCAATTTTTTTGTAAACTAATTTGTTAAATATTGCCCAATAGTGAACAAAACAAAAATTGTGGGATGGATAGTAAAAACAGTTGTTAATTGAATTGTACATCTTAAACATTCGAAAAAATATCTTGCATATCGGAACGAGAAAAATATTTATTTTAAAGATTCACAAGACCGAAGAAATATAATAATAAGTAAAATCAACATGAAACATCAGATATTAGCTGAGGTTAATTTTAAAGTAAGTGTCCTTATAAAAAATAATCTTTCAAGAAATGTCCAGTCCTCAGATGTAAAGGATTCACTAAATTGCATGTATATTCGGCAGTAAGTTTATATATATACATACATATATTAATATATATATATATATATATATATATATATATAGATAGATAGATAGATAGATAGATAGATAGATAGATAGATAGATAGATAGATAGATAGTGTCATGGTGGTATCACTCATTCAATGGATTGAACTCTTCCTACAACTACATACACTTCCCGTCAGATCATCAGATCAGCAGATCAGCAGAGAGTGATAAGCAGAAATAGCCAATGCTCCTACCGCACAACCTTTGCAAGTCCAAATTCTAATAGCATTACTTCCTAACCCCGTATTTATTGTTCTACTAACAGAGTTCCAAGTATTTTGCTGTTTTTAATATATATATATTGGTATTTCCTATTTTGGTTGTTGTATTACTTTCTTGCTGGACTTCTTAACCGGGTCCACAACAGATAGATAGATAGATAGATAGATAGATAGATAGATAGATAGATAGAATGATTTATGAAGTGAAAGAGGACTAAAAATGACAATTAGCAGTCCCAGGTAAACCAAACACCCTCATGACGCGTTATTTCATGGTAATTCGGAAGTATAGGCCTATTTCAGGCGAGCCATCTTCAGCTTCCGTCTTTATTCAACAAAGGATTCTACATGAATGGGATTCAAAACGACCTAATCCGGCGAATAAAAATAAAGAACAAAATAAAAACATATAATATGATGAGAATATAACTGTCGCTCCTCTAAAAAGGAAAATAAGAACAATCCATCCGTTTGTCAACCCACAGAGATTCCTCCATAATCATCAGTCAGTGTCGACGAATTTTCGACGAATTTTCGAGGGAAGCGGGTGGGTTGGATTCTTGGATTCTTCTATGTCCACAGGGCATGTTAATATATATATATATATATATATATATATATATATATATATATATATATATGTTGTATTGAGGCTGCAGATAATTATTATCTCCACATATATTATTTTAAATATAGCAGACAATGAATGTCTGTTATGCTTAATCATGAGCCGTTCAAGACATCGTATTTTGGCTTCAATTTCAGGTGGAAATAAAGATAACAATTGTCCAACATTTGGATATTGTTTTATTACGCAGCTTCTAAGCTTTCTGCTCACATGAGCCATCTTCAGAGTGACTTTAACATAAAGGCATCTGCCATCAATGATGATATTTTGTTTTGACATAAAACATTTCTATGTGACGATAACAGTCGCCGAATCGCAGACGCAGGTTTTAAATTAGTAATGCGGTTCTATAACGTCACACCACGTGAGAGACCGAAATGTTAACAATAGAACCATGTGTCTAAATGCAATGGCATGTGTTGTGACTAGATTAAGATGAGCTTTTATTGAGTGTGGGTTGCTTTAATGTAGATGGCCTCCAATATCTGAAGGTTATTTTTACTTTTTTCAATAGTTTTAGCTAAACTGAATGTCATCTATGTATTTTACATATATAGGGAGTTTATTAGTGTCATTAAGTAATTTCTTTTTTTAATGCGCCATATAATAATTAGAAAAAACAGATTTTAATCGATAACACAATAATACCTACACATACACACAGAAAAAGAACCTTTAGATATTGGAAGGTATTTACATTAAATCAAAGCAACCCACACTCAATTAAATCGCATTTCAATCTAATCACAACATATATATATATATATATATATATGAAGAGAGAGTAGTATTTTTGTGGTGGTGTCGAAAGAAAGACGGCGATTGGTAGGAGGCAATAAGTGAAAATAAATTCGATAATTATGAAAAAAACGTATTTGCCCCTAATATATATATATATATATATATATATTAGGGGCAAATACGTTTTTATATATATATATATACGCGTGGGTCCATAGTAATGTTAAGCAAGCTTGTCTCGCTAGAATCATTGCAGTGAGTGAGTTCGATCCTCACTGCTTCATACTGCTAGCCTTGTTCTACATCTAAGCTTTGCTTAGGTAATCACCCATCAATGGGAATGAAGAACTTAAAATGTACTTAATCTTTTGAGAAATTACTGTTATTTAAAATAATTTCTCTTAAAGAAGAAATTACAATCAACTAACTAAAGATAGATAAATACATAAAAACAATGTTTTACACTTGCGAAATACTTTTCTTCCTCTTAATATGCCCTGTTCTTTCAGGACGTAGGCTATCATGGACCTCTACTTGCTCTTTTCCTTGTCACTTTCAACACTTTTTACTCTTGGTATCTCTTCGATACCCCGCTCCGCTATCCATCAAGTATATCTCGCGCTGCCTTTCCCTGTCTCACTTTCCTTTTATCCGTCCTGTGGGTATTAGATTAGCCAAGCCCTCTTTCTTCATTACGTGTCCCAGAAACAGTATTTGTCTCTTCTTGATGCTAAATATAAGTTTCCTTTTCGTTTTCATATTCTCCAAAACCTAGTCGTTGCTCACATGTTCGGTCCCTGGCATCCTCATCACCCTTCTGTAGAAACACATTTCTGTTGCTTCGATTCTGTCTTTTATCTTTGAGGAAATCGTTAAGCATTTGCTGCCATATATGAGGAGAGTTATCACGTAATATTCAAGTACTCTTTTCTTTTCAGTTTTGCAAACGTATTTGTTATCATGATAGTTTCATATATCATTATTATTTTTGTTAGTCTATTACGACAATTCCAGTCTATCACTGGAACCTTGGTTCTGTTTCATTAATTTCAATTCTTTGTCTATATTCGCTGTCCGGTGTTTGTCGCTTTTACACTGCTTTCAGCCGACTTGTCCACTTGATCAAGCATTTGCGAAGGAACATCAAGCAGTTTTTGTTTCTCCTTAAGGAATTCCCAATTATTGCTGAAATATGTTTTGATTAAGATATAATAATAAATTAGATGATTTGGAAGAAAAGGCAAGAAAGAAATTGGGAATTAGGTCAAGAATATTAAAAAATGGAAGACGTTACAAAAAAGTGAAGAAAGCTTTAGGAAAAGATGCGAGAGTAAGAAATAAAGGTTGTAAAAGAGAAAATCAGTAACAGTAAAAAGACTCAAGATGATCAAAAAAGGACTGATAATATAAAAAGAAAATTAGGTAGATTAGGCAGAAGATGTGAACAAAAATAGCCGAGAATAACAGGCAAGTTGGGAGGGGGTCAACACGATAACTAAGAAGGCCTGACTTTAAGTGTGCAAAGCTATTATTCCGTTCCCAGGTTGCGTGATCTCGAAATAAACAACGGAAGGAAGACAGAGAAAGAAAGAAAAGAAAAAAAAAACTAGGAAAAGTAACGTTTGGAGGAAGAAATGAAAAAGCGACAGAAATAATATGTCAGTCTGTCAGTTGTAATTAATAAAATATGGACCCCCTTGAGTCGACAACGGATACTTGTGGTTAGCGAAAGACCATTGGGCGTAACCTAAACTCCTTAGCCTCACTCTCGTCACATTGTTATCGGACTTTCATATCTTGCTGATGACACTCCTGCTTTCAAGCTCCATTTTCCAGGATTTTTTGTGTTGAATCAAGTGTTACTTGCTTGTGTGCGTGTGTAAGTTGAGTCTTACACCTTGCCGCACTACAAATGTCATTACTCACTCTGCCGTCAAAAGCTATTCACTGTTGCTTCGTTACTGGAATCTCCACACACACACACACACAGAGAAAGAGAGAGAGAGAGAGAGAGAGCAGAAGTACATTCACACATAACACCAAACCATACACACAACCAATGTAAATGGTCATATACGGGTACTCTCACACTCATTTTTCTAGTATTAGTCAGACATTAAAGTGCCATACGTGATACACGCTTTGCCGATCATGTCTCGAAAAAGACATGACTGACTGGGTAGAAGATTTTCCAGCAGTAGGTTGCCATTGCTTCCTGCAGTAGACTAGTTTCTAATCTAGGCTATAAATCCAATCTGTCTTGCTATTCAACCCATAGCTGGAGGGAAAAATCGGATTAACCCTTTCCCAAGGTTTTTTGAGCGTAAAGTGAATGCAGCGAATTCAATTAGAAATTCCAAAATGTCTCCCCAATTTCTCTTTCCGAGCCATTATCTACTTCACCACAAAGCACCTCCTTTTTAGAATACACGTACATATTCACACACATGTTGTATCGAGTCTGGATATGTGTGTATGTGCATGTATGCGCTTATGTCGTTGTGAGTCTGTATGTGTTTTCATGAGTTTGCTAATATATTCAGTTGTGTGTTCATGTGAAACATTTATATTGTACATCAAATAAGCTATATACACGCTACACAGATATGTATACACAAAAAAAACCCTGCAGTTTTAGATTCATGTCTCACCCTCCACTACCTCTCTCTCACAGATGGAATGCGACGAGTCTATCTCTACTCTATTGCTACTTCCATGGAAAGTGCTCGAGCAAACTACATTTCTTGGTTCTGCCAAGCCTAACCTCCAAGGCTAGGACCTGCTATGCCACTTACATAGTAGCAAGCCACCCGCATTACCCCGTATTCCATCGGCGATAAGTAAGTTCCACTTCTTCCCACAAACCACTAAACTGTGAAACAGATTCCCAAGCAGATGTTTTCCCGATCATTAAAATTTTAACCTGTTCAAGTCTAGAGATAACCGTTATTTTCCCCTCCTATTGATATAGAGTAGCCCTTAATTTAGCCCCCTACCACGAGTGGCTTCGAGCCTTGTACTGGGTAAATCTTATTATATATAGTGTTTACATTGTATATAACACGCTAATGTACGCTTTACTCTACCGAGCGGACATAGCTCAGAGGTAGAATCGGCGACCGATATTATTTCGGTCGGGTTTCGAGCCTGCCTAGAAATAATCGGATAAGCTGCGAAACAGCTCTGTCTGCGTATGACTATATATAATAAAATATGGTCGCGAGATTTCGCTGAAAATTATCGGTCGTGTTCTCTTCTTTTCAATATTGAATCCTTCTTCCTTTTTTACTCTTTAAATATTTCTTTATTTGTCCTTAACATTTGTTTTTTTCTTTTATTATCATTTCATTTTGTTTTATTTCTAATTTATTTTACTTTTAAATATAAATTTCAGTTATTTCCCTTTTAAGTCGTCTATTCAGCATTTGATAATGTAATTTTTACACCAATTCATTCAGTGTTTTCTTGAACTTTGACAAGAGTTTTATCTTGATTATTTCTTTCAGTGTCACTTTTGTCCAGTTAGCTCTTCTCCGTATTTTTTCTAACCGCTTACTCCAAGCTTTCCATCTTTACATTTTACTCTTGTTGATTTTCTATTTCTTTTTTTCTTTCTTTCATCATTCTCTTTTTCTTTTTTCGCAACTCTTGACCCTCACCTTCTCTTGACCTAACAATTTTCCGCAATAAAACCCCGCCTCCACTTCCTTGGGCACGAGAGGAAATTGATCTATTAGTGACTCACAACCTGCAATCATAATTTACACCGCTAACAGCAGCAACAAACACACCATCATCAGCAAGAAAATCACGTGACTGATGAAGTAGTAAATGACAGACGCAGCAGACCGATATTGGCGAAAAGCAGACGAAGATGGCCCGGGAATGTAGAGGTGTGGGTAAATAAAAGCGAAAATGAAACTCAAACAAGGGCGGGGATTGTATCAACTTAATTGCGCCTGGCTGAGAAGCGATTGCCCGACCGACAGAGGGAATGATAGAGAGTTAAATTGGACAGCATGCGTTTACATGCGCGAGTATTATAAGCAGACTGCTGAGGAAGAAAACCTGTTTAGATAACTCTGATGATTCTAATCGCAATTCAAGTTATCAAGAAAAGGGATCGTAGACATGAATCAACGGTACAAATTGAAAAAAAATATTGCATTTGTGTAGAATTTGGAGTTTTGAATTGAAATGTATAAAAGATTAGGTAAGAAGTACATTCCTTGGATGGTAATTTTTATAGTAGCAAATTACATTTTCCACCTGAATATAATGCCTGATTTTCTCTTCTGGATGATTGGGCAAAATAAGAACAGATAAGAATAGCTGAGAATCATATCCACACACACACATACACACAGAGAGAGAGAGAGAGAGAGAGAGAGAGAGAGAGAGAGAGAGACTGTGTAACTGAACATTTCTTTTTCGTTTTTTGCCGCGGAAGTTGTATATTTTAGACTGATATTATTGATATCTAAGAGCATAAATGAACGCAGAATAATAACACCATCGTCAGAAAAAAGGGTTTCAAAAGGTAAAACAAGTGTTAAGATCATCAAAAGTGGCTTCATTAGGATTTGTTGAAATGTAGACAACTTTGGGCAATACTAATAAAATGCAATGACTTTTCTAATTAATTTAAACATTATATAAATACGGTGAAAATAAGGTACAATAGTAAAGTTTTTTTTAATATGAAATAATTGTTTCTGAAAATGAGCGATGCGATCTTTCAATGATAGAATAGTGTGATTGCTTAATTATAAATTTAGTTAAAAGTTAATTTTAAGGTTATATATGTTTAATAAAATGCGTCTGATTATATGACTGCTTATATACTTCTAATTAATGTGTCTCTTCAGAATATGAGCAATCAAGTCTCTCCACAACTTATTATTTATAAGTCTGAGGAATATTTTTCACCTTGCTATCCAGACAAGTTTCGTCTCTGCTATCTTTTTTTAGATAAACTCATTAGGTAGACTGCTAGCTGATTTCTCTTCTCCTTTTGCCTTCAGTATGTTATGTAAGTGTCAAACTCTCTAAGCCCTCTTTCTTCATTAATCGTACCAAAAATGTCAGCAGTCTCTTACTGATTCTAAGTACAAGTATATTTTTCATTTTCATTTTAATGTATGCTTCTATGCAACCACAATTATTCAGCCTCAAGTCACCTTTTCATCTGTGAAGAAATTGTCCTGTAATTACTGCCATATCGAAACATCAATATCACGTAGCAGTTCATAATTCTTTTCTTTGTTTCTAATGGGATACCCTGCTTCTTAATACTTAATTTAGTTTTGGAATATATCTTTTGCTATTCCCTATGCTTTCGGAATTTGTGTCACAGTTTCTCTTGCCCGTTAAAGAGAACTTGTTTAAAAGTTAATAAATTTTTCTGTTATTTATATTCCCTATACTTGAAGAAAAGGTGTAAGCAAAGTGTAAGGCAATTTTATCTCCTCTTCTACTGAGAAAACTTTTATTGTTTGAAACAAGCTCTTTGCACTCAGATTGGAATGATTTTCGTTTTTGAAGCTGATTCTGATACTTCGAGTGTTGACTAAATAATTGTTGCAAACTATCCTTTTTCTTACTACCTCGTACATTTTAGATACATTTGTTTTCTTATGACAATGGAATGATAGTAAAATATTCAAAAATGAGAAATAAGCTTTAATATCAAATAAGACAAGCATATCAGGGATCTGACTTAAACGACAACCTCCTAGCTACTAGGTTCAGATTTTTGCCTCAAAGAATGTCCATGTCTGTTTCTGTCAAATAAACACATGATCGACACAGCTGCGACTGTGATGTGCATATGCAAAAAAAGACCTCTTGATTTGAATTATTTAGATATTTTTATTTCTAAATTTCAACAAAAAATGATTTTGAATATAATCCCAAGCCTCTCTATCAGTTGGAAGTATCATTTAATTATACCACGTTAGGAATTCACAGAAAACGGGAACATCAAGCATATAATCAGAAAGCCACATCCTTCTAACACACCTTACGGCATGTTTACTGTGATAAAAATGGCAGGTTAGTGTTTACTTGATATCATATATTACGCAAGATAGATTTATAAAAAATTAAGACAAAAGGAACAAAACAAAAGAAAAAAGGAAAAAAAAAGAGATTGATATGCGGTAACAAATCCCAAAAAACTGTCTTTAGGAGGAATCTAGACCTCGCTTGCATTTGATTGGCTCTAACTAGAATAGCAGTGTCAAGTGTCAATCCATATAACTAAATATCTTTATGATTAGGCCTATTTTATTATACAGATAAACAACTGTTTTCGTTATGATGAGATGTAAAATATTTCAGGCCTCTCGTTGAAATATGTTAACAAGAGAAAACTGTTCCGGGATATAATAAAATTATTTTTCCTTTAATTTGGAACGCAAGGAATCTGAATTATTTTCTTAATAAATAATTTAGTTCTTACTGGGAGAATGGTTGTGATTATTGTCTGAACATGCCCGTCTGCAACGTTCTTTTCTTCTGAGTGTATATTTAGATAATCAAGATTAACCGGTAGAGTATGAATTAGTAGATCAGATTCACGTGGTTCCATTTTTATTGCTCCAAGAGGATTAGGATAAGTGGCGCATTGTGGATTCATTCTGTTGTCGCCTTAAAAATTGAAGGAACAAATTAAGCATTTTTTACTCTGATTTTTGTCTCTCCACATCTCCATATCATTGGAATAAGGAAAGTAAAATATTACCTATTTCTAAATTCCTTCTTATTTTCTTCTTAATTTTTTCTATTCTCATTGTCTTATGGGTATTTCCACGCGGATTAAAATACTCATCATGACTTTGATACAGTGTTTCTACCTATATACGATCTGGCCTTTATCGGATGCTTGTCGTACTTGGAAACGTTATGAGGATTTTGAACGAAACCATTTACTCAATTCATACATAGGGAATATTGCATATCCGTTCTATCCAGTCTATGTTCTTGCTTGTTTCCACGCACTACAAAACTACAACGCTCATGGATTCACTATATCATATATCTCGTTGACAATTCAAAGGTGTAAGTTTAAATCCTTAAATCTAACGTATGTGCTTAGTTAGATTAATTTTTGCGTGTTCTTTCTTTCTAATCAGAACCAGTTAAATTTTCCTTATCCACATGCAAGGCCTATGTCCTCTCTGAGGTTTTTCCATAAAATATTCCACAAATGTAGCAGAAACAATTAGGTCTGATTGCATAAGTCCTAGATGCCATGATGCTATCAGTAACAACACGACATTTTCCATGAACACTGAAAGACTATATATTTTAAAGGGGTTAAGGACTTTATATATATATATATATATATATATATATATATATATATATATATATATTCAATCATATCACCCCGAGCAAGGCGGTGAGGCCACTGGTGTGCAGGGGGTTACGGAAGAGTGAATAGATTGGAAGAGAAAGCCGGAAACCACGTCCTAAACAGGGAACAAGGGATGAACATCTACACCTGTTCAGTAGCCGTTGGTGGAGTGTGAACCGGGCGATAGTTCAGTCTATCGACTCCCATCATATATAAATTTAAATGTCCCTTGGGAGAATGTATCTCTAACAAAAAAAAAACAACAACAAAGAAACATATATGTTGGATTTACAACAACTACATCCACAAGATGTCTTACATTACACATATCTGATCATTCATCCATTTCTCGACATCTACAGCAACATTCTTTTCTATGTTCACAATATAAAAAATAATGATCAATAACAACTATCCTACACTGAAAAAACAAACTACAGATCCTCAAGGCAATATTCATTGAAAAACTTAAGTGGTCAATTAATAGAATCTGCTATGAATGCTGTCGTAATGATCTATATTGAAAGAACAGTTTTTTAATGCTTTAACATGTGCATAAGTATTACATTGCAATATAAAAAAATTCCATTTTGGAGAATTTTCATATTCTGATGAATTCTAAGCAATTTGTCAACCATTATATTTGAAGTCAGAAGAAAACTTACAGTAATTCCTACCAACAGCTTTGCAGTTATTGTTTGTTACCACAACTCACTATATATATATATATATATATATATATATATATATATATATATGTATGTATGTATGTATGTATGTGTGTGTGTGTGTGTGTGTGTGTGTGTGTGTGTGTGTGTGTATGTAATTGTATAAATATTAAAATTTATAAGTTTAATGCATGTAACTTAACTTAATCTTTTCCAACAGTAGAGAAATTCCTAAACAAGATTATTGCACAGGAGAAAAATATTAAATAAATACGTAGATTTTACATATTTCCATAATTCATTTAATAGGAGGAATATACAAGTGTTCTTTGTAGCACAAACAAAGGAGAATTTTGGAAGTGATTGCAAAACTTCTATCACGTCTCTAATGACGGCGTTGAAATATTTTTTGGCATTGTGGAACTACTCGTTGGCCTCGACGCCGTAGATTTCTTTAAATCAGGAAAACTATCAGTCCAGATTTTAGGGGCGACATGAACGTTGAATTTTTTGGTCAACCACAATTGTGTTGCTTTGCAATTGTCACGTGGAAGAGAGAAGAGTCCTGCTGACAGAATACAACCTAGCGTGACGTTGATAACTTCATGTAGTTTCTGCAGCACCACAAAATATTACTGTCGATCAATTAATCATAGATGTTGTTCATAGTGGAGATGAAACTGGTGCATACCGAGCTCCGAAACTTGATAAATTATGTCTAGTAAGCATTTGGATCTTATGGTTCTCCTCGTTCTTGTCGGAGAGAAACTGCATTTTCTTTATCATTTAGTTGCACTTGTTTTTCACGAGTCCATGCATTTGATGGACTTTTTCAATTTGATATGGTCGTGGCGAGGAAGATTTTCTGGGAATCCTGAATTAGCTCTGTCATCACTCCAACGTCTTATCTCTTGAAATATTTCTTTCACTTTTCTACAGATTATAAACCTTTGTTAAATGCATTTACTTCGTTTCCATTTTGCTTGAATACAGTACGATGATCACGAACTGCATTTCCTTTTCCTGTCTTGTTAATGCTATCGATACGATAGATAAATGTTTGCATTTATGTATGGGTGTAGGTAGGTCCTGTAGGCTTCCTTATTAAATAAAAGGCTACAACCTTACTACGCTAGGCATTGTGATAGTGGCTTCTGTAGCAAGTATGTTTTTACGTGAAGTGAAATTGAGATTACTATGCTTATGTTGCATACAACATTAAGTCGTTTTCTATAAATGGCTGACTACATGTTTTCAAATACTTGGTGAACATTTTACTGAAAAATGATGTGAAGCTATCTGGTGGACAAGATAGTTGCCTTATTTTTTGCCGATGTCAGTGACTAGTATTTTCGCCGATATAAAGGCTTTGATCTCTAATATTGGTATTCAAGGGTTGACAAGTTTCCCCCTTGCCTAGATAAAAACTAAACAAAATTTCTATCCATTTTCGTCCTATTTATTCTGGTGCTGTACTCAGCCGTACGTTTTCATATCTTATTAACATATACAATGAACAAATACTATGACAATAGTTGAGTTTCTGAAAAAGATAAATGTTAATGAATTTGATATTTCAGTTCTTGTGCTTTTTTGTAAACGATTAACACGAAGGAAAACCGATTTCGAAAAAATAACAAATATATATATTAACGTCTTTGCGATTGTGAGTTAAGAAAAATCATGTTTCTATATTGTAACAACAGCAAAAAAATAAATAAATAAATAAAATAAATAAATAAATAAATAATAAAAATAAAAAAAAAAATAAGGATATGTTTCCAAAATGATTTGGTTGACAGAATCTGACAAAAACAATGGTATAGAGTATAGAAAGTATTTTATTCAACAGAAAAGCCATATCGTCGGTATGAAAGTGATTTTTTAAACCGCCCCAAACTTGAAACATCTTGATTGTATTTATTATTTTGGTCAATGTGTTTTTTTTAATCTTTTCTCTTATTACTCTACGTTCTGCAAAATTTGCTTCGCTTTTCAAATCGTTTCAGGGCTGATGTCAATTCTCATTTCTTCATTATCACTGGCAACTATTATATGCATCATTTCATTCTATCACCTTTCGTTAAAAGGTATTATTTTGCTCTCCCTCACTCCATTAACGACGTTTTCATTCTCTTTCCCTCTAACCTTGGTGTTTAACTTTGTCAGACGTACAAATATCACGAATTGTCTTTTTATCCGATTCTATCAAAACTGCCTGAAATGTTTCTCTCTTTATTTCTTTTGTTACCTTTTTGTTGCTTATACATTTGTGGCATTGTCCTACATTTTAAAATCATCTAACATTGATTACAGCATCTCACTTTTTAACCTGCCAGCTGCTTTCTTTAAGCTAATATTTATTTCTACTCGTCATATAATGTTGGTCATTATCCTATTTTAAGCAATTCAGTTTCTGTCACCTTTTCTCTTTAATTCCCCACCTCCAACACTACTTCTTTTGTTAGTCATTATTTCAAGTTATCAATCGTGTTTTCAGCCTTGAATATAACAGCGTGCGATTGTTTTTTTTCTGTCAGCTTTCGTTAAGCAAATGTTATTTTAGCTATCCACTGTTATTATTGGCTGTTTATTTGCTTGAGAAAACGTCTGCTCAAAAGTCTTGAGTTGCTTATTTTTCTTTAAAATGAAAATATAGCGTGAATGTCGAAAGCAAAAATATTTTGAAAGAACTTACGACGAAAACTAAATCAAGATATTGCGGTAATAACATTTGCTATTACAAATGGTTAAATAGCCAAACATGCAAGTTCGCGTCTATGCAGATAAATTATTCTAAAGAGATCTAAAAACAGCAAAAAATCGAAATATACTATTAATAGTATTGCTTCGAATGTTGAAACACCCAGAAAATGACATTTTGTGCTACGAATGAAAAAAGGGACAAGATATCACGCAACATGATAGGAAGAAGCTGTTTGTGCAATTAACAAGAAGAAACAGAATATCAAGAACATCAAATCATTTCCATCAGGATTATTCAGAAACCATATTTATATCTCTTAAGCTGTATTAAAATGTAAGGTAGGTTATTAAAAATATGGACAATATTAAAATTAGAAATAGTATTAGCTTGTGTCAAAAACACTATACGAGGTTAGATAATTTGCGCCAGTTTCATTGATCAGAAAATTAACTGTTTTGCCTTTTCCACTTTACAAAAGTCATAAAAAATGCAGCTAAGGATAATTAAATGTAAGCATTCCAACAGTAAATAGTTGATTAACAGGATTCATTTTGCAAATATGACATGTGTTCATTTTCTAGTATTTTTACACAAATAAGAGTAAAAAATATTATGTAAAACGTATCAAAGTCTTTCTTGATTGAAAGTGAATATTAAGACACACCTTAGCTTATCTAGGGTATGGCAAGTCAGCACAAGCTATGAGCGACACTTGACACTGAACAATAAACGAACAATTTGTAGTGCAATATTCATTAATTACGTATTAAGTTGTAAGTCATCAGTGGCAACATTTTAGATTGCATAATAGTTCTCGCAAGTTGATCGAACTATTAATCTATCAAGACCAGAAGAGCTTCTCAAATTTATTGTCCTCTATGGAGATGAGGATGTGATTCCAAATTTTCATAGAGGTCTTCAAATTAGGCAAAATACTGCAATTTCATCAGCGAGATCAGAGAGAAACTAACGTTGTCAAATGTGAAATACTTCATGGACCGAGGTATATTATCGGACCTATGATTGTTGGATGCGGAAAAAGAGGAAACTGAAAATTTTGCCATTGACAAATTTGCTTCAATGAAAGGATGAAATGTGCAGTTTTAGACCCAACCAGCGCATTCCTGATTTCTTTGCTTCCACTTGTCTTCTTGCAGTATTAGTACCAAACATGCAATCATTTATTAAAATATATATTTTTGCGGCGTCTTTATACTTACATAATTTCTCAATAAAACTTTAAAAGATTATTAAAATATTTTGTCTTGTATAGAACTTTATTGTCATTGAAACGCTAAAATGATTTTGTTCTATTATGATATGTTAACCGATTGTCTACTTGTGCTGCAATTATCCATATTTTATTATCTTTTCTAAATCAAAATGTACAATGCAACTAGAGCATAATTTTAGATACAGCATTTTAAAAGATTTTGTTTTCATAATAACCATGTTTTCTTCAAATAAAATATAACAAATAAAAGTCTTTGTGAAGTATCATATTTATATCATAATTTATCATGTATATTAATGGTCTCGACCTTTGCTATTTTTGAACTCATAAGCCTGCGTTATAATTTGGTAGGGTATCAAATATTAATTAAATGGCGCAACTTCATCGTCTTACCATGGACACTACTTTCCATAGATATGCCTTTATGTTCATTTTCTAAGCGTTGCATAGACGTGGCACTTAGCCGAAGTATGGGGCACCCAGTGAGGATCAAAGTCACTATTCAGTCATAATTGATCTAATGAGACAAGCTTTCAAACCATTACACCACGACGAAGTGCCCAAGGTAAGTTTTCATGAACATTAGGTTATCGGATTGATGTGACTCAACGTGTCTTTATAAAATGTCTTCTCCTGGCTCCAAGAAAATATTAAAATTCTCAATTGAATAATGTCATGAATTTAAACTCTCATTCTGAATTATTATGCAGCTACTCTCATTTAACTCACATAATCTGGTTGTTGTATGTAATGCTACGTAGTAATTATAAACACAACGATGCTATTATTTTTCTTTTATGAGCCATTTCCTTTCAGGACGTCGGTGATAATTGCTCTTAGTTAATTGTATTCCTTTACCCTCATTCCTTGTCCATGATTCACACAAACACGCCTCTCTTGTTTCACTACGGTCCAGAGTGTTAAATTCTCCAGGAATTGTTTTTGTCATTATGTTGCACAGAAATTTAATCTCTTGCTTTTTGATTGTTAATATGTTTCTTTCTAATTTTCATTACACTTCAGTTTTTCTCGTTTTTAACATGTTTTTATTTATCTATTTATGCTCTCAGCAATTGTTGGTAGAAAAATATATAAGTTGATTAAATTCTCTTTTTCTCTTTTCAGGAGATTGTCTAGCATCCACTACTATAGAAGAAATTAGTTATTACATAGCAGTTCAACACTTTCGTTTCTGGAGATATTTTCTTGTAGCAATATGCAACGATACCATTATTCAAACCATAGGGATTAAACTACTTAAAGTTTATTTTTATATATTGAAATTTTTTTTTTCAAAATTAGTATTAACCAACCAATACTGGTAAGAAAATAATATTCATATTTATAATAACTTATTGGGTGACGTGACATTTTATTATGCAACACGAGAGTTGCTCATCATATTGCAAAATATTGCATTATACATTAGTGTATATGACACCCAGTCAATCATAACAAATTTAGTATAGAAGTTGAAGAAATTGAACACAGGGTATGTTTCACTAGATGTATTTTTTATACAAAGTCAAAACATTAACCTTATAACTCGAGCCGTGGTCTTAAGTAACCTCATCTGATCGAGAACTTTCATATAGATATCATGCAGGACGTTCAACTCGTTCAGAAATGTCCAAACTATCAGTCATATACACCCATAAATTAGTTGAAACAACTGTTTTAGTTTCCTTTCTTTCAACATACAGCCAGTTTTAGACCCACTGAAGTTACAGGGTGTAATCAAGTCATTTGCAGTGGAGTGCAGTAATATCAATCTATTTTAGGTTTCAAAATTTGTCTGGCCTTGAAAAAAATTGCGTCACCCATGATTGCATCAAATTTTGACTCAACTGTCGATTAGTTGTCCTACAGCTATTGTCTGTGATGGACGTTACTCCAAGGAAGCATATAAAAATTGTAACTCTGCCTGAACACACTGGCAAGCCTTACAGAGAGATCGTTGATATTGTTAGTGTTAGACTTTCAACTGTCAGTCTCTGTCATCAAGGCGAAGAATCAAAGTTGATCCATCAGTTCAAAACGTAAAGGAAATGCTCTTGAAAAACAACGCCAAGAGTCTACGTGTACATGATCAGGAAAAGTGTGAAAGATCCTAGAAAGACATTATTCGTTTTGTTTCAATTAATTTGCACAAGGATGTACGACCGTTTTCTCATTTCAATGATTAAAAATGGTTTCAAGATTTTGAACCTGATAGATACCATAGACGTCACTACTTCATCAGAGCACATAGATTGGCACTACAATGAGCTTAACCAAATAGCAAAAAATGCATCACTTGAGGACAACGACAACTAAAATTGGTAGCACATGTAACTTGAATTAAAATAATGATATAATCAAGATGTTGATATTATACACTGGCTTAAACTAAGGGTTAGATAGGAATTTTAATGAATACTATAAAGAGATATCACAGTAGAATTTAGATGCTTATTACCCTGAAATACTAGTTTAAGAGGAAAATTTAAAAAGTTCAGCAAGTATTAACATTAACTACTGAACGTTTCTTGTATAGAAATGTTTTATCATACTATTATCAGTATTTCATATATTATAGTGTATCACAGATATTTCTTTCAGAGGTATAAAAATTGATATAGATCATGAGAAAGGTATAGGGTAAAAAAAATGATATTGTGACCAATAAAAATAAAATATTGAAAATTGTGAAAACGTTGAAAAGAAATCACAGGACAATAAAAATGAAAACATTGGCAAAAAACTAATAAAATTGGTTTCTAGCATAAAGGGGTTTGGTAAAATCCGAAATCGTGCAATTAATAAACTTGAAAATAATTTAATGATCACGGCTACATTGAAATTGGGTGAAACATAGCTTTCATTTAAAACTCAGTTAATCTTTACTTTGAAACATTGTAAGAATGGCATTATAGAAATAGTAATCAAATCTATGAAATATATATTGCAAGAGTACTAGAATAGTAAAACGATTATTAGTAAAATGATTATTGCTATCATTATTATTGCTATCATGACTGTAGCAGCCGTTGCTACTATTACTGGCATAGCGCTGACAGAGCCATAGCTCTATTTTTAGAAATAATCAGCAAATTGAAAATTTGGCTATATTGACAGCATTTGTAAATTAGGGGAGATTATTCATGGAAGGTTGTATATATGAAACAATTTGCAATATGTTAGGTACAACCACTTGGTGTGAGAAGGTGGATGTGTAAAAACAAACATTCTAAGATATTACAGCAGATTAGGTGTTGATGATCTATTGCATGCGTTCATTTTCTACGCCGAATATCAGACGAGCTATTCATTTGTTTTAATCAAAATAGTTATATAAATATATTTAGGAGTGTACATAATTTATTTTTAATATGAATACATAAGTATTGCATTTATTTATAAGTATTTGTCTATAATTCTGAGATGAAATAGTATTTACACTATTTACATTTTTCGGACTATTGTACTCATCTTCACTGCCATGTTAATGACGTTTTGGCCATTGTATGCTCCAGCTTTCTTCAAGTGCTTTAGAACCTATATTTCAATCACTGGAGTATATCATTCTCATTCTATGTGCAAGACAACTCCTGCTAGCCATTGGGTTATATCCCTTTCAATTAACTCTGTAAGTTATTTGTTCGTCAAAACGTCGTTATCCGAACAATGTAAATAGTGTAAATACTATCTCATCTCAGAAATATGTGAACATTTAACTTTGAATATTTTTATCACATCTGGTTCAGTGCTCCCGCTGAGATTATTTATAAAATCCGAAGAATCAGCAATATTACTAGTCCTAATTTGACGTCTCGGTTTTAGTCACTTTCAAATTTCCGTAATATAACTCCCGTGTGCCTTTTCTATAAATACTTACATTGTTACTGTTTGGATGAACACTTCACAATCATACCTAGACTTTTTTACGTCGATCGGCTCTTCGCAGATATTTTGTGGTGATTTCGCAGATTCATTCAAACGGCATTTCCTGAGCTGGTTCATATGGCATTTGTGGGTGTTTTTCGGTCCCTGGACAATATAGACCAGTTCGCCAATTCTCTGTTTAATGTTGCCTACTTCCCAGAATGTAATGTTGTTTTTGTAAGCCCTAAAAAGGATTTCGTCGCCAGGATTAAAGTATTTCTTATGGAGCGAGGCGGTTTTCTTGAACTTCGCCTGCCGTGGAATGAGTTTATCAAAGACGGACTTGATTTTTCTTGCGTACATTATTTCTCTGATGGTAAAGATCTAGATGCGTGTACCATGGCTTTTCGCGAACTATCTGGCAGTTTATGGAGAATGCAAGCACCGATGCTGTATGGTCTTGCATCACTTGCGACTATGATGTCGAGATTAGGGTCGTAGTGGGTGAGGGAAAGATCCGAAGTAAGTGTTTTCTTGATCTTCACGACTGCGTCTTGGCATTCAGGGGTCCATAACCATGCTTTATCCGAGTTCGTTGAGAGGTCCTCTCAAATTCTGCATGTTCTTAATGAAACCTTGGTAGAAGTTAGCAAGACCGAGGAAGCTTTGTAACGATTGAACGTTAACTGGATCCGGGATGTTTCTGATCGCATTAGCTCTTTCTGGATCCTGCCGACGACCGTCTCTATTTATAATGTGACCTAGCTTTGCTTCCTTAAGCTAAACCCGTATTCTTGTAATTTCTCGAATACGTTTATTATATGGTTCCGGTGCTCTGCCGTCGTTTAACTGGTCACCAGTATACCATCCAAATAGGCTGTTGCTTAATCAAGGTCGCCCAGCATGGCGTCCATGACCTGCTGAAAGATTGCAGACGCAACCTTGAACCAAAAAGCCAGTCTGTTATATTTTTACAGACGTTTATGGGTGTTTATGCAGAGCAATTTGGAACTTTCTTCATCCACCTCTATCTGAAGGTATGCGTCTGAGAGGTCTATTTTGGAAAAGATTTTTCTGCCACTCAATTTGTTGAAGATTTCCTCAGGGCTTGGGAGGGGATAATGGTGATCCTAAAAGGCATCATTTAGCTCTGTGGAAAAATCTACGCAACTCGTATTTGGTTGGACTTGTTTTTGACATAGACCGTAGGTGCTGCCCATTCTCTAAAATCTGTTTCTGATAAAATACCCGCTTGTTCGAGTCTATCTAATTCTTTGTTGATCTGCTCTAGAGCAGCGAAAGGAACATTCCGTTTTTTTCTGAAAACTGGTCTAGCACCGTCCTTCATCTTGAACTTAGCTTTTAATTTAGGACATTTCCCAAGGCCGCCAAAACAAAAAAAAAACTGGGTAAATTGTTGTTTGAGTTCTTTTTTGAGATTTTCCGAATTGGACATTGTACTTTCTTTTTTTCGGCAAAAAGTGCTCAATGGGTAATCCTATAGATGGAATTTTTCTATTCAATCCGTACCGAATAAGTTATCCGAATTTTTTAGTACGTAGGCTTTCAACATTTGGTAACTCCTTTTAGTGTTACTGTAAGGATCACCACGCCTAAGATTTTAATATTCTCGCCAGTTACGGATTTTGCTGCTTTACCTGTTTTTAATAGGGTCGGCTTGTTTAACTTTTGCCAAGTACGCCAGTTAATGATCGATAGGTCAGAACCCGAATCAAGCTGGAATTTTATAGAGTTATTGAAAATATTAACAGTCACATATTTTCTTAAATTCCTATCGACTATGTTGTCTGATTGGGCTTGCCTAATTTTACTTTTGTATTTCCTCGCTTTGTTGGCGTACCAGAACTGAGTTAAGTTATGACCATTTTTATTGCAATTTTTCCAATATGTTTTCTTCTTGGATGTACAGAATTTCATCTAATGTGATTTTCCACAATGGTAGCATTGTCCGGGAGGTTTCTTCAGCCTATTCGTGTTTTGTTTATTGTTTAGATTTAGAACATGAGATTTGCCTTTTGTCTTGTTGCGGTTGGGTTGCTTCTGATTTTTCTAAATCTCAGCACACCTGATTCATCGATCGTTTTTGAGTCACACTTGACAGAAATTACTCTTTGACAGTACTCTGTCAATCATTGGAGAGCAAATCACTGTTCGTTTTCGAGTTTTCGTTCCGACGTCTGACCTGGGCGTCTTCTACTGATACTAGAACTTGTGCGAATATTAAGCACCTGAAATCGTCGGCAGTCAGCTCGGCTAGTTTGAAATCATTACAAAGCTTGTTTAACGACGCTGCAAACGTTAGAAAATCTTGCTGGTTGTCCTTGACTGTGTTCAGGAATTTACAATGTTTGTGGAACAAGGTTATGTTAGGCTCGAATAATTCCGATAGGAGCTTAATAGTCTTTGAAAAAATCAGCTCCGTAGTTTTCTTGGGTAATATGTAGTCTACGAACATACTATGTTCGATAGTTCCCAGTTTTCTTAATAACAAACGTACCTTTATCTCACTAGGCTATTGTTCACAGTCTACATTGAAAATATCTTTATAGTACCTGTAAAAAGCCTCGAAAAAAAGAAAACAATGGACAGACAATTAATAAAATTAAGAACTACTTACTGGTTTAGATCTTTCGAGATACCATTGTTCCGTTAATTTCAATGTGACCATTTAAATTTTCTCCACACTTATTATTTTTTTCCTCTAGCAAAAAAAAAAAAAAAAGAAAAAAGAAAAGAAAATCAGCAAGGAAAAGAAAAACAATTATTTCTTAGTAGGCGCTCAACAGTTCAATTACATAAGTATTTGCAATTAAGCAGGTCTTTTTTCTCTTTTCTTTCCTTCACCAGGGGACTTTTGTAATTGTTGAGAATAATTTTTTTCTTTTTTTTTTAGAAGTGTGGGTAGAAGAATATCACATAGACAGTAAAAAAAAAAAATAAATGCACCAGATTTTTTTCTTCTTTTGGGAGAACTTGCTTTTTTTTTTTTTAGAAAAACTCACCTCGGTGAATTTGAGGGGAGGGTAATTTTATGCACGCGATTTGTGGGAATTCAAATCAATTCCATAAAATTTTAAACACTTTGCTGAATTTGCAACTTGGTGAATAGTTTTTCGAACTTGAGTCAAACGTAGTACTTTGAGCTCTTGAGTTTATCAGTTTGTTTTGTGCACAAGCTGGGTTTTTGTAAGCAGTCGTTCTCGATACTTGGTTGCTCGTTTATTGTTTGCACATACTTGAGTAACCTTGAATATTATTTGTAAAAGGTAGCTGTGTATTGCGTTTCGTTCGCTGATGTAGTAATGCCAGCTCAAATTCTAGATCAACACTGATGTGGGAACAAGTGGGATTAAACGAGTCCGCTGTCGCTACTGATATGGAACTGGGGCTTTAGAATTTCGGCGTGGTTGCGTGTCTCGAATCCTCTGTCGCCACTGATGTGGACCCATAGTGGGAGTCACGGAAGAAAAACACGGAACACGGGTTAGAGGTAAAGAAAGATATATTAAACAGAAAAGTTACAAAGTATAAGTGTAAGAATAAGCGCAGCTTACTATTCAGTGTTGTCCGATATTGGTAGTCGTACGCGACTGCGCACTACTTGTGCGACTACATTTAGTTGTCTCTCCCACTAAGAGCAACATGTGACACATGGTCAGTTATAAGTGGGTTTTCCGGGCTATATGGCTCGGCTGTCTATTTTTCCCCATTCGTGATTCTATCCTTCGGCGGAACCTCGACTGGGTTAGTGCTCTCTGCTCGGAAGCAGAGAGCGCCCTCTACCCGAAGGCAGAGGGCTGGCAGTGTCAATAGTAGCACTTCTGGTGCTACTCTCGTAATACTACCATTCACATAGTAATATCGTACTGTAAGAGTCCATGATGTAGGTAAGTATCGGTCTCATAACAGTTAGCTATCCTTGTATTAGATCGACGTTAATGGCTAAGAAAACAGATGCCGTGAAAACATGTTGAGATTCATGTTTGCTAGCATTATTTACAGCATGTCTGGTTACTGGCTTCAATCTGAAAGAACAGCACGAGGAAAGAATAGCGTTAATATATATAAATATATATAATCATTTTACCCCAAGCAAAGCAGTACCATCACTAGTGCGCAGGGGTTATATAAGAGGAGAGTGATATGGGCAAGACAAAGATGAGAACACTGACGTGAAGAGAGCATTATGAGAGAAGAGTGGACAGGGAAAATAACCTGATACGAGGGTTGTCAGGGAAAGGATACGAATCAAGGATATAGGAGATAGAAATTGACCTTCCATTTAAATTCTTGGAGATTGTAGCTGTCAAGGAAGCAACTATACGGAAAGGAATTCAACAGGCGGGGATTTCGAGAAAAGAAGTTAAAAGAATAGAAGTGGTGGTTACATGTTATTGGTTTCGCTGTAAAAGTTGCTAATCTAGTAGCCCGAGTAAATTCATGCAGAGGGACAACAAAAAGCTAAGCTCATCGGAGCAGAAGCCGTGAAAATAATTGCAGAAAAGACAAGACAAAGGGAAGCCACATTACGACTGTGAGAAAGTGACTGGAGCTGACCTACCAGGTCAGAATAGATCACATTACAGATTCTCCGTTGTATTTTTATAGCAGGTGTATCCGACCAGATGTGACATCAATATTCAATATATACAATTATTATCAGCCAGTTATTGGTCAGAATTAATTTAGATCTGCATACAGTTTTATTAAGCATTAAAAATGCACAATAGATATATAATACTGAGTTTTAATTGCGTAATAGAATGACTTCCAAATGAATATATATATATATATATATATATATATATATATATATATATTGATTATTTAATACTTAGTTTTGGGTCACAATAGAGTTCGACCAGTGCACATTTGTATTAAAAAGTGTTCAATAAAATTATATTGTAAAAGTTTTGAATATTTTCCATTTTCAAGCGTAATAACTTGTTTACAAATAGAAAATATAGATAATATAGAAACAAAAGGAACATGATACGTAAAGCCACAAATTTATTCGCCTGAAGAGAGTCAATCAAATACGAAACCCGTGTAGCGTCACAAATACCATTATGGACACTTAAAATATCATATGTATAATAACAACAACAAATAAATATAAACTTTAAACAAAACGTTCACGGCCTCTCACACTTTTATTCTATATATATATTATATATAATAGCCATACATATGTGTGTGTGTTTACGTAATTATAAATATGCAAATATGATTTTTTTGTAGCATCTAAATGAAATTTTTACCTCATACATTCTCATCATATCTATAATTTTGCAGTAATCACACAAACCAAAAATAATTACAGTTAGAGAAAAATATTCTTTATTTTTAAATCTTAATACTATAAAGCATATTCATCCTTTATTTATCGACTGAAATGTCCAGAATATACCCCATTAAAATATAATTCTTCGGGAAAATACATAGCTTAAGAGCCCACTCTGTCTACAAATGTCTTTCTCTCAGCTTGTAAGTTTGAAACTGGAACAGGAAAAGTTGTATTATGCACACTGATAAATGTTCCGAATCTTTACCTGTGAAACTATGTACAAAATATCGGTTCAAGATTTTATTACTGAAACATAATTCAGAGAAATTCTAATTCGTTCGTTATTTGAAATCAATTTTGTAAATACTCTAGTGTCTGTCTTTTATAATGATATTTAGGGCTATAAAATCGGTATATTGATATTTATTTGAGATTTATGGCTCGTTAGTCCGTTTTGTTACTACTGCGTTGGTTTCTGTAGTGGAAATGTATTATCGTTGTTGATTGTAAAAAGACGATAAACATGTCATTACTCAATCATAAACGATTTTACGAGAGATTATATACTTGTAGTGTTTTAGCCTAACTGAACAAAAATTCGTATAACTATTGGGAAACGAAAAGAGATGAATGTTTCAAAAAATATATCATCAAACTAAAAAGTGAGCGATAAAATCTTGTGACAGATTTTAAGGACGGACTTTAAAGGGCTTTTCAGTCCAAGAAAAGAATGATATAGGAGACTCTTGATTACAAAAAATAGAGATGATTACTGTCCTGCTCTCAAGAGCGGTCAGTTATTTGTTTTCTTCATAATAAACCAGTGTGCGTGCTCGGTTATCCTGGATATTGTTTTTGAAAGAAAAAAAAACGGGATAGAAATTATTTAATGAAAAAAAGGTAAAATAAAATGAAAATGGACGTTATCGTTTTCATGTCTTGTCAATTTTGTTTGATGCTAAACGTGGTTAATGACTGACAAACTTGAAACTTTTATTTACAATACTCAGAGTTTTCAGCTTGAAAAAGGTGAGAATATAAAAACCTGATGTTTCGTCATTTTATCTGATTTTATGAAGTGGATCGGCCATAGAATTGTTAGCACTCTTTCCTACAGTATGTGATCAATTTGGTATTCAAAGTTATTTTAATGGTTGTAAAATATTTAGATTAGACTTCATGATAGTAACAAGCTGAAAGATAGCACACGAAAAATCCTGAAAAAATTCACCAACATAAACTAAGAAAAAACCAGGGATTACAAGCAAAACACAAGGCATAAAGTCCGATACTTGCATAATAGAATATAGATCAATGAATATTCTCTATTTCTCAGACTATAATCTGCCATATATTTGAGTATTAATCATATATATGGAAGTGAAAGTGTTTCTGAATTTATTTTCTATTCTAGATAAGTGATATTTCCTAGCTTATAAAATTGGGAAAATATTCGTTCCATTTTTTCGTCTCCAAGTATATATATATATATATATATATATATATATATATATATAATAACTAATTATTTTCGAAAATAATATTAGATGGTTTCAACAATAAATGATATTAAATATAGTGTGTAATTTAAAAATATGGTATTTCTTTCATTATATCAGCTTAGTCTACGATTTTTACTGATATGATATAAACCAGTACTACCTGCCACACAATCAATTCATCTGTGACAAAAAATTTCCCCACTAAACTTTTCAAACGTTGGATGTTGCTATACACCCAGAAAGATCAAAATGCTTTTAGAGATACACAGGGTGATTATCTTCTTTTGGTTGGGACGAAGACACGAAGGTGACATGACAGTCCGTGAATGACCTCAAGTCATAAAATGACAATACTATTTATCACGCCCGGAGGCATGAAGTGTTTGAAGTCGCCAGTTACTACATAAAACCCGGAGAAAATAGACGTCATAAGCCTGCAGAGATAGGGTGAATAGAGGAACCCACACACTCTCAACAGAAACATAAAGAACACTACCCATCTGACCTTTTCCCATTGAGAAATATTACAAATTAAACCCACTCTCTTTTTGTCGTTCATTCTTGTGATAATGTCTCTGCGGGACAAAATAATAGTATGTTAATATCGGTAAAAAAAATCTTTGGGAACAATGTTTAATGTTCCTTTCCTTCAGCTATTTTCCCCCTCCTTTTAGATAGGTATTACTATATGACAAAAATATGAATGCCCATAGTGGGAAAATAAAAAATCGAAATATTCTCTTTTTTCTAACATTCTATTAGGCAGATAAACCGTCTCTTATAGACAATAGCGATCTAGCACAGTGGGTTAATCCTTGATCCATATCTGTCTACGCAGTCAGTGCGGTAAAGATACGGCATTGCTGGGTAGGGGCCTTAGATTGACGTCAACATTTCGGGCAAAGGGTTGCTCCGACGGAATCAACGTGCATGCGCACATGACCAAGGCGAGCCTTCAGGATATGTGGATGAAACAGGTCAGGTGCTCAGCTTCCCAGCAACCGTACGACCATATTCTGCCATGAGATGAAGTTGTTGGAAGGCGTATCTTTTAAATAATATTTTTGTTGTAATGTAATAAATTCTCTCGAATTTCATGAGAGGTCATGAGAGGTCATGTGCTCTTATTTATATGCCGACCCCAAATGGAACGAATGCTAAAACATGATTGCATTGAGAAACAAGATCGAATGTAATTGTTTTTTACTGTGGAGTTCCTTCTTTTTTCGTTGATAGCGGAAGAAATTAAATTTATTTACACAAAAGCATTAACCAAAATATGACAAAGTATTTTTTATTCTGATAAATTTTTTCAACCATGCCAAGGAAAACAGATGTTGGTTTTTATACTATTCTTTAAGGTATTTGTTTCGCCATATTTATTTTATCTTTTTTCCCTCCCCTATCTTTCCTTAGAACTTATTTTATCTAAATTTCTAACTCTGACGATGTTGTTATACGTGTTGTTGAATTCAAAGATTTCGATAAATATTCCTCACTGTCCGTTAGAAATTAGTGAAAAGCACAGCAAGCAACAAACGTGATGTGCCCTATATCATCGATATGATTTGAATACCCTTATGTTTAAGAAATTTTCATATTATTTAATGCTTAAATGCAATCATATAATGTTCTTAATATTTCTATGCTCAGTACACCTATAAACCTTTCTGCTTGATCAATTGATAAAATTTAAGACTTCTCATTTCACGGATATATGATCAATGACAATAAGGTGCCATTTAGTCCAGGAAAATATTCACAGTTTTAGATCACTACAACTTGTATCATCAGTGCATGATCTGGATATCAATTATTATTATTATTATTATTATTATTATTATTATTATTATTATTATTATTTACCCAATTTTATATTGGCTGCATTTAAAATGTAGTGCTGTTTATTTGGGATAATATTTATTGTAAAATAATCAGTGCTTGTGAAGCTCACATTATATCAATAAGAAAATCTTCACCAAGAAAAAAGGTAGCAGTCTCTTCAGCTCTGAGCAAGCAAAACTCGAACGGAAAAGCAAATAGAATGTGTATACAATAAATAATCTTACACTATTTTGAAATGCATTAGAATTGAAAAATTATTTTGTTGAAAAATTATTTCCCTTAAATATAAAAAATGAATCTTTTTTTAATACATACTGTATCTATGCATTTATTTCTCTCTACTTCACTGTTTCTCTGTTTCTCTCTCTCTGTATATATATATATATATATATATATATATATATATATATATATATATATATCAGATCTTGTCAACAAATATACGTCAACTTCGAACCTGAGACTAACTACACGCTTCCATTCCAAGATATCATATTACACAGAAACAATAACGAACTCAAATTTGACGTTTATAGAAAAGCTATTAAAAAGAATGACATAGTCAACCTTTATTCCTATCACTCTAATAAGATTAAACCTGGTATAGTTATAGGTTTATACCTAAGAGCTTTAAACTACAAGGCAAAGAGAAAGGCTTACAAAATACACGACCGTAACAAATATAACAACATCATACACAACAATAAACTAGACAAGAACAGATACATAAGACTAACTACTAACCCCATGAAACATACTATCCAGAACAACTCATCCCATCTAAACAACATTAAAATAGTCATAACCACTTTCAGGTTATTATAAATATGATCAGAACCAAAAGACATCCATAACAATAATGATTCAGAAGCAGGCATATATAAAATAAATTTCAAAAACTTTTTCAAACAACACATTGGGGAAAAATGCAGAAATTAAAAAAAGGCGTATCTATGAAAAGAAAAGGAAACTTATACACAACAATTTCTCAAATGAACAAGTCATACACAAAAATAAATTCAACCACAAACTTGATCTAAAAATGCCACACTTATCAGAAAAGAAAGCAACTTACTTAGATGGAAAATTCTCGAGAGTTTCCATATCGAATCTTATTAAAATATAAATCTAACACCTGGTTTCTTTCTAATCTCACCTTTCCAGAAAAAATACAACTTACCTAATCGGATCATAATTTAAACAATATTCATTTATTAAAAAATAAATTATACTTTACAAAATCAATTCCAATAAATAAAATTTAGTATCTGCAAAATGGTCAGTTCTCTCAAAATATTAAATTCCCTTCAAAATGAACAATTAAAATCTCTAAAAGAATCAAAGTTTTATATTAATGTTAACCCAATACAAGGCCCAAGAGTCACTCAAATTTATAGGTTACTCTGTGATGTTGTATGAGCGTAAAACAAGGCAAGAAGTGAAGTTCATGGGTTATGCGGGAAATATAACAGTTAACCCTAGACATGAAGTGTTTAAGATTGTAGAGAATACTATTTTGGTTCTGACCGTACTGAATTTTAAAAGCCAGGCCTTCTAGCATTGATCAATTTAGGTGGGGTTAGAGGAGAGATGAGGTGTTAGATTCTGGTTATTTAAGAAAAAATTCAAAAGACATATCAAAGTGATCCAACAAATATTAACTATTATTTTCTGCATTATAAATCTACCTATTTCTTAGATTGGTACAAAGATTACAAGCGCCATTTTTGAAAAATTGCAGAAAATTATAAGAAGTATTTCTGAAGTTAAATAATGTCTTTATTAATTAATTCTTTATTAATTATGCATTTAATCAAAATTAAAAACTTGAGGTTTGTTTTCAAATCTTAAAAAATCAGTAGTCGTGAAAAATTGATCTGGATAGATTCAAGGAAAAAAAACATTAATTAGTGTTTAAATAACTTCTTTTCTTGTATATAAAAATATAATTTTTGTTAACTTAGTTACTGTCGACAAAAATTTACCAAAATTCAAATGAAGAGAATTGTGCCACGATTCGGAATTGCCGAGATATCGAACTAAATGGAAACTAGGAAGAACGAATACCTACGTTTGCTGGTATTGAAAGGAAATATTTTACCACAAATTGTTCAAACTTGGAAAGACGGTTACTGAGTTATTGGTTTTTTCCATTGATAGAAAATACTATTCTTGGGCATAGAAGTTGACTGTTAGTGTTTTTTTTTCCGAATAGCAAATCATATTCACGCGCAGCCACACATGAAGAGATGAAAAGGTTTTCTAGGTGTTATTGTATTCTTCAAACCTGTCATTTACAGACTATCACTGGCTTTGCTCCATAAAAAGTACGTCTTGTCGAGATATTGAAATATTCTGCTGTAACATTATTTCTTTATGCTTTCTGCTTCTGAAGATCGAACTCAATTAGGTGCTGAAATCGATTTTACTTTTGTTTTCTCTTTTTTTGAATTCTTCCCTTGGTCATATTATTCGGAAAAAATGGATAGATTTCGTATATAAATATTCAAATCGATCGAATCACTACAAACTATTCAATGCAGATGGAGAATCAATTTAGGTTTGAATTTTCATATAGTTTCTCCGGTTACATATTTATTTTCGGAGAGTAAAGACTCCTTTTTGTCAGTATATAGGAAAGTGCAATGTGCATATCAGCTATGAAAGAAAACGGAGAGCCGACTTCGAATTCAAGTTTAATTAATTGCAATCTATTTGTTTTTCCTCCAGATATGGGTTAAATATCAAAACAGATTAGGTTCTATAGCTTTGGTTGGCAATCAGTCTAACGCAGAAAAAATGGCAACCTACTGCGGGGAAATCTTCAGCTTAGTCAGTCATGCGTCGAAAGAGACATGATCGCCCAAGCGTATATCACTTATGGCACTTAACTGACAGGATTAAATGCCTATGTTGAATTTATTTGAACAACAAAAAATAATGTTACCATGTTTCAAACACACTGACTCTGGTCGAGATAAAATTTGTTCTTCAGAATATTTTGTTGCCATCAAAACACCGGCTACTTTCATTTAAATATCTTCCCACTTGTATTAGATTTTAAAAAAAGGGTCATAATTTTTTTTTCAATTAATGATTCGAAATTCATAGCCAGTGACAAATTCTTTTGTCAAATATTAAGGTTAACTTTCCTCTTAATAAACAAAATCTCTGTAAAGTCTTGAGTTTCGAACCGGGAATTTAATTCTAGATCATCGATTCTCATTTAAATGTTATTTATCGCACTATCTGCATCATTAGCTGATTTTAGAATATCCTATAAAACTTCTTATCTAGACATGGTTTCTTTTAAATTGGAAATAGATTACCTGGAAACATTCTTCTGGATTGTATACCTTCGTTTCAGTTGTAATATTTCTCAACATCAAGTTTCTATTAAAATTGGTCAGTGTTGATTCTAGATATAAGAGTCATTTATTTATCTATGTTCTTACCGAATTCGGAGGTTATGTGCTAGATTCTGTTAAAATATTAACCATCCTAGAATCATTGTTTGTTAGTGCTGAATTTTAAAATCCTTGCTACACTAAAGAAAGAGTGGTTGATGCCATCTGTTGTATCACGTTTCGAGAAGTTCATCAAAACTGAAATCGTTCTATTAAGATAGAAAAAAACAATTTAAATGAAAATTCAACTAAAGCTATAGAAAATAAAAAAAAACATTTCAATGGCTGAATAATTATGCTGTTGTCACACACACACACATAAATATATATGGGTACATACATAGCATTTGGCTTAGAAAAGAATAATGAACCCTACCCTAACGTGTGCATGGTCTGCGGGATATTTTTGGTCGGTTTCAAGGACTCGAAGATGCCACTTTAAAACCTGTCTTGTGTTGCATTTCACCTAATGGGATGCCAGATAAATACCCAGGAAAGAAAAGGTCTGACAGTATTTTTGAAGGCGTTATTTTTAGTATATGTGACTTTACAAAAGTTACAAAATTCAATATTTTAAAATGTATATACTTTTAGATAACTCATCACTCAATAAGTCCCCTGCCTGACATATAGATGGCACCCATAATTAAAAACATATGATTTTTATGAAGGACTAACCTTCAACATTACAATTATTTAAGTGAAGATACTGTTGCAAAATTTCAAAACAATAAAATATCTGAATTTCATGTGCTGATAAAACATTGCATTTTGATGGGAAAAATACTGTTCAAGCAAAGCAATGGCTTGATAAGTATTATTCGGACTCTGCTCGATCGGAAACAACGGTTAAGAGGTGGTGTGCTGATTAGACACAAATGATGCTGAACGCTTAGGTTGCCCAAAACCGGTTGTTGTCCCGGAAAACACCAAAAAAATACACAAACTCATTTTAGCCAACCATAAATTAAAGTTGCGCGAGATTTGTCAATGAGAAAGCTGTGTTCAAAGTGGGGGCCGCATTTCTTCACAGTCGATCAGAAACAACAAGTCGAGAAATTAGAACGTTGTTTGCAACTGTTTCACGCGACAAGAAATATATGACAATGGATGAAACAAAGATCAACCACTTTAATCCGTGGTCAGCTCGGCAGTCAGCTGAGTGGACAGCAGCAGACGAAAGCCGTCCAAAGCGACAAAAGACGCAAACATCAGCCGGCAAGATTTTGGTTTCCGTATTTTGGGATGCGCAAGATATTTTGTTCATCGATTTCCTTGAGAAAGGAAGAACATATTATATAGCAAGTTGGTGCGTTTGAAGGAAGAAATCGCTAAAAAACAGCCATAAATGAAGAAGAAAAAAGTGATTTTTTCACCAAGACAACGCACCGTGTCACAAGTCGATCGCGATAATGGCAAAATTACATTTCGAGTTGCTTCCGCAGCCACCCTCTTTTCCATATATGTCCCCATCGACTACTGGTAAGCTTCAAAAGAATGCCCCAGGATAAAAGATTTAGCTCCAATGCAGAAGTGATATCGGAAACTGAGGCGTATTTTGAGGTCAAAGACAAATCGTTCTCCAAAAAAGGCACCGAATTGTTAGAAAAGCGTTGGAATCAGAGTATCACTCGAGAAGGATAATATGTTGATGAATAAAGTCAAATTTTGCCTAAAAGTGGTTGTTTATTAGTGAGGCCAGGGACTATTTTTTTATTTTTATCACTCCAAGAAAGGCATTCCACTGCCACTATTGCGTAGGGGGTTACATAGGGAAAGGTGAAGAGAAGGAGTGGTTAGATATACGAAATGTCAGGAGGGTGATAGATGGGTAAGGATACCGAGGCTGTGGGTTGGGCAGATGGGAAGTACGTTTGAGAGAATGTATGCAAGTTAGTGTGTTAGGAGGTGTCTATTGACCTTACATTTAAACTCCTGGAGATTGTAGCTGTCGGGGAAGCAATCATGTGAAATGGAATTCCACAGACGAGAAGTGCGAGAAAGAAGCTGTTGAAGTAGAAACTGCGATTACATTTTATCGGTTTCACTGTAAGGGGGTGGGACCTAGTTGCTAATCTAGTGATCTAAGTTCATGGGAGCAGAGGCCGTAAAAGTATTTATAGAAGAGGCACAGGGAAGCCTCGTCACGCCGATAAGAGAGTGACTGCATCCGGTCTGCCAAGTCGGTATTGATCACATTACAGACTCTTCGTTGTATTTTGTCAAGAACCCCGAGGAGAATAGCAGGGGCACCCGACCAGATGTGGCAGCAGTATTCAATATACGGGCGGATGGTAGATTTACATATGTGCAGGATATATTCAGACGGAAAAAAACTTCCGGGACCTAATAATAATAACACAGAGAATCGACTTTCATAGCAGCGGATTTGGTAATGGATTCGATATAGTCATTCCACTTGAGGTCCGCTGAGAGTGTGAGACCAAGGAGGCGTAGTGTTTTACTCTCTGGGAGGCAAGCCTGTTCCATGTTAATGGAGGGTAGGTGCGATTGTCTATGATGGTTAATTGATAGCAGCTTTGTTCTAGAAGGATTAAAATTTACGAGCTCAGTCCACTACGGATTGGAGGTCCTTTTCAAGCTCGGCTGCGAGGTTCGCTTTGTCGCCCACACCAGATCTTTTATCAATGCGAGAGTAAACTGTGGTGTCATCGGCGTACATACCTACTTGGGATCTTATGGCATCGGGGAGATCATTAATATAGATCAGAAAGAGCGTAGGACCTAGGATAGAGCCTTGACGGACACCCGCGTTCAATACCACCTTCAATGTGCGGTTAGAGAGGAAAGACTGGATTAGGTCAAACAAATGTCCGGTTATACCATAGCTACGCAGTTTGCGTAGAAGGCCAGTATGCCAGACTCTGTCGAACGCTTCAGAGATATCCAAGGCAACGGCTCAGGCTTCGCCATTCTTGTCGAGAGCCTGGTATATATACTCGGTGATGGTCGTTAGCATATCAGCAGTAGACCTGGTGAAGCAGACCGTACTGCTTGTCCGAGAGGAGCTTGTGGGCTGTGAGATGCTGAACTATCTCTCTGCTCTATCAGCCTTCTTCCGATCTTTGGCAAAGTGTCCGAAGCCATTGTCAACGCCGAGATAGTTCAGTTCTCCAGTGTTCTTAAATATAGGAACTACAGAGGAATACTTCCAACAGGCAGAAAAGCAAGAAGCAGATAGTCAGAAGTTGTAGAGCTTAGAAAGGACAGAGGACAGTTTAGGGGCACATTTCTTCAAGACTATGATTGGATTCTATCCCCTCTGCTCGCTTTGTGAGGGTCAAGTTTTGAGATTATGTTAGAAACCATCGAGGGTATAATGTGGAAGTCATTCAGTTGAGCCTTAGTTCTAGGTAGGAAGTCGAATGTAGAAACTCCAGATGAATCCAGTCTAGAATTGGTCCAGAATCTGCAAGCAAAGCAGATTCTGGACCTTGCCCAATTTATTGATTAGTGGGGGTATTGAGGACTTGCTCTTGTTGAACACGCTTTTACCGTCACCAGTAGTCTTTGGCGCCAAACTTAGAGGATGCTATGCGTTGGTTTATTCTGGCAGCAAACAACATCTTAGCGTCGTTAAGTATCATTTTACACTTATTACGAGCTGAGGCGAAAAGGCCCCTGTTTTGGTCCGAATCGTAGTTACGATAGGACCGGAAGAAATGATTTCGGTGGGAAATGGCGGCCGAGCAAGCGGGCGAGAAATTCCCTGGCAGGGATGAAAGCATCGATGCCAGCCTTAACCCAGGAGGAGACCTCGGATGCACAGTCTTCGACGGGAAGACTAAAAACGTTGCTCCAAGGGACGTCACAGAGGAAGTCTCGGAACGAATCCCAGTCTGCTCTTTGGTAGCAGTAGGATATTCTACTGGTCTGGGTTTCTTGGGTAGGGTGGGAATGGAATGAAGTGTTGACGGAAACTACGGTGTGGTCAGAGTTTTCGAGAGGGCAGAGCTGTCTGGTAGTGCAAGAGTCTGGGATGGAAGTAAAGCAGAGGTCAAGTAGTGAGTTCCTCCCGTTAGGATTATTGCAGAAACGCGTTGGGAAGTCCACCACTTGCGTCAGGGATTGGGTGATTGAAAAATTCATGGTGTGGACACCAGCAAGATTGGTGAGAGAGTTCTCCAGCCACTTGGTGTGTTGGGCGTTAAAGTCACCAAACACAAATATATGAGCAGATGGATGGGAAGAAATGGCCTTGTCGATGCTGTCAAGTACCGAACAGTCAGAGAAGGAAGGGGAGCGGTAGAAAAAGAAAAGATAGCTAATCGAGCTTAGAAGTGAGAGACGGAAGCACATGAAAGAATGATCTAGGGATTCAAGAGATGTCACTCTAGTTAGAGGGAGGTTTTCGCTGACATAAACACCAAGCCCATGCATATGGACATTGGAGTCCTTACTGAACGTAACCAGGAACGTAAAACTGAAAAGAGGGGATAGAAGGACCAAGTTTAGTTTCACATAGGGCTAAAATATCAGGTGAGTTAGTGTGAAGGAATGATTCTACGCTGTAAAAGTTAGTGTGGATACCTCGTATGTTTGTGAAAGAGACGCAAACGGGTTTGGGCGTTTTCTGACTAGCTGGTTTAGTTTTGCTATTATATTTGCTTTTTTTTCATAGTGATTTAGTTAAAGAGAGATCTAGAGTAGAATCAGTCGGTCACTTGTTTGCAGCATGTGAAGGATAGAGATTGGCGCAGCCTGCAACATAATGTGGCCTCGGGGTTGCCCACCGGAGGTTCATGCAGGGACGCCCGTCCATGCGCGATATGGCAGACAAAAACCCCGGTATTATTCAGTTGTTGATCACAGCAGCCTCTCAAGACGCTACGCAAGAGTTCGGGCTCCTAACTACCAGTCGGAAGCATCAGCCAGGAAACTGCCAACCCGGCACCCTCAGAATGAAGAGACGTTGCAACCATACTCAGTAACTGCAAAAAGCTTCCAGCTGAACTAACACTAAGACTGAAGAAGGGAGATGAACCGGGAACCCCTTCCTAAGCAAGAAACAAGGCGATCACCTCTACTCCTGTTCAAAAGAAGTGGGTGGAGTGTTAGACCGGTGCTATCTACTCCAGTTAAAAAAAAAAGAAAAAAGTTACTTAAATTTATTAAGTTTTAACTAGTATAAGTCGAAACGAACCTTGAAAGCCAAAATAATTTACATAAAGTACTTAAGTTAGTGAAAAAATAAAATAAAGTAAAATAAAATAAGAGAAAAACAGACCGATTCCAGCGAATTTACCATGTGCAGAGAACAAACTGAAAAGTTGAGTAGAAAATTACGGAAGACAATTTTACCAAAATACAATTTTAAACTCCTGTTACCAAAATACAATTTTAAAATTGAGTGATATGCAATTACAGTTGTTTGAATAGATATAAATAAAAGATATAATTTGAAAGTTGTCAGTCTGCGTTTTCCTATCTCAACTGCTCAACAAAAAAATTTCTTGTCTATGATAATATTTCTCTGACGTTTTCTTTTCAAATGAAATTTTGTAAATGACAAAAAAAAAATTGGTTTCTTTTAATTTAATTTATCTTTATGAATAATGACATAGTTTTGTGTTGAGCAGATTGATCACGTCTGTCTAACACATGCATATACAAAAGCAAATTCATATTTAATTCCAACTCCACAGTCACTAAAAAAAAAAATAAATAAATAAAGAGACAAATAGTCTGATTCTTCAATACAAAGATATTTCATGGAGATTTCTAGAAAACTACACTATTAATTCTATTTATGTTTACATATTCTATAATTAAACAAAAACATAGTAGGCATATTTACGCACGCACGCACGCACACGCATGTATGTAAGTATATATATATATGTGTGTGTGTGTGTGTGTGTGTGTGTGTGTGACAAAATGGAAATTGTTTACTTATCATGCTTTTCTTCTTTCAGGACATCATTTGACTATATTCGTTATGTTGGTACGACATATCCGATGATATGCTGAAGGATGAAACGTGTCGCAATTATACTTTTTCCATTTTGTCATACAATTTTCCTAATATTGTTCTTGATATATAAAAATATATATCGTTATCTCACATATATACAACGTGTGATTGGTAAATTGTCTCCATTTTATTATTTATTTTAAATTTCACACATGCACGTGTTCTTTTTCTTTTTTTAATTTTGCCGATTGCACAGTATAGTAACTGTTGGGCACTGTTCGTGAGAAAATGATCACCCTGACGCAATTCGCTGCTCCTGAAATTTCGAAACGGTATGCTGAACTGCCTGACATTCGCGCCGGAGTGTCCAATACGAACTTTTCAGTGCTTTGGAGTGTCAATTTGAGGACAGTTCAGAGGATTTTTAAAGAGTTCGATGAGTCTAATGGTGGTTACGTAGATACAGCAACTCGGAAACTCACTTTGATCGTTCTGATTATTAAGATCTCCTGAATTTGTTGACGAGGGGATCAAACTCAACTAGGAGACAAATTAAGTGCTTTGAAGAAGTAGCGCTTCCTAGGTCAAGATGGCGGCTGCTGGGAGACATTATCTCTGGCAACCTGACTCTGCACCATGTCACACAAGCAGGAGAACCAACTTATGGCTCTAAGAAAGTTTCTGCGATCACATTACCCTCTACATTTGGCCACCTAACTCTCAGACTGTCATACCCTTCATTATTATGTGTGGGGCGCAGTTGATCGAAAGACCAACAAAACTTCTTGTAACGGTAAAGATGAACTAAATGCAAGGATTATGGCAGCATTTAACAACTTAAACAAGAAAACTGCTAAGAAAAGATGCAAAATATTCAGAAGTCGCCTGGAAGCTGTGGTTGAAGCAAATCACAATTTTATTGAATGAATATACTCTTTAGTATTTCAAGATATTTCTGTGTAATTTATGCAAATATATGTTAAAATGGGATGCATATGTTAATTTTTACATAATTTAGACAACAATTTACCCGTCGCACCATGTAAATGTGTGTATGTGTTTGTGTGTGCGTTCGTGTTTATTTTAACACCTATTATGAGTTTTAAAACTGGAATGAAAACCTAGCTACACATTTGATTTTCTTATAATAGCAATGTCTTGTGGAGAACAAGCTACCTTATTCGGAAAAACTTATAAAACAGACGTGATGCATGCTGTGCAACGGAAGTCTTAAAACAGTACTGCACAAGTTTTAAATCAGAGATCTGTTTCTCCTAGAGTGGTTATAACCCAAGATTAGAAAGTTCGTGTGCTCTGCTATTTAATCCATAGTTAGAGGGGTGGAAAATATTCATATCTTTCCCATGTAGCCCCAACCTTTTACTTTTATGGAACCCCCTAATATTTTACTCTTATGTGCCCCCCTGCACATCAGTGGCGTTACCGTCTTGCTCGAGGTGATACGATTAAAAAAAAGTGTATATTTGAAAAATTGAACTCAACGCCATCAGCCGAAATTCGAACCCTGTATACCGATTACATTTTTCTCGCCGATAACTACTACCCAACACATATACAGACACGCACAGCATACATAACACACACGCACACATACACACACACTAACACACACACACACATATATATATATATATATATATATAATATATATATATAAAGTTTGTGTATTGTCTCTTTTATCAAGGGAGATTTCGACGGATATTTCGGTCACTAGTGTGTGTTGAAAGAGACATTTTCTGATATTTGTTGGATGGTTGACTGAAAGATGGGTGGCTATGCAATTTTGCAAAATCACTTTATGGATGGCCTTCGTTCACATTTGTGCGAATTTGTTATCTATTGGGCCCGTCATTCAGTTAATATCATAATTACAAACATCACTCATCTCTAGGGTATACAGATAAGAAAAACCATCTGATAAGGATAATATGTTCATGTGTGCATGCCTATCATTCAAACGGGGTGAATAGGAATAGTGAAAAATCAAAACATACAGACAAATATGAATATGCATAAAAACATTAATAGACACAGACATACAGAAACAATCTGGTTCGTTATTATGAAGACAGGAACGTATACAGAAATTGAATAACCAATATGTGTTACTAATACACATCCACAAACATATGCACACGCATGTGTGTGTATAAGTGTGTTTAGGTACTCATTCAATTGAATCTGCAGCTACATCACTATATATATATATATATATATTTCCGGATATATATCCCCGCCAACTGAATGTTTTACATAAAACCAACATTATATATCAATTCAAAAATCCATCGGGAGAATGTATCACCAACAAAAGACACAAATATATATGTTGGTTTTACGACAATTACATTAACAGGACGTCTTACTTTACACATGTCTGATGATTTGTTCATTTCGAGACTTCTACAACAACATTCCTGTCTACATTCACAATATAAAAAAATAATGATTGACAACACAATTATCCCACGCCAAGAAAATAACAAATTCAAACAACAGATCCGCGAAGCAATATTTTTAAAAACTTAAGCCGTCACTTAATAGTATCAGCTACGAATACTGTAGTAATGTTCTAAAATGTTTATAACAATAACATTTTTCATTCATTACGGTAATATAGTAACATGGTTTGGTGGTTATTTCTTGATACAACTACTTGCACCCTTGAGGATGACCTAGGAAGGAAATTAAAAGTACCTATAAACTTTAGAAAGTTTTAAAAATCAACTTTAAAAGATACAGTAACTTTCTCACATCTTTCAATTGTAATACACGTAATATTATTCATGAGTATGAACGGTTATTTTTCAGCTTATTTTTAATAAATTAAAAATAAGCTGACATAATATTTGTATTTATTTAATCTGACATTCCTAAAAGACAATTTTCTGTGTAAACACACACACACGCACACACACACACACACACACACACACACACACACACATATATATATATATATATATATATGGGGAATGAGTAGCGTTTCCCGATAGTTTTATAAAATAAAAAGATCGACTAGAAATCACAACCCATTTTTTTTCATTCATACGCGCGTATATAAACATATTGCTGTTTAATTGGTAATATAATATAATATAATATAATTTGATCCCAACGTGGTACCTGTTGTTTGTACATAATTTTCATGCAGCAAAAATATACATTGGGGCTACACAATGCTTGAATAATAGAATATCCCTTTCATAAAAGTAATGTCAAAATAGCAATTAACAGGAAATTGTATGTCTTCCAACGTTTGCATGAATGCAGTGGAGGTAAATTCAAAGTAATACCTATCTACCAAAATGCAGATTAGGACATACTCATAATGCAGGAATAAAGATTCATATAAATATACAAACCTTCTCTCACAAAACATAAAAACTTTAAAAAACACACGCACACAAAAGAAACACAAAACAGACACACGCACATACATATGTACACACACATTACATACACACACATACACACACCAAATTCAAATGGTAACCCCAAACAATAAAAGAACCAGATGACCCATAAAAATATTCTAAAGCATGAAGACGAAATAAAAAACGCTCTCCTACACATATAATTGCATACACACACACTAAATTCAAAAGTATCACCAAAATAATATATACAAAAAACAAAAAAACAAAAAACAGATGACCGATAGAATACAATTACAGACTAATTACGCAAGTCAATAAAAAATCCCTATATAACACAAGGCGCCTCTAAGATAATCTTAACGCCACCCCAAAACCATTTCAACTTGGTGGTCAGCATTTCATTTATTTATTTATTTATCTGCTTATACACTTATACACGTGCTGATAAAAAAAAAACACCGATTCCTAAAAAATACTTACTTACGTACCTATTTATAAACGACACCTTAGCAAACAGAAAGAAAAAAAATCGATACGTAAAGTCACAAGTTTATTCGCCTGAAGAGAGTCAACTTCAGACTCAAAACATATGTAGCGTCACAAATACCATTATGGACACGTAATGTATCATAACATGTATAATAACAACAAGAATAAATACACTTTAACCAAAAAGTTCACAGCCTCTCACTTTTTTTATTCTATACACACACACACACACACACACACACACACACACACACACACACACACACACATATATATATATATATATTAATCTACATTTTAAAATGACTTTCCGCTTATTAGGTCAAATATTAATAGTATCCTTTTCAACTTTTGTTGTTCTTTTTATTTCCTATTTATATATTATGGAATCATTCCTATTTGTATATTATATATTATGGAATAATTTCCTATTTGTATATTATGGAATAATTCATAGAATAATTCATAGAATAATTCATCGGTTCATCCTTAGTATAGTTAAAAGCTGATTAGAATTATCTTTATTCATACAAAGTTCGATATTTTGGCAGATACAATGAGAATAAACCTATGATTAATGCCAAAAATACTTCATTGCATTCCAAGTAAATCATTTAAACGATCAGCTTTCTTAAATGTCATTACGAAAGGCCCAGTAACGTAGAAATGGAAAGAAATCGTGCGTACATAGACAGACGTATACTCACGTTTAGAGATGCATATGTTTATACACGTCTCAGCAATGCAAATTGTAAGATTAATATCAAAATGCCATGGGAAATATTTTTCAATTCATTTTTTACGTAAATGATTCAAATAAATTACTAAATATCAATATCACTATATATATATATATATATATATATATATATATATATACAGTGTTTCAGAGTTTTAAATCTTCCTTCATTTTACGAATTGTTACACTTTCTAAGATAATATATTATATATATATCAGAATGTAAACTCGACTGCACACAACTTTATACTTCCTCTTCTTTATGCATTATTCTCAATCTTTCTATGAATATCTCCCTTCATTTATTCATAATTATTCGGTTGTATGCTAACTTGAAGTTTTATTTGCCACTTGATCATAAAATTATTGATAGTAGTTATTTACAAAGCATCACATTTTTGCTAGAGTCCCATGCATATCTAATAGACAAACTGGGAAATAGACAACCGATGACAGCATAGAACTAGTCAGATTAATCCTATCTATCTATCTATCTATCTATCTATCTATCTATCTATCTATCTATCTATCTATCTATCTATCTATCTATCTATCTATCTATCTATCTATCCACCTCGGAGTGGTGTAATGGTTATCAAGCCTGTCTCGCTAGAACCAGTTACGTCTGAGTAGTGAGTTCGATTCTCACTTGATGTTCCATACGTTCGGAACATCTACGCGGCGCTTAGAAAATTATCTATCTGGCTAGATAGATAGATGTCTACTTCATTTGTCTTAAAGCTGACAAATAGTTACCTCCACATTCTAATATATGTATATTGTTGGATTTGATCAAGAAAATAATTGCTTGGTCTTTCAATATTTGATGCAGATATTTTCAAATTGTTAGTATTTGATCTGATCTGATGCCGATCAAAATGCCAATGTAAATTAAAAACAAAATTTAAGAATTGGAAATTCAGAACATTTTATAAAAATGGCTGACGTTTGTTTAACTCTTCGCAGAACGAAACTGCTTTTATCCTAACTGCACTGAGAGATATTGCCATTATTCAGCATATAAACTAAGATTCAGTTTATACATTATGCATTAGATGATTGCATGTGTTTGTGTGTGTGTGTGTGTGTGTGTGCATATATATATATATTCATATGCGCATATATATGCATGCATTTGTTTTTGGATACGTTTAAATAGTTCAAGTTCATGTAATAGGATAGAAGTATACATTTGTATATATTTGCAGGTATTTTGTAAGGATATTATAGGTATGAAATCAGTTTAGTGCAAGGCCCACAAGGAAGGGAACTGTGCTCATTTCCCCTGTAAATCGCCTGCTTTACGTACATGAATTTGCTTAGATTCGCATATATTTATCCTATATAATTTTTCACACATTACAAATGTGTAATTCCTTATGCATGACTACATTTACAAAATTCATAATATTAATAGTATTAACACATACACATATATATCTTTAAAGTGGCTATACATCTACAGTTATAAATACACACACACATATATATTTATATATGAATATATATGCCTATATGTTTTTATATAAGGCTTCATAGATATATGCAATTTTATATACTTTTATATTTTTTAACATTTGTAAAAAATCGTGTTGTTTATGCTTTGAGCGTGTTGTGAAGTGGCAACATAGATGAGAATTGGTAAACAGAATCATACCACTCTACTGATTCCCAGCATGTGATAGGGTAAGTAAAACAGCCTTGCTGATAATTTACTGCTGGGTATATAACAAAGCAAAGAGTATACATAGATGCAATTATATCTACAAATGAATATGAATACAGAAAATGCTCCGTAATTATTTTCTTTTAAAATAAAAATACAACATGTTACGCAAGAAAAATATATGTAACATATTTTTTGCATGTGTGTTTACTTGTGAGTGAAAATTCTGATCATTATCTCATGTAGCATAATCACTTAAATTTTCTTGATCAGTTTTACAAAAAATAATTATATATTGGTGTATGCGGAATTATGTTTGTGTTGTATGTCGATATGTTTCTCTATATATGTATGTATTTAGATATATATTTAAGCACATGCCTTATATTACTCTTTATCTGTATTTTTCTAAAGGAAAACATCAAATACTATATATACTGATGAATTCATTTTTATATTAATATGATCATATGCTAATACTGTTACTTAATTTACTGCAGATGAAACATAAAAAATAAAATTAAGTGATATAGTTGTGTTCTTATGAAATAATATAATCAGACTTTCAGTGGAAGTGAATTATATATTAATAACTTTAATTAATATAATGAACTTAAGAATATAGATATAAAAAATGCAAGAAGCCAGAAACTGAAAGTGGGCACAACGGAAGCACTGTTGAAAATTGCAAAAGAAACACTCTCTAGATGCAATAAAAACAGATGAGAATGACAGGTGGAATATTCGATAGAGAAACAGAAGATAACGCTAAGAGATGTTGTGCAATATATGATAATACATAAGTAATATATACAAATAAGCATTAGAAATAAGTTCAGCATGCAAAAGAATGTTTCAATGAGAAATGTAGAGATCGAAAATCTGCAGAACATAGACGCAACGGGCGTAAAGAAAATAGTAAAATTTAAGACAGGCAACATTCTTTTTGTCAGATGGCAAACAAGTCAATAAAGGTAATAATCACAATGAAAATTGAAAAGAATTGATGAGCATTTATAAGGCAACAGAGAAAAGAATCCTATAATATATAGAGGAAAAATGTAAGGACCTGTAGTTTTAAAGCCTGAGATTCGGCCAGATGAAGAAGAACAACTCAGTAGACACAGCTGTGATTCTAGCAGTCTTAGGCGACCTCAGGATTAGTAAGGTTACGGAAATATACATAAAGTAGATGTGAGTAGCGAAATAACGGACACATAAAGTAGGTAAAATATTTATAGCTACGCCAAAGAAAATCGGAGCAAATGAGTACAAAATTAATTTCGATGAGCCATATAACTAATCCTGATGATTTTAATGAATACAGTTTGAAGTAGAATAATACTAGAAATAGGGAAGGGACAGGGTATCTTTGTTTATAACACTAGAACAAGATATACGAATTTTGTGCTCAGACTATTAATAGAAGAAGCAATACATATGAATCAGGATATATACTTATGGTTCACAGATTACCCAAAGGCATTTGATAGGGCACACCACAAAGAGTTCTTTTAAACATTAGAAAAACTTTATGTCATGGAAAAATACAAGGATAAGTATTCTTACCAGATTTATTACATAGAGCGATCCTAAAATAGAAATACTAGGTTTTGCTTTTAGCAAATATAATCTTAAATGGGTGAGTCTCAGAATTAAGCTGAAAGAACTCTTTGACAAGGTAGTAAAGGAACGCTAGAGGAATAGATTAATCATTAACGTAAAAAGCAACAACATCTGAATTCATAGTTATTCACAAAAGAGACATGACAAGTTATGAACTAAGTATCGGAGGCATCAAAATTGGCAGTTGAAGAATTATATCTTCCTTGTTAGCATAGAAACAGACGATGGAAAATGTAACAGACATCTGAAAGTGCGACGAAATATCAAAACATTCCTGTCAGAAATTAAGAAAAAGTATTCAGGGATAGGAATTGTTTCCAGAGAGAAAGAAAACTGCGATCAACTGTAATATTATAATTTACTATATGACTGTGCATGCGGAACAATTAATCTCGCAGATGAAGGAAAGAATTGACATTTCACAGATGTGGCAATACCGTAGATGAAGAGAATGCCATTTGAGAAAAAACAAAATTTTAAGAGAATATTAACAAGAGGACACTGATACTAATAATCAGACATAAATAATTGACATTTCTGAGACACATAAGGAGAAAAGATTTGGAGAATTTAATACACAGAGAACGCACTGAAAGTAAAAGCATCAAGTAAACAATTTGAGAAATTTAATTAAACAGATGATAGAACATAACAAAAACCTAAGAGGGGTAGTAACGGACTACCAAAAGAGACTTCCCATAAGGAATGAGAATGATATGCTCCAGTAATAAAGGGATCGGTTCGAAATTCCTATCACTTGAAGAAGGCCGGAGCGTAAAATGGCCGAAAACGTTGTACAAATGGCAACCAAGATGAGAACAATATTCCAAATAACGTAAATAGTGGCTCAGAAATATAGCCAAAAACCAAGCAGAAATAGAAGATATCAAAATTGTATGGTATTACATCATCTTTAGAAACAGAAATCGAATCGGCCAGACATACTTATCAAAAACTGAAAAGAAAAAACTTGCGTAATATTTGATATGGCTTACCAAATAACTGCAAAATACTATTGAAGTATAAAGACCTGGAAATCGAAAACAAGAATAGTACTATTCATAGAAGGTGCGCTTATAAAGATAAAAAAGAAACACAACAACATATTCAAAAATATTCTAGAAATCTCAGCCTAAAATACAAAATATCTTGATATGTACAGTCCACATACTAAGAACTGTGTTCATGAAACACCAGTGATGTTTTAGGAGTTATAAAAACAAATCATGAAATGATCACATCAATACATGCCTATAGTCATACCACCTATCAAGTCTGTTTCTCTCAGACTTGATCGTTGGTTTGAACATAGTAGAAATCAAAATATGATAATGACGGTAATAATATCTATCTATCGTCGATGTCCTGAAAAGACATCATTGCATAAGAAAAAAAAAAGAGCAAGAATAATATCTATCTATCTATCTATCTATCTATCTATCTATCTATCTATCTATCTATCTATCTATTTCAAGTTGTTTTTCATATCTGTCAATTCATATCTGTTTCTATCTATCTATATCTATCCCTAAATTGTATAGATAATTGTCTTCATCAAAAATAAAGTCAACAAGAAGCCCTTGATAATAATGAAAAATATTTATGAACGATCAAACGTTTGAAATAAGAAAATATCTTTTATTATTTTAGATATTCGGATGTATTTGCAATGTTGCAATTCATATGAGTACAGACAAGTTTCAATACTCATGGAATTGTTTGCAGAGTTTTTTGAATAGAGCATCACTAAACATATTCATTTTAGAATATTCGGTGTCCTTAAAACAAAAGAGAATTTCATGATGATTTTCAATACTAACTTTCGTTTGTCCGACTTTGTGAAATATTACTTTAAAAATATAAATAGTAATATTGACTAGCGATGAAAAGACGAAAATTCGCTGTCAAGTAAAAACCAAATCTATATTCTTGCCCAGCCCACCCCTCACTTTAATTACAACAATGAAAGGAAAATAAAATAATTAGACAGTCATGAAGACACGCTAAATGAACGTAGTCAACCTAATAGATCCTGTTAAAACAATCGCTTCAGTAAAGGCCATCTGAATAACTGACATATGGCATCTTTTGTTTATACAATTCGAATGTTAAGTGCTTCTTTATGAAATGCACAGGAAATATCTTTCAAGAAATAGAAAATGTGAATTAAAAAAATAAGGGAAATTGCCAAAGGAAGATTATGAACAGATGGATTATGGAAAATGAAATGGATGAATAGAAAAGACGGAAATTTATGATTGGAAATTGCAGATCAGGAAATAATGAAGAATGCATTTAGGAAGCTTTACTTCTAAAGACGATTTTGGTCAATGGCTCTGCATAAACTGACTTTATATTTGACAATTTTGAAAGAAGTTTTTGAAATCATAATATTTTTGTTGGTTAAGAAATCATCTCGATGATCAGATATTTAATCATACACTAAGTTGTTAAAAGTAAATTAGTATATTTTACTTTAAATACATAGGAATGTTTGAAAAATGAAAAATTGTTATAAATAAACACTGATATAAAAACTAAACAAGAGAAAAAGACAAAAAAGTGAACTAGAAACTATGACTATTTAACAAAGAAAATAAACACGGAAATATACATAAAATAACGTTTTATACTGAATGTGTTGTATTTCTTTTATTTCTATTTGTGTTCAGCATTCAATGCTAATCACGATGATCCACTGGCAAAGAAGGCATATTGTTATTTTTAAAGAATTGAAGAGTGGAAATCTTGTTCACGATGACGGAAAACGAAAAAAAAAAACAATCCATTTGTAACAGAAAAATTGAATGAGGGAATTACTATACGAAGATACAAAAAATGTAATAAAAAATTCCGTCACACTTTTAAAAAAATATTGAAACAATCGGATATGCTGATCAAAGTGATTTTTCCAAGTTAAGCGTTTCCTATAATTGATTCTGAAAAACCGAACGGAAAGTAAACTTGGAGATGATTGTAATCTTAATGAAACGGCACAAATAAATGTCTGTCTTTGAGAGTTATGAGAGAATTGTTTGGAAAGTTTCATTCATATCTTAGCATTTGAACTTTAGCAAGGCTACAAGGAAATATTTGATAAGTAATAGCTATCCACAAATAAAACTTCATACGCTAAACACTTTTGTGAAAATTTTGAAAGTAGATATAAAAATTATGGAATCAATTTTGACCATGTCGTATCACAAGATTTGAAACAATCATTATTCATCATTATTCTAAAAATCATCATGGTTTAGATTGAATGTAAAATAGCATTTTGTACTAATCGTCTATGTTAATTTAAAAACCCAACTTATACTCATTTGAATCGACATAGATGAGTTATTGTCATTCCTACTAAAGGCAAACAATGATAGGGATTGAACATACTACACTCTTTAAATATTGATTTGTGTATAATTTTACATAGTGACATTCTTTCTGATTGTGTATTTATGAGGTCATTATGTGTTTTTTTTATTTCATTTTTGGAAAGAGGAATTATCAATATACATTCATTTATTGGAATTATATTTCTAATTATTATTATTGTTGTTAAAGACTCAGTCTTTGACTAGGTGTATTTTGTGCATAGTCAGGTGTTCATTGCTTTGCAGATATGGAATATCTCTTGATTATTGTGTTATTTTCCTCATAAGATCCCAATTATTGTTCGTCCTTCATAACACAATAATATATAGACATCCCATATCAGCAATGGACACTTAGGTACTTGACCGAAACTTTGTGTTTATAACAAAGATGAAAACAAGATTATATTCTAGGCTAGTTCCAAAAAAACTGAAGAAACCCTATTTCGTTCACAAGCCTATCTTCCGCTTAATTAAGGTTCTTTATATTGTTATCTTGTATAAAAGACTACGATACACCACACACACACACACACACACACACACACACACACACACACACACACACACATATATATATATATATATATATATATATATATATTCACAATAGAGGGAGAGAAAAACTTTAATATTACAGCAGTCAAAATAACTGCTTTCAACTCGGATAACACATTGCACTCAAACTTGTTCAGTTTAAAATAATTCTAACGATGAATCTCATGATGAATGATATTTTTGGAACTCTTTTACAAATTACTTTGGCGGAATAGTTTCCAGTTTGTCTCAGGAAATTTATCAGACTTATAACATATAAAGATATCTAACACTGAGAGAAAAATATATGAACGTTTTTGCAGCAAAAATGTATAAATACATTTATTAAACGAACAAAACTATTCAAGTACTCTTAAATTGCTCTTCCAAAACTCCATCGTACAAAAAGACAAGCGTATGATCAAAGTAAGTTTTCTTCAAGAAAATCAAAAGAAAATGTACTGCCACTTCCAAAAATACTGTAATAACAAATGCCGAATAGCAAGCGACAGAGCATCTACTATATTTTATCAAATTTTGCAAAATATCATAATCATTAGTATTTTAAACTAAAACATTTTCAGTTATTTATAATCTTTCCATATTAAATCATACATCTTTTATATTTCGATATTTTTAATAGATGTAAATTTCTGTATCTAATTAATTTCCTTTTTAGACCTTTAAAATAAACATGAAAATTACAAAATATTATAAACCATTAATGAAGACGTATATTAAAATATTTTTTATCGGCTTATATGATAAGATTTATTTATAAACGTCCTTTTTGAAAAATTACTCTAATTACTAAGAGAATGTAATACTTGACAAACTAAATAGTTACAAATTTTCTATTTTTAAATTTTAGAAGAATCAATTTTTAATTACTGTGGTTAAACTCAAGAATGTTTTACCGCTTTAATCGAGTATAATGGATGCACTAATAGAATTTTGGTAAATGAAAATTTTAGTGCACTAATCTAATGAACATTAATTGAGATATTCCAGTATGTCACTTTGAATCGACAAACTGGAATAATGACAAAACTAACGAGAATAAATTGCTAGTTGTACAAAGTAGGCAATGCTTTCGGTATATAACCTTGCACGTCCGAAAAATACAAGATTTTGAAAAGAGGAAGAAATAGAATTAAAATAAGATGAATCTATAAAAATTCTTCAAATTCCCTTGCTTTGAGTTTGCGAATTGAATTTGGATTCTAAACAAAATTTTTTTGTTTTTATAGTGTAATACGTCTAAAAGTTAACATTTCAAAGAAAACCTGAGTGATTATCCACAAAGTCTCAAATGCAACTGAGCCTTTTTCACCAAATGACTTCGACTTTGAAATGTTAACAAGATTTTAAAGTTTCTTCGGCATCATGAAAAAATGTATCAAGATTGTCAGCTGATTAAATATAGAATGCTTGTATACGTATATGATATTTGTATAATCTGCATTCAGGGTATCGTCGTAGAACTCTTCTGAAAGGATTATATTTAAATATAGGTGTAAAAATCACTTATGCAGTAGGAAAAATATAGGTATAACTTAAGCATTAGGGAAAATACAGCTATAAATTTATACATGTAACTTTTAAAAAAGAAATTTAGCGTATTAGCATACAATTTTGAGAATGATCAAATCAGTTTTTTCAACCTATATATATATATATATATATATGTGTGTGTGTGTGCGTGTGTGTGTGTGTGTGTCTGTGTGTGTGTCTGTGTGTGTGTCTGTGTGTGTGTGTTGTGTACCAATGTAATATAATTCTATTGTATACCAATTTAATATAATTATATTGTGTACCAATGTAATATAATTCTATTGTGTACCAATGAAATATAATATAATAATGAAAATATTAAATGAAAACCAAAAAAGTTTACATCGGATCTACTAGGAACACTTTTAAACAACATTGGTATATGCACTCAACTTCCTTTAAAAACAACACTTACTAAAACCAAATATCCCTTTCTGCATATGTTTAGAAGTTAAAGGACACAAACAAAACCACTAAAGTAAAATGGAAGATTTTGGAAAAAACAAGAATCTTTAAATCGTTCTACGATATTTGCCCTTTGTGCCTGAGTAAAAAGCTGCAGATTTTAAGGTTCCCTAAAAATGGTGAACTACTGAACCGTAGAGATGAATTGACTGTTTTATGTAAATATCGAAAATATTTTTCGTTGAAATTTAATTAATCATAATGTGTCATTTATAACTTGTGCTCCAACATAACTTAAAAAATAAATTTAATTTACTAAAATAAATGGTATACAAAATACTATTTGAGTTTTTTAACTACAATATTCTTTGGTATACTAAAATTATTCAGTTCAAATTCCAACCTAAAAGAATTTCCAGCCTCATAAAAAAATAAATTTAATTAATTGCAATGTTTCATTGATAGATTATGCTCTAATATAACTAAAATTTATTTTACCAAAACAAATGATCCACACAATAATTAATTTGTTTTTTAACATATAAGATACCTAAGTATACCACAATTATTAAAATCCTAATTCTAAACATTAATCTAGTTTTAAAAAAGACCTTGAAGTACAGCCTGCTGTAAAAGATTGCTGTTTGCCCATTTTAAAAAATGTATGTTCCCACAATGTATCTTACCCAGACAAAATATTTCTATTTTAGTTGATAAAAAACTACAATGATTCATTTAGAATTTATGCTCTATATAACTTAAAATTAATAATTATTTTACTAAAATAAAAGAACCACATAGTACTTAATTAGTTTTCTTAACTACAGTATACTTTAATATACCATAATTATTTAATCATAATTATAGCATAAACATATCAGCTCTTTTACTTATGAAGTAATTTAAAAAGAAATTCAACTTACTGCTACAAAGAGTTACCTATTTAAGTGTTGTGTGGTTCCACTATGTACCTTACTCAGACAAAATAATTTTCTGTACAATTTAATTAATTATAATGTTACATTTATAACTTATATTCTAATATAAGTTAAAAATTTATAATTATTTTACTAAAATAAATGGCCCACACAATACTTAATTGTTGTTCTTAATACAATATAACTAAGTATAACCATAATCATTTAAATCTAATTCTGACCATAAATTTCCAGCCCCTTTTCTCATAAATCGTAGTTAAAAATCTATTATTAAATAAAATAAACCCAAGATCCAATCTCCTGTTAAAAATTATTGTCTACTTATTTGAAAAAAAAGATCCCACTATGTATCTTATTCCGACAAAATTAAAAGTGACATGTCTAAATCCAAGCCAGCCTGTCCCCTTACATAACCCAAATATTAAATCTCCATAGTTATATAATCCTCAATTTTAAGTGAACAATATGGGCATACCTAAAGCGTTTTCTTCAACTACCACTCCCTAATATTCTAAATAACCATGAATTCATCTTATATTTTAAAAATTAATCATTTTCACCATTTATTTTAACAGAGGAAAAATTCATGTGTAGCGATATTATGATTTTATAAACCAATTTTAATAACAAAATTACAATATATATATATATATATATATATATATATATATATATATATATATATATATATATATATACTAGCAGTATAGCCCGGCGTTGTTCGGGTGTAATGAAAGCTTTAAAACTAATTTATGGTCCTGTAGACTGAAAGAAAAATAAATGGATGTAAATCAAATTTTGATTTCCTGGTATCAATATCAAATAAGTTTTTGTTTTTTTCGCCGTAAACTGAAATTTGAAGGCTAAATAAGTCCTCTGAGTAAATGGTATCATGGCTGAGACTAAGAACTACAATTATACCTACTTAGAGCCAAACCCGAAGCAAAAACTAAAATAAAAGGGCTGAAAAATACAGACATACAGGCAGATAAACAGACACACACACACAAATATCTTGCCTTTTATATATATTATCTATTTTAGGCACAATTGTAAAAATTGAAACCTTGAAACTTCTGAATATCGTTTCTTATGTCTTTGTTTATGAGTGTATCAAATTTGGTTAAAATCAGACCACTCCTTCTATAACCCGATTTTTTCGATTAACGATTTTTGATATTTATCGGGGGTACCTCGACACAAAACCTAGCTAAGAACACTCGCAGATGCTTGGAGTACAACTGTCTAAATTTTCAAGTAAATTGGTTCAGCCGTTTTGGAGTCTATAGGAAACGGACACACACACACACATAGACACACACAGAGACAAAGTTCCATTTATAAATAATTTTAGATATATATCGATTTGAAAAAGCACGAAGGCTTTGTCTATTTTTTCCTTAAGGAATCCTTTTGTGCCAGCACTTCATCAGAAGGAAACCGTTGGCAAAATTTGACGATACAAGAAGACAACTTTTTCACAGAAAAATATTGAAACAGTACGACAAGCGTTGGAACACGATTAAAAAATTTATTAGGAAAACAATTCATGAATAAAAGGAAAACAAATATTTCTAGATAGTATAAAAACGAAAAAATAATTAACAACTCTCTAAATAAACAAAAAAGGCAGGTAAAATTCGTTTTTTCTTGATATATACTACTTTACTTACACGTAGATTGTGTGCGAAGCGGGCTCTGTGAAAAACAGTGAAAAAACAATCTACCTATTCCTTAGCATCGATGGAATATCAAGTAAGTGCTGTCCTATAACCGAGTTTTGCATGAACTGAGTCGTCCTTGACGGTTAACTGGGGTTGCTTATTCTAGGCACGCGATATTTCATATCTTAACTTGAACTCTGAATATTTTATATCAAAGTCTTTGTTACTTGTATTGTTGCAGTTTGAATTGATATCCCGATTACTAATTCGTTGATCTATTATGAGAAATGATTCTTAAAAAATCTTTCTGAGATTACAAGTAAAATATAGAAGACGTTGTAGTTTATGGTCGTAGACCACGTATGCCATGGACTGCAGTTAAAATTGACCTGGCGGAACCCAGTCATCTTCAGGATGTTCTTGAATTCAACTTTCTTTGTCTTAAACAGTTTGTTACCTCAGGACAAAAGAATTCATTCAGCACGGCTACTTAACCTATTGCTGAAGTAGAAGATACCTTCACATTTTGCCAATGATATTTACACGAAAGTGAACGGAACAAATGTAGCTGAAATTCGAACTCGAGTCGTCAATTTTTCTTTCCTAATCTCTAACTATTAAACTATCCGCACATTCATCGTTTTATTAAACTTAATACGAATAACAATTTTCATGTAGAAATGATTTAGAAAACAATTAAAAAAGATTAGGTGTTCATTTGTATTTTTTCATTGAAATCTAATCAGTGAGTAAAACCGTGAATGCTACATAGATTACGAGACAAGAAAAAATGATAAATGAAAGTAGATTATTTAGACACAAACGGTCTCACATCATGAACGCCTTATTTGTGCAGATAAATAATTTTATCTGATCAAAGGAAATAAACCAACGGGCGTAAAATAGTGTCTGATGCTACAAAAGAAAATAATGAATGCTTTAATATTGACAAACAAACAAATTATGAATAATTAAATTGTCTAAAACAGCTTATTATACATGCAATTAAATTCTTGTTGACACGCAATATCATATTGAATATTATTTTAAAAGTTTTAAACACGGTATTTTTAGTCAAAAAACACTAAACAAATTCATTAGATTTTCATTTGGAATCCGTCCAGTGTAACATTAGAAAAAAACTACCTTCTTACTATAGCAGTTTCAGAATAAATCGAATTCTATACATAATTTTTGATCCGTTGAGAAAAGAAAGTATTTTAAATGTAAGTAAATTGCATATGTTCTGGGTTTCATAAAATAAAGCTGATTTTAAAATATCATGTCTTCTACGTTCGCATTCAAAGTTACTCATGAATAAACAAAAACAAATCAAAAACAGTGTATCGGTCAGAAAGTTACACAGTTGAATAATCTAAGAGAACCAACAAACTAACCATTTTATTTCCAAGCAATTGTTAACTGGAAAGTTTATTTCTCACACATAACGTTTTATTCAGTGCCAAAAAACAACTTCCTTTGTGGATCGAATTCACAAAGATATTGTTTCAAACAGTAGCATCAACACCATGCTGCATATATTTCGTTGTTTTGTCTAAGTTATGTGTCACCATGTTGGGTCTAAATCTGAGATCATTTAAAATATGTACAAAGAATTTTCTAGGGAAAAATAGCCTCGTGGATTAAATGGTTGATTCACGAATTCGGTGATATAGAATTGTGAGCTTAACACCTGAGGCGGACAGAGTGCACTCATTGAAAACGAGAACAAGCAGCAGCTAACAGTACTAAATAAGAATGAGACAATATATCCATCAACATGGTCGGTGAAATGAAAACAATCTATTTCATATTCGGTTCCTCCTTTATTCATTTGCGATTTGGTTGCCTGATATTTCTCGGTATATTGAAACTTAATTTTGTTACTTTTTGAGCAGTGCTGCTGGATAGCCTCTTTAACCGATCATTTAGTTATAAAGCACTGTCTTTTCCTGTTTAGATATGTGTCTGTTTTTTGATTTTTTTTCTTGAAGAAAATACAAAGCAAAGAATAAAAAACAAAAAAGCAAACATAAACTATGTTTACTTTTTTTGTATTTATTCGCTTTGGTTTGTATTTTCTTTGGCCACCTAGCAGGCTTTGCATTGCATTTAGCAATATTTTATATTGTTGCACACACACACACACACACACACACACACATATATATATATATATATATATATATATATTTAAGTCGCTAGTTTAGTTACACTTTTAACAATTTTTGAACGTTTTCAAACGTTAATTCGCATAATTGTAAGTTTTAATTCTCATAAGCTTTCTAAGTTAATAAAAATGTTGAAAATCTGACTTTCATAATGAAAATGTTAGCTCAGATACATTTTTACTTCCATTTAAAAGTCTTCAGATACCTGATTTCTATAAAATAATTACTGAAATAATATTACTAAGACTGTTTTCACAGTGAAAATGATAGTCTTGAGCGTCTGTCGATATTTACTAGCATTTTGTTGCATTTTCCTTTCAATTAAGTAAACTGAGTGATGCGCGTGCATATGGATTTGTTGCGCGTCTGTGGTGGTAAAAATGAACAATTACCATTGATCAGTTAATTGACTTTCATTACCACAAATTTGTTGTTTTCAGAATCCCCGTACATTGCTGAAAATCATCGCGAAAGCTTTTAGCACACTATGTGATCAGTTGTTTACCGAAGAGGAGGGATTATAAATAGCTTCTAAAGTAAAACAATAGACGGACATTCGTTAAGCAAACAAAAGGTGCAGAATATCTCCCTAGCTTCAATTACCGGTAAAAACAATGAGCCACAACGCCCCAGTATTCTGGCGACCAACGAGTAACAAGATATTTCGCAAATTAGCCTATGGAATAATTCAGAGCAAGCTTAGTTTTCATAAAGTCTGTGAAAATCTGAGTTCCAGAAAACTCATCTATGAGCAAAAAACACAATTAATTGAGTATTTATCAATTATTATTTTAGTTGGATCGATAATGTAAGCAACAAGACAATCTTTAAAAAATCAGAAACAAAACAAACAAAAAGACACTTATAAGTCTTATAAAGTGACAGGAAATATTTAGCATACATGCAAGGAAGACATGACAAAATTTGATACTCCCATAACATATGGAAAACGAAAGGGACAACGGGGAGAAGAAGTCCACCTGATGAGCTAAAGTGAATGGATAACATAACGGGGAGTAGGAAACATGGAAAAAAATAAACCTTAATAAGAGTTGCACAGGATAGGAGGATGTGGAGAGCCACGCTAACACATTTCCTGAAGTGATAAGGCGGTTAGAAGATCAAGGTGCTATATTGAACATAAATTTTGAATTCTTTACTGTTTTAACCAACATTTATACGAAATTTACGGATAAAAATTTACCCTCATACATCTCATATATATATATATATATATATATATATATATATATATATATATATATTGCAATTTTGTTTTTACAATGGTTTTATAAAAGCATGATATCACTATACAAATTTTTTCATGTTTCAGAACAAAATTGTTCCTCTTCAGGTGATATGTAAAAATAAATGCTTACATAACTTTAAAAGATCACAAACCTGATTTTGACACTAGAATCATTAATCAAACTAGGCCTGAAATTGTAAAAATCAGCAAAATTATTCTCGAAAATATTAATTACCAAATCAAACAGAACACTTGATTACTCCAGTGGACAAATGCAACTGATGTCATGTGTTGGTTTTGCAGTATAAAGGATAAAAATAACTGTTCTTTAATTCAATTTGACCTATCTTACTATTATCCGTCAATTTCCAAAGACCTTTTCTCCTTGGTACTGGAATTCGCCACATATTATTCAGACTTAACAAAGGATGAATATAATATTATAATGGCCACCAAGACATCCGTTCTTATCCAGAATCAAGAACAATAGATAAAAATAACTCTGATAACCAATTTGACATTACAATGGGTGCGTTTGACTCTACGTAGTCTTCCGATCTCACTGGTTTATTTGCAATATACAATCTCACCGCACCCCATGACAGAAACATCCATGACATTGGGTTATATAGAGATGATTGTCTTATGATAGTACAAAATTCTTCATATTCTAAAACAGATAAAAAAAGAAAATCATCTACAGAGAATCCAAATCTTTAATTCTAGAAGTAATAATCAACATTAATTTAAAAGTAGTAAACTTCCTTGACGCAACACTTGACTTATTCAATAATACTTATCACCCATTCATTAAACCTAACGAATATCCATTATACATCCACCCAAAATCTAATCACACCCCAAATATAATCAAACATATACCCTCCTGAATAGAATATAGAATTAGTAAAAACTCTTCTAGTGAAGAAATATTTTATAAACGTAAAGGTTTTTATAATAATTCCCTAAAAATACTGGCTATAAATACTAGGATATCAAATACATACAAAAATATAACTATAACAGGAAAAATAGAAATATAAAAATCATTTGGTATACACCCTCTCTCAATAAAATGTTCAACACCAATTTAAGACTGACGTTCCACAAATTAATTAAGAAACATATCCCTATTAACAATCCTCTAAGCAAAATTTTAATAAACATACCATTAAATTAAGTTATAGTTGTACAAATAATCTTGAAAAAATAATTACAAAGCATAATAAATATATCTTAAATCAGCGCGTTAATCAAAGTAATAATAACTCTCAAAACAATAACGAGAACATTAATGTAAACTGATGTAACTGACGAAATTCAAATAATTGGCCACTGCAAAGTAGGTGTTGAACTTATTCTATTGTGTACCAATGTAAATAACATCAAATGAAAACACAACTATTAAAAAAGTTTACATCGCATCTACAAAGAAAACACTTTTAAACAATGTTGGTATATGCATGAGCTTCCTTTAAAAACAACACGTATCGAAAACAAACATCACTTTCTGCGTATATTTGGAAGTTAAAGGACACAAAGAAAACTCCCAAAGTAAAATAAAAAATTCTTGAAAAAACAAGAATCTGTAAGCCGTTCAACGACATCTGCCCTTTGTGCTTGAGTGAAAAGCTGATGATTTTAAGGTTCCTTTAAAATGTTGACAACAAAATACTCCACAAAAAATTGATGGGGATGCTCAGCAGCCTCGACATATTTGAGAAAGATTATTAGAGTAATTAAGAATCTCTACTAGCAGCAAACTACCTGCATACGAACAAGTAACAAAATCAGCACATATACAAAGATAAAAAGAGGCGTAATACAAGGATGTGTCTTTTCACTGGATTTATTTAACTTGTACAGCAAATATATTTTAAGGATCCGAGATGTTATGCCAGGATTCGTCATCGGAGGCTACAATCTGAGCAACATAAGATACGCAAAAGAAACTACAAGATCACCTACAGAAGGTAGCGGTGGAGAGTGACAAAAAAGGACTACAAATAAACTGCAAGCAAAATGAATGCATGGTCATCAGCAAACAGAGTAACCCAAAATGCCAAATACAGGTGGGGATATTAAAATCAAGCAGGTACAAAAAATTAAATATCTGGGAAGTGTTCTAACAGAAGACGGAAAGTGCGACAGATCCGAAGACGAATTGGCATCGCAAATTAGGAGCTCCAGAAGCTAAGTAAAGTAGTAAAACAGGAAACTTTCACTAAAAACAAAGAAGAGAATACTTGATTGCTATGTGATGTTAGTTCTTCATGATGGAAGTGAATGTTGGACAATATCAATGAAGATGAAGGGAAAACTTGAAGTAGTTTAAATGTGGTTCTACAGAAGGCTGCTGCGAATATCATGGACCGAGCATGTGAGCAATGATGAGGTGTTGGAAAGAATGGAAATGAAAAAGAAATTAATATTGAGGATCAGGAAGCGACAACTGAATTTCCTGGGTCATGCAATGAGGAAGGACTTCGAGGGCTTCCGAGAACCTGATACTACCAGCCCAGATAGAGGGAAAAAGAGAAAAAGGAAAGCAGCGGATAACATATTTGAAGGGCTTGATCAGGTGGATGACAGAACGGGGGCAGCGAGATGTTACAGGAGAAAGCGTTCTAAGAGCCATCAGGAATAGGGAGACGTGGAAGGTTATGATCGCCTACGTCCTGAAAGGACAAGGCACATAGAAGAAGAAAGAAGAAAAATGATGAACTATTAAACCGTAGGGATGACTTGACTCTTTTATATAAACATCAAAAATATTTTTCGTTAAAATTTGATTAATCATAATGTGTCATTTATAACTTGTGCTCTAATATAACTTAAAAATTAAAATTAAAATTACTAAAATAAATGGTCCACAAAATACTAATTGGTTTTCTCAACTACAATATACCCTTGTATACTAGGAATTATCCAGTTTAAATTCTAACGAAAATAAATTTCCAGCTCCTTAAAAAAATCTTTAAATTTTATTAATTGCAATATTTAATTGATAATTTATGCTTCCAATATAATTTTAAATTATTTTATCAAAATAAATAATGCACCCAATACTAAATTTGTTTTTAATCTATAATATACCTTATTAGGTAATAATTATTAAAATCCTAACTCTAAAAAGAAATCTACCCTGTTGTAAAATATTGATGTCTGTCCATTTAAATAATCTATGTTCCCACAATGTATTTTACATAGATAAAATAATTATATTTTAATTTTAAAAAATACAATGTTTCATTTATAACTCATGCTCTATTATGACTTAAAAATTAATAATTATTTTAGTAAATAAAAGACAGACACAATACGAAATTAGTTTTCTTAACTACAATTATACTTTAAAATATCATAATTATTTAGTATAACATAAATATTTCAGCCCTTTTCCTCATGTAGTAAAAAAATCCAACTTGCTGTTAACTTTTTTACTTATTTAAGTATTATGTGGTCCTACTAGATACCTTTATCAGACAAGATAATTTTCTTTAAAATTTAATTAATTACTATGCTTCATTTATAACTTACATTTTAACATAAAAAATCAATATCTAAACTTACTTATAAATGGAACTTTGTCTGTGTGTGCGTGTATGTGTCTATGTGTGTATGTATCTCCGTTTTCTATAGACTCCGAAACGGCTGAACCGATTTTCTTGAAAATTTACACAGTTGTACTATAAGTGTCTGCGAGTGTTCTTAGCTAGGTTTTGTGTCAAGGTACCCCCGATAAATATAGAAAATCGTTAATCAAAAAAATCGGGTTATAGAAGGAGTGGTTCGATTTTAATCAAATTTGATACACTCATGGACAAAGACATAAGAAACGATATTCAAAGTTTCAAGGTTGCAGTTCTTACAATAGTGCAGAAAATCGATAATATTTATATATATATATATTTTAATTCAGATACTTCAATCCAAGGGAAAAAGCAGGAAGGTAAATTCCAAAAAACCCGATCCTAATTAATATTAAAAATTTATTTTAATATTAAAAAATGATACAGGAAGAGAGCTCCATGTAATAAAATATTACAGAGCAAATATATATATTAAAAAAGGATTAATTCAAAGATGTTGAATAGCCATTTCGATATGAAGATCCCCACGGGGGACGACACATCACCTCAGCAACAGAAAAAACCTTTCAGAAACTGGAGAAAAATTAGTCTACTTTTCCTTTTTAAATAGATTGCAAAGAAATTAAAAAATAAATAATAAAATAAAATAAAATAAAATAAAATAAAAATAAAAATAAAGGGAAAGAAAAAGAAAAAGAAAACGAAAAAGAAAAAGAAAAAGATAGAATAAAATCAAATAAAAAAAAAAAAAAAAATTGACATCGTCTGGGTTCGCAAAAAAAAGGGAGAATGTAACTAAAAATTAACAGACAGACGCGTTAAATCGACGTCAGTTTAGGCAACACGGAAAAAAGGTGGTAAGAGAGATAAAAGAAGGAAGGGAGGGTAAAAGAAAGAAACTAAAGAAAAAAATTTTTTTAAATATTACAGACGCTGGACAAATTCAAAAACCTAATTTCCCCAAAACGTTGAAGTATTAGAAAAAGGCCTTTACTTAAAAAGGCATAATTATTAATAAAAGGGAATAAAAAGATATAGGATTTAAAATAAAATTATTTTTAAAAAAATTAGGTCATTTGAAATTAAACTAAATAAAGACAACAGTAGGTAAAAAAAAAAAAAAAAAAAAAAAAATTAATTACAATTATTATATACATACCTATAGAAGTACACACATACATACATATATATAGACACAATTCTACGAATAAGAATACATATATACACATACACACACATACATTCAATTTATTACACACTTATATACATATATATATATAAATATATACACACAAAATATACACAAATATATACATTTGTAGACTAATTTTTCTCCAGTTTCTGAAAGGTTTTTTCTGTTGCTGAGGTGATGTGTCATCCCCCGTGGGGATCTTCATATCGAAATGGCTATTCAACATCTTTGAATTAATCCTTTTTTAATATATATATATATATATATATATATATATATATATATATAAGGCAAGATGTTTGTATGTCTGTATTTTTTTTCAGCCCTTTTATTTTAGTTTTTGCTTCGGGTTTGGCTCTAAGTAGGTATAATTGTAGTTCTTAGTCTCAGCTATGATACTATTTACTCAGAGGACTTATTTAGCCTTCAAAATTCAGTTTACGATAAGAAAAACTTATTTGATATCGATACCAGGAAATCAAAATTTGACTTATATCCATTCATTTTTCTTTCAGTCTACGGTTTCGCTTTAACTGGAAATAACTATTGCTTTTTAGATTTCATGCCAACGTCCAAAGAGTCTGAGCTCCAGGACCATGTATTAGTTTTAAAGCTTTCATTACACCCGAGCAACGCTGGGCTATACTGCTAGTTATTTTAATAAAATAAAATTACCCACACAGTAATGAATTGTTCTTAATACAATATAACTATGTATGTCACAATTATTTAATCCACATTCTGATATATACTCATAAACAGTAGTAAAAATAATCTATTGTTTAATACAAAAAACTAAAATCCAACCTCCTGATTAAAATTACTGTCTACCCTTTAAAAAATCTAAGGTCCCAATATGTATTTTACCCTGACAAACTTAAAATGTGACATGTCTATATCTAAGCGACCCTTCCCCCTTCCATAACCCAAATTTTAAAATCTCTATGGTGACATTATTCTAAATTTTGATTGAATAAATTTGCCACACCAAAATGCATTTACTCTAACTAATATTCCTAAGTTTCTAAATAACCAAAATTCATCTTCACATTGTTAAAAATTAACAGTGTGTCTAATTATAATTCGGTATCCACAAAACGATATATATACATATATATTAATACAGGTTTCATTGAATAATATAGACAAGTTCTGTCTATTTATTTTGTGTAAGATCCGTTTGTATGATCTGATTAGCTTGATAGTATTGTCATGGAAAGACGACAAGAAATCGCAATAATTGTTGATTTTTTTATCAGGTCTGAGCTTTCGGCTTACATAAGCCATTATCAAAGGATGAACACTTAATGTTCAGTGAACATAGAACATTTAAATTATTATTAACAGAGTGGAGTTATACAGAGAAATTTAGACAAGTCCATTTTTTGTGTCGCACATGGCTGTAGGCTGAGAAGGAATGGTGGTAGAGCCTTTCAAAATTCATCCTTTATTTTTGTATATCCAAAAATTTCTATAACATTTGTTCCATTTATATAAACAAACACATTTTTGAAAGTTTTTAATCTATTCCTTTCCCTTCCTTCCTTTCAACTTTGAAGTAGTCATCAGTCATCACCTTGGTTATTAAGAGAATTTCTTATATCTTATATCACCCCTAACCTTCTCCTGTTCACTCCTTTGTCCTTTCTTTCGTTTCCGTTCCCTCTACCACTTCTACCCTTGTGACACGGTATAATTTTTAAATTTTGAACTTTTGACTCTTACAGTCGTCGTGTAAAGTCTTTTTAATATCGTTCCATCCATCTCGATGTCTGCATTTCCCCTTTCTTACATCGTGCTGACAAATTCAAAAAATTTATTTATCCCACTCCATTTTAACTTCCTGTTTATAGGCATGTTTTAGGTCTTTTTCCGGTATAGTATTCTTGTAACACATTTGGATTAATTAAGTTTTTGCTTTCCACCGTTGCTGATGAAGAGAGAATTTTCTCGCTGAAATGGCTATCCAACAAAATTAAATTTCGAAATTTGTGTTTTATTTTATATATATATATATATATATATATATATATATATATATATATATGTGTGTAAGTGTGTGTGTGTGTGTTTGTTAGAAGTTTGCTTGTACTGATGTTGTAAAGATAAGCCCTATATGTCGTTTATTTTTGAGACACGTAGTTCCTGTACTTGTATGAGAATAATGCAAAAAATGTTTTAGTGGTGTGTATTGAATGCTCATTCCCGCACTACATTGAATTATTGAACTCACTAAAATAATATTCCACGAGGTTAGCTCTAGTAGATAGATAGATAGATAGATAGATAGATAGATAGATAGATAGATAGATAGATAGATAGATAAGAGTACTTCTTAGTTTTTGAATCGACTAATAAGAGATTTATAAATAATATGGTGATTACTCATTTGTATAGATCTTTGGAAGTGGTTTGGGTCGAGAATTTTTTAGCATATATATTTATATACTCTAGAAAAACTTTAGACGCATATTCTCAATTTGGGCACGTGAGTGTCTGTATGTATATTTTATTTGGATTATTTTGAACTTTAACTGTTGTATAATTTAGGTCTGACGAGCAGCGAGCTTTGCTCTGAAATACGTATTACCCATGAAATTGTAGAATATCTAAAGAAATTTCTAGAATATATTACTCTGTGAAATTAAATAAATAAATTTAACACTGAGTTCTTTTGAGTTTGTATCTTTCTGAATTTACCTGATATATATATATATATATATATATATATATATATATATAAATAAATTTCGATGTTCAAATCAGTTGTATGGGCATTTCTACATGAAATCACTAAGAAAAATTTCAGGCATCATCGGCAACTTCTTTATTTAAAAATAAACCGAGATATTTTACCGGCGGAAGTTAAAAAAATATACATCACAGAAAAATTAAAATGGAGGGATTAATAAGAAAGTAGACAGAAATCAATGTCTATTTTTAGATTTTTGGTAAACCTTACTTTGAAACTGAGTTAAGAGTTGTAAGTTAAAATTTAGCTTTGTCTGGCTCTAAGAGATGGAAGGGGAAGATAAAGGAAAGAGGTAAAAGAAGTGGGAAGGGGTGGTTGACAGGAAGTAAGCTAAAAAAAAGAAAGGAAATCAAAGAAAAAGACAAAAAGAAAAAATTAATCTCCATAGAAACGTTAACAGACATGTTGACAAATAAATCATAGTGGTTTTTGGTTTAAATAAATGGGATGAAGTTATTAGAAAAAAACTTGGTGGGGGGAAACCTTGACATATGATTTTAATGTAAAACTAGTTTAAATTAAAAAAATAAATTTCATAAAAAATTAATAAAATTTATAAAAACATAGACTAAAATAAAATATAAAACATAATAAATATAAAAATAAAGATGAAAAAGTTTTTACTTAAGGAATATAATAAATTAATAAATTCAACAAGCGTGCACTTACACACACCCACACACGCCTCCACACATATATATACATATATACATATACATATCTACATATCACACATACATATACATATATATACACACATATATATACATATAGATACACATATACGTATATAAGTTTATGTGTATCTATGTGTATATGTGTATAAGTATATGTGCACATATACGTATGGATATTTTTTAACTTCTACTGGTATTCAACAGATTTAAATATCTAAATTCTTGTTTTATTTTATATATATATATATATATATATATAAGAATGAGAGAGAGAGAGAGAGATGAAAAGGTGTGCTGAAAAACGAGAGACATTAATAAAGAGACAGAAAGGTAATACCCGACAGCGCTTATCGTAACTCAATCTGTTATGATTTAATCTGCTCATCAGTTTTTACGAGAAGATATAAATAATCCGAACAACATTGTCTGCAAACATGAAGAGGCTGAAACAGAAAACTGAAATTTAATTGAAAACCTTTTTGCTAATGAGTTAAGAAAAGGTAATAAGATGGCATCCTCCTAAATCGTAGTATTTATGAAAAGAGATAAAAGCAAAAGAAACTGAATTAAAACAATCAAATAAAGCATTTGTGTCTCTGATATTCTGTTTTCGTTACCCACATGCCAACATCAAAGAACGAATTTAATAAGAAATATTTGCCCTACTTCTCCCTAAGAAGCAATTAAATTAATGGCGATCAATCGGTCAGACAAAATTCTGGTGTGTGTCTCTCAACACATCAAAGTGAATAGATTCATATTAGTTTTGCAAGATGTTAGATGTCTAAATCAGTCACTTTTTTCCTTGTTCAGTCCCATGAGTTATTCTTAAGTTTTCGGTGACTTCGAGATTTGTAATATCTTCTTTGTGTAGCATAGATAGTGATTCATTGTTAAACACTAATAATATGAGTTCAGCGACAATGGAAACTTCCATCTTATAAAGAGTAGCCAAAAGCTCATATATTATATCCAAAATATTTAATTTGTTATGTTGAAAAAGTGAATATGTGCACTAGTAGTGCAGCTTATATCAAAAGTTCTTACATGTTTTGTATTTGGTCGAGAGATGGTATGGTACATATTCAGAGAATACGGCTATCGAAAGACTGAATTTAATTAATTCAAGTAATATTTATTTCCCAGCTGATGCTATACATTTAATACTCAGATATGTTTTAAATGTCACGTTCCCTCAAAGTATACATCATGGCTCTCTATAATTTCCTTTTTCTTGTTTTTCTTTTCATGTTTAGATTTAGTGTAGTACTTTTCCTAAACTGGTTACCACCCAAGTGTATTTAAATAATAGCTGTTTAATCGATTTCGAAAGTGATAATAAAAAAAGACTAAGTTAGAATTTGAACTGAGCTCAGATACTCTTTTCTGCATCGATAACCAGTATCTACCTGAAAGCCCACGTATTAAATAATATATCAGTAAATAAAACTGATATAATAATATATCAGTAAATAAAACTTTTAGCAGGAGATGAGAAATAGTTATAACACCCCTGTGAAGTTGTTTTAATTCAAAGTTTCAAAATTATTTTTGAATGCTTATACATGTTTCTAAATTTTATATGTTTATATTTTAAGAATATATATCCAGTATGATATTAAAAATGCTATAAAGTGCGCTTAAACACTGAATATCAGTATGAAGATATATGATAGTTCGCTGAAAATTTATCGGACTAACCAAAAAGAATAACATTAAACCATGAAATGTATATGCTTTTAAAGTTTTTTTCTCCCAGCTTAATACAAACTTTGAAGATAGCTTCAAATCTTGAAGAATAATTCTAGGGTTTGGCTATGAGAAAGACTGATTTTGTAAAGTATTTTGGGTCGATATCTTAACATCATCACTCATATCAATAGTCCAGATTTTGTTTCAGTAATGATGACTTTTTCCATATGTTTATGATAATATTATTTAGTGAACAACGGATTTCCTCTGACCAAGATCGAAAATCTTTGCTAATCAACTTTTATCCATTGATTTTTTTATACAATATCCACGACCTAGTTGTCCTTTTTTAAATTCAACTATAGTAATGGTCATCCCCCTACGTTTGTTGTATTCCTGTAATTTTCCAATGATATCAACAGAAAATCTTTGGGTGTTGTTCTTTACTCATTTTTGGGTAACAAAACATTTATCGTGATTAATAGGGTTAATAGTAAAATGATTTTAAATACTGTTCCCTATAATGCTTAACTCGAACAAAATCTGAATTAGTTCGATGCAGAATCTTATAATCTAAAAAAAATGATTATACTGTGATTTAACAAATACAAAAAAACAGGGCCAAAGCGACTCTGGATTCACTGTGTTATTCGAAAGGCTATCAGAAGTGTTGAATATTTTAAAGTTAGGATTCACATGAAAACGGCATATAAAAGTATGAGATTTCTATATCAAACGCGTAGTAGTTACAGTAAAAATTTTGGTAAAAATTTTAAACCTGCACGGTCTTTATTCATAACACGTAAAACAAATACGATTGAACAAAAAATGATTTTTTAAAAATTAACTTACAAATAACTACATTAGCAAGTTTCTAAGATTTGTCGCTAATCTCGCAGAGATTCAAAAAATAGGTCATGAAAATATTTTTATTAAGCGTATAGTAAGAAAAGATCCATTTATATACTTGGAATTTAGTGTCCAATAAACTATAAAATTCTTTTAAGAATGATTATTTTTTTATGTAATTTTAATAAACGAATTCAACTGATCTTTATGTTTGATAAAAACTCATTTTACTTAGTTAATCATTCTAAGCGTGAAAATAATTCAACAAAAAGCAAAGCGGTACGCACATTAAGTCTGTTTTTCATTTTGTTTCTTTTTAGAATAACGTAAAAATTAACTGGAAATATTAAATACCGTTGTATGATTAAAATACTGTAAGGTTTCAAAAAATTTTCAAAGCAGCTTTTATTATGTCATCATTTGACGGAGTCTTTCATGTTGATACATTGAATGTAAATGCAAATATGAAATACCAATCCTTTTCCTTTTGAAATATTAGATTTAAATTGCTTGCATGTCATGTATAAAGTCCCAGCTCAAAGTTAAAACGACTAATTGCCCATTACGATAAAACATTATGAGATCAAAGTTTGAGAAAGAATAAAAAATTTAATAATTATATTAAAATAAAATTGCACATCATGTGTTCAGAAGTGTTATCCGCACATCATAGAGATTTTCTTTATTTTGTATATCCAGTTTTAGTCACGCCAAGGGAGGTGTGACGATTATGAGTTCAATATAATTGCACCATCGATGTAGTGATGAGGCTCATAAATAAAATGTTATGTGTATGTATGTGTGTGTATGTGTGTGTGTGCGTGTTTGCGTGTGTGCGTGTGTGTAAATATGCATAATATTTTATAATGTTGGCATTCTGCTGTTAATTGAAAAATCATCACTTAGATTTGCTGATATATTCAACTGATGAGAAATTTATTTCGGTAACTTTTAACAGCAACAGGAAATTAAAATGCTTAAATACAATTAATGATATAAATTGGGCTTTTCCAGTGCTTTCAGAGATGTTTTAGGTAAGGCATATCGAATCTTTCATTAATCTTCATATTCGCTGGGAATGCGTGAAAACCTTTCAAATTCTTATAAAGACCCATTAAAAAAGGGTTTATGAGTTTACAGAGACTTGTTCACTTTGTATGTTGAAGTGATCAAACATGATTTACGTATTGCATAAAATTAATCCTTCTAAGTAAAAACCTAACTTTACACTGTGTATTCCGTTTACTGCTTTCCAAGAAACGTACAATGTAAACATTTTCACCATAGACACATACATACGTTACGCAAATTATATATATGCATATAAATGTTGCGATGGATAAATTGTCTGAATTATGCAAAGATGGAAATAGTACTGACATCTCATTTTAACAGATATATTTACCAAAATTACAGAAAAATATCTTGAAATACTAAACAGTAAATTTCTTCAATAAAATCGGCATCGGCTTCAACCACAGGCTCCAAATTACTTCAGAATCTACTGCAACTCTTCCAGACGGCCTCTCTGTTTATGTTGGTTGATGCTGCCATACCTTTTGCCTTCAGTTCATCTTTGCTGATACATGTAGTTTTGTTTGTCTCCAAATCAACTGCGCCTAACACAGGTACCAAGGTGGGTGCAGTCTGGGGAGTTAGGTGTCCAGATGTAAACTGTTATGTGGTCGCAAATGTTGTCTGAGAGACATATGTTGGATCATCTGCTTGTGTGCAGAGTCCTGTTTCCAGACTTAGGGTCTTCCAGCTGCCATCTACTTTACCCAGGCTTTTATCAACAGAACGATCAAAAGGTGTTTTCTGAGCTGCAGTATCTTTGCAATATAACCATTAGACTCATCCTCTTTCCGAATCCTCTGGAATGTCTTCAGGTTGACAACTAAGCACTGTGCAATGATCATATTGTTTATGATTATCATATTTATTTTTGTATTGACAATACCACAGACGAAACAAATTAATAAAAAATATATATTTGTTCAAAATACAAGCCACGTCCGAATAAACTCTAACAAAGAACATTTGGCAAAGACCACACACACACACACGCGCGCGCGCGCGTGCGCGCGAACATATAACATCCTTATCTGTTTTAATATTAGATTATAATTATTATAAAGGCGATAAACCGACATCCCCACAATATTCTTAAAGTTTCCAATTACATTTTCAAATTGTCTTACATTTTTGCCCGCGTGGAATATACATATAAAAAATTATTCTTATTTTAATACATATATCAATTAGAATAACCGGACGCATTATCAATTTTCCCTTCTAACATGTAATATTATTAGTCGGTCATGTAATACTATTAGATGTAATATTTTCATGCCATGTAATATTATTAGTCGGTTTCATTCAATCTAATGGACTTACAAATGATCCAGGTATTGCAAAAAATTAATAACAATGCCCGAGCAAATGTAGAATGGAATAATATTATTCTCACAATATGGGAAAATGATACTGCGAATGAAGATTTCCGCGAGTTAGAAATAAATGGATAAGATAATTTGATTTCAATATTAAAATATAAGTTATCTCTTCCTAAAAAGTTATTTTTAAGTTTTAAACGGCGGAAATCATCAAGTTATGTTTCAGTGAAGATCGAAACATATTGATAGTTTAATCTTATTTTTCCAATAATACAAACAACATTCATTCATCATTTAAACATAACTGGCAACTGGAGTATTCATGAGGTTACTATTTGTTGTGGTGTAAATAGCAAACTTACAGTGACAAAATAAATTAGTCTAGAGGCTTAAATTAAGAACTCAAGTAGTTCAAAAATGTCTCGTTGCAACCATTTTTAGAGTAATTCTTACAGACGTCACGGCGAGTGTCTGAGCAAGACTTCATATTATAACCGCTAGAAAATGAGTTATAACTTTAATTGTACTAAGGTTCATGAGGTTACTATTTATTCTAGGATTCATGATGTATCATTTGCTTGCGTATTTATCTGTAAATATAGCTAGAAAACAAGCCAAAAACAATTCTCGAATAGAGAAAGAATCGCAAAATTAGACAACATTGTTAAAAAATGCTTTAAGTTTTTCAAATTGATAAATATATTAAAGTTAGAAGTATGAAGAGAGTTTTATTTTATTTTTCTCTGCTTTTATAATCTAATATGTTAAAATATAATATTAAGTTGATATTTAAAAAATGAATTTTTCTTGTTATTTTTCATTGTAGTGTGCACGTTCATCCAAACTTTTCTGACCATTTAACGGTTAATAATCTTTATATCTCATTCAGCAAAATGATATCCAGTGTATTTACTTTTAGTTGTACAAATAATTGTGTACAGTGCCGTTTGTATTTTTGAATTTGCTGTTATTTATTGATTAACTGAAGTAAATATCCTTTAACTAAAATGTGTGACGCAGAAATATTCTTTGGTTGGGTACAGTCTACATCCGATTCTATGGTTCTTCGGACCCTCCGACTTAAACGCATTATCACACAAGGAAATTACAGTCTTGAAGGAATTGGCACAAAACCATTACAGAGGAACACTTCCAAAAATATTAGACAGGAAGCCAGCGAAGATAAATATTCGACCAGTCAACAAGTCATCGTAAACACAATTTTTTTACACTTTAAATTTAATATTTTTCGACAGTCGAAATATCTATCTATCTATCTATCTATCTATCTATCTATCTAATATATATATATATATATATATATATATATATATATATATATATATATATATATATCATCTATATATCTAATTGCTTTTTAGTACATGTTGTCTGGGTATATGTGTTTTTACCTGTTCATGATAATATATAACAATTCGACCTATATGTGCGCATTTTCTCACTATCTCAATCACTCCGCCTCTTTTTCTCTTTATATATATATATATATATATATATATATATATATATATATATATATCTGAACGTGCTACCTAGGCTGAGATTGTTCAGATATATCATGCAGGAAGGTTTTAGTTTATTCTGTTTGTTTACACATTCCAATTCGAATTAAAAATTATTTATACATACATAAGTACACTGAAAACAAAAGCACTCATTTAAAAGAAAACGTTCTCAGACGACCACGATTCGAATGCATGCACATGTGTATATGTAATCTCCCGATGTATACAGATACGTAATTTCGTGTAAAAGGCATACATATATTTAGCAGTAAATGTAAACAAACAAGCACATACATGTATATATTCATGCGTATAAAACGATCTGATATATGATCTCAGGCTTATTTTCTTTTAATCAAATACATTTATAATGAGACTCTTTTGAAAAGAAACATTCTTTTTCAACGTATTATTTTTTTGGCGTTGTTTATCTTTGGAGCAAGATACTGTTATTTAATCCTTCTGAAACAATGTTACCCCGTTTATTTTGTGATAAGTACGTTTGCTTAGAGGGAGAAAGTATTTTTACATGAGGTTTTTAATGAAAATGAAAGAAGTTTGTATAGTCAACATAACTTCATTTACCACTTGATACATCATCGTCGTCAAACATAGCAGGGTTCAATTATTTATAAACAAATCTTACACATTCAAATTGGATATTATCAGATATTATTTAGAACTAAATTCTACAGCATTAAAATTATGTTACTATAAACATAAATATATTGCAGTCTAGAAATTCATACATCAGTTCAGAGTATATTTATGTCGTAGCAGAATCTTTGAAGACTTACTCTGTTTTAATCTCATTACTTAAGTAGAATCGTCTCAGGTTATCACCAACAATAGAATAAATCTCGAGATCAGATTGCATGATCAACATGATGGCTTCTGTAAATGTCAATAGCTCCCATTTTATTGTGATTTTGCACAATTTTGGCAACAGTGGCCTTGTCACTGTATTTTGCAAATGTTGTTCTCATTGGAGAAAGACACAACAAATTCTATTAGATGAGAAAAATATTCTTTAAATACTAATCTAAATGTCTGTGGTCTGAAAATGATGACTTTTAAGAACTATTGCATACACTATATATTCGCTTTTAGAAAAATATCAAAATATATTTACCGATTTCTGTAAAATATATACTAGAAGAATGAAAACAGATATGTTTTGTTTAGGAGAAAATATACTTTCTATTAAAAATATAGGGCTGCATTTAATTATTGGAAATTCTGTATCTGTGAAATAAGTTATTCTGACGAGTCAATAATGTATAACTTTAAAAACAGAGTAAAAATATTGTCAAAATCCTGAATGAAATTCTAGAATTTTAATTAACCATATCCCGAGATATTTCATGCATTTGATGTATTTAGAAGAAATAAAACAAAGCCATGGATTTATAATCTAGTAGCATGTCTACATGGAGTAAGCAAACAAAAACATGATACCAGCTATCAGGAGCGTAGCAGTGACTTAATAAATTTATATTGAAAAATGTGCTAGTGCGTATTCCTATTAACGACTTTCTCTTTGCCTTTTCATACAAAATCTTCGAAAAGTATTTAATATTAAATATCGCTACGTATATAAGTTTGTAGAAAATATATGAATGAAACATGAATCTTCATAAGGTTATTTAGTCTTACGACGTAAATATATTTTGAATTGTGTAGATTAACTGAAACAACTATACAGAGTAAAAATCTCAAGAAAGTAAGTGCTCTGCGAATTATGAATGAGGAAATGGCCCCAAATAAACTTGATTTTGTTTGTATTTATGACAAGTTGTTTCAAATAGTTAAAATATTTGTTTTCTCTTATCGATATTTACAAGTTTTGTTTTTACAACTGACTTTTTATGCAAACAATTGTGTTTTGATGAATTCTCTTAAAATGTCTACTTGAAGGGGAAAACATTATTAATGATGAAAAGTTGGTGATGCGTGATGTGAAACATTCTCAGCAATTTTCCTTATTAATCGCGTGATTACAAAATGAGAGCTTTTCTCGGGTTTATTTTCACCATTTCATTTTTCGGCAAAACATTCACGCAATACTACACACACAGAAATATATATATATATATATATATATATATATATATATATAATGAGAGAGAGAAGCAGAGAAAAACTGAGACAGAAGCAGAGAAAGAGAAAAGAGACAGAAAGAGCTAAATGAGAGAAAGTGACGAAGACTGGCATACAGAGATGCAAGGAAAGAAGGGAAACAGGAGAAAACATTACATACACAGTCAAATGGTAACATATATTCACCTTATCGGGTTCCTTATATATATATATATATATATATATATATATATATATATGCGTGTGTGTGTGTGTGCGTATAAATATTTTAATATAGAATGTTTCTGTAGATACAAAATGAATAATTTAAAAAATATCCTTTATATATATATATATATATATATATATATATATATATATATATATCGTCATCCGAAGACAGATCTGTTTCGCTGTAAGACAGCTCATCAGTACGGTTAGGCTCCGATTTCTTTTTAACCCAGGATTGAAACCCGACCGAATTGGCGTCAGTCGGCGATTCTACTTCTGGGCTATGGGCGTTCGGTGGAAGAAGACTGACTTCTTTTAGCGCATATATTGTCATTATACGCACCCAATAGCTAGAATGCTCTAATTCATTTTACTGAATGAGCGATGCGTACACGCCAGAGTAGCTGCTGTTTTTCAAAGTCTACCATTCTTCCAGAGTGCTCAATCAGGGTGTTAGAGCTTAAATATTGTCATCCACAGACAGATCAGTTTCGCTGTATCACAGCTCATCAGTACGGTTAGAATCCGATTGCTTTTTAACCCAGGATTGAAACCCGACCGAACTGGCGTCAGTCGGCGATTCTACTTCTGGGCTATGGGCCTTCTTTTAGTGCATATATTATCATTATACGCGCCCAATAGCTAGAGTGCTCTAATTCATTTTACTGAATAGAGAGAGAGAGAGAGAGAGAGAGAGAGAGAGAGAGCGTTTAAATTGATCACGTTCAGTGAACATTATACAGTGAATATTTCAGATAAAAATTGAAGTAACGTGCCATTTATCCACTTTTATATACACACAAACAAATAAACACAAATACATGTATGTATGTTTGTGTGTGTGTGTTTATGTAGTTACATACGTACTAATACATATTTGTACGTGAAAAATCATCGTTATACATTAAACTTGGAAATACTTATCAGCTGATAAAACTATTGTCTATCTTTTTGAGGCACAGCCCCAAGCATGAACATACATGCACATAATTTTCAAATATGCAGTAACAAATTGTGGAAACCTTTAAAGCTAAATCTATAATTAACTCCGTTTTACGGTCTATCCAGTATCTATGTTCCTACCCTTTACAATAAACCTCAGTGTTCATATGTATTTTCAAAAACTATTTATTCATATCTGGAAACAACTTACTACCACTGCATGGAAATTATCAAAATTTTAAAGGCTATTATTATGCAACAGAAAAAAACTCCATAAATATCTTTCACTAAAGATACGGTATCTTGATGTGCATATAAAAATATTTAATACGCGTCTAACAATAATAATACGTATAAATACCATGTACATTTTTCCGATGTGCCCTAGTTCCATGTAAACTTTTTAAGCATGACATCATTTTTGCTTAAGAAGCCAGGTGCAAACTCCAGTGCCAAATTCAACGAATCTCGATCAATCAGCATAATGAGCCACAGAAAAAAACTTACAATCCTAATCTTGATGAACAGAGCGTGAAGAAAAATCAAACCGGAAAAAGAACGAAAACAGTGTCGGTTTTGTTAAAAATCAATACAAAATTTATGCTGAGAAGTATAAAAGATAAAGCAATACAAATGCAAAATAATGTAGGTCAATGTTTTATAGATTATGCAAAATACTTTGCAAAGAACAGCTTGATTTGTTTGGGAAATATTATTAGAATCACCCTGAAATTATGCTAGTTGCAATACGCTTACATACGGATGAAAAGGGATTTCAGTAAATATACAAAAGTAGAAACGAGCGCAAAACAAGCATATTTCTTTTTACCGGACTGAGAGAATTAGAAATTTACCATTCGCGGCTACTGCCTTAACAGCACAGATGGCACAGTGTCGATAGCAGATCAGAAATGGAAACTGGGATTCCTACAGAAGGTAGAAATGACAGAATGTGTGGTTGCCAGGAAAATCAACAACTCTAGTTGCTTACTGCAAATTAGTCTCCAAAAACAAGTAGCACAAAAATTTAAATATCTAGGAGGGATTTTAACAGGGTATGGAAAATGAAACACAAAAATCCGGAGACACAATGGAATAAAGTGCTTTCCAAAAGCAAAACAAAGTATTAAGAAACAAGAAATTTTAGTTAGAAACGAAGAAAAGGACGCTTGACTGTTATATAATAATGTTCCTACTATATGGCAGTAAATGCTGGAAAATCTCAGAGATAAAGAAGAGACTTGAGGCAACAAATATCTGCTTATACAAAAGGATACTGAGAATATGATAGACTGCACATGCGAAAAGCGACAAAGTTTTAAAGAAAATAGAAACGAAAAGTACACTTATGATTGGAATAAGAACGAGAAAGTTGACATTTCTATGGTACATAATACAAAGAAAGACTTGGAAAATTTGACATTCACAGGATATATTGAAGGCAAGAAGAACAGAGAAAAGCAACAAATAATTTACCTGACGAATTTGTGTAAATAGTTAGTAGAACAGGAATTAGGAGAGATAACAAAAAGACATACTTTACTAAGAAATACAAAAGACAGGAAGTTGTGAAAAGCCATAGTTATCTAGGTTCTGAAGTCCCACGTTACATAGAAGGAGAAAACACATTACACTACCCGCACACACGCTAAAATAAATTATGTTGCTTTCAAATATATAAAACAATTCAATAAACATATCTGAAATTATTATCAGTCTTACTAAAAATAGGACAACATTCATGAAAGCACAATATACACAATAAATATTTAGAACACGTGTGTTACGATATTTAAATGACATTTTCCTTTGTTAACGTATACAAAGGTATGCAAAATTCAGTAGTCGTCAAAAATGTATTTGTTCAATTCAGTAATAACGGTCATATCTTTGTTTCCTTTGGAATGTTTATGCTTCTATTTTTTTAGGTTACTTTCGTTTAAATGTCATATAAAGTAAATATGTTTAGCATGCTTTGGAAACTGTATATGGTGTACGAGAAATGGTGACTTTCTGATGGTTCAGAATGAAAGGTCGAAATTCCCCTCAGTCTGTGTACTGTCTCCAAGATCGTTATTTTTCCATCATATCTTCTCACTTAACTCGCCTAAGTAGTTTTAAATCGCATTTTCATGAAATAGCTGTCATGCCAGTGTTCAGTATATTCTCCCCCTATTAAAAGTGATATTATTCGAAGTGATAACAACCTGTCAAAATAGAAAATCAACACGTATGAGAATGTTGGCAAAACAACTTTAACAGGTTTTTGCTTTTATTACTATCTCTACATTGAGATATCATTGAGTTAACAATTCGTTATAGTGAGTGCGAAAGTCTTTATGACGATTCCTTGCTACAAATAACACTTGGTATCTAAAACATCGTTTTTACATGACTGGCATCTTTCGTATAATTTCTATATACAGTTATTATTCAGTTAAGTGTCAAACGTGATACAGGCTATGACGATTATGTTTCGAAAGAAACATAACTGACTGGGCAGAAGAATTTCCCGCAGTAGGTTACCATTACTTTCTGCTGTAGAGTGGTTGCCAACCAAGGCTATAGAATCCAATCTGTACCGCTAGTTAGCCTATAGTTGGAGGGAGAAGCTACGGATTAATCTTTCCCAAGGGTATTTGTGGTATGTGAATGCAACGAATTCAACCGGAATTTGAACTTGGCTTCTTCGATTTCTCGTTCTGAACCGATATCCACTGCATCAAAAAGGCACATCTTACATACAATTATAATATTTCTATAAATATTATGTTCAAGAATGTGTTTTGTTTATCAAGGTTTTCTTTATAAAAGAAGTTAAAACGATTCTTTACTTGTGTAAGAGAAACGGTGGTAGGAAAATAATTGATAAATAATAATAAACGACAATTCCTTCATTTTATCAGAAGGGAATAAAAATATATTATTTCATCAAGTCGACATACATTCAGCTTATAGAAAGATAAACATTATGATTTTGTAAATATACAATTGGATATTTGCAAGCATAGTTTTGAGCCTATTTGGGTTAAAATTGTTATTATTTCATCCTACATACATATACACTACTGTAAAATGTTTTATGTGTTCTTGTAAAATCTATTGAACCAAGGTTATGATTATTTAAAAAAAATACACCACTCCTGTTGATACTTGCACTTCGAAAAATTGACACACACGATGAATTGCTTTCTCGTCCAACATTTCTACTAGTGTCCAACATATTGGCAAGAATCGGTCAAGCAAAGGATTTCATCTTTTCACTATTATTCTGTTCTCTGCATGAAAGCACAATGATGAATTAATAGTTTGGATTGTTGCCATCAGGAGACGCTAGAGGAAAACAATTTGAATAATAACAAGAAGAAAATTGAAAACATTTTGTAGTTTACTTTTAATTTTTGTGTAATTTGTTTAACCTTTTTCACCAGACGAGATTTACACTGCTCCCAATCATCACTTCCTGTTAAAAATCGCATTCACTATATAAAATAAATAGAAACTGTATTACTATTTATGCATAAGACTACCATTTAAAAATCAACCTTGTGTCACATGCCGTTTAAATGGAAGTGCGGATAAGTAACTTCCTTTTCGAGAAATTCAGACTAGAACTCGCATCCAATCGAGAAGACGAGACATAGTCATTGTTGATCTCAGACAGAAGTAATTTCAACAGACATCGTGTAACATTGACAAAAGATAAAAATTGATATGTTCAAGACGTTCAGGCGCCATTAAATGGGGCAAGTGGAATTAAAAGCCAACACTCTAACAAGATGGTCACAAACACAAATATATTGAAAAAGGATTTGTAAAATGACACAATATATATATATATATATATATATATATATATATATATATATATATCGGAGGTGTTGGGAGTCACTATTTATTTTACACAGTTATGTTTCAGCAATTCGTTACAAGATAAATCAATATTTAGTTAAAAACTAAAAAGAAAATATGGATTCCAACTTTGAATGTAATGTCAATTCAAAAATTTCATGATAAAGTGATTTTGAGTACATACTTTTTCATCTGGTGCGGTTGTTTAAGAAAACGGTCTTCAGTTAAAAATTGAAAACAGAGCTTAAAATTTGTTGAGTTTTGATGATTTTACGAATATGGAAACTCATTATCATTTGTTTTAAAAAGGGATATATGCCTGGTCTACAACTGAATCCCTGTTATCTAGCATCGGATATGGAGCCCGATGATGGAAAGCTAGATTAATATTTGTCTCACTGTCCAAATATATTTTTCTTGAATAATAAATATGTTTTTTATGCGTAACCTAATGGCTGCTACCTTTTTGGAGGTATTATTGCAAGCCACCATTGTTAGTAATAGAGAAAAATCTAGACGATTTCTATTCTTGTTGAATTGAGTCTACGCAATCAAGATAAGCACAGCTTGAATCATTTGGGTAAACTAATCTTTGAGAACTGAACAAGAAATCGGATAAACATTGTCGATTTCCCAAAATAAATCTATAAATCCTAGGCTAGAAGCGTTACTATTTAATGAAATGTAATAGTTTTTGAACACGTATTCTGTTATATATTTCCCAAAAGAAACTTGTTTTGCTTTGGCTGGAGACGAAAATCAACAACGGATTCTAAATATGAATTTACACAGTAAATTGTATTATTGAGATCAGTAAAAGATTACAAGTAAGATAACTGTAAGATACTTTGTCCAAATTTATTAAGCTTTAAAAACACTGGAAAATATTATAACAAGTTATATGTTGAGAGTAGAACAAATTCACATAGGAACGTATATATAAAAAGTACCTTATGCAAAAATATTCATATATAGTAAGAATGACACCCAGACATAAATATCTATGCTTATATACACACTTACAAATACCTTATTTATTTTTGTATCTCATACATATTTATTTCATCTTGAATCTACTGCTTAACTACCTATTGAGCTTTCTCACGATTTTTTAATAAAATTTTTAAAGCTGTTATCACTGTCATTCCATGAACTAATAAGATTAAAAATATTCATTGCAATACACGTTCTATGGGTATATTTCTTTTTATGAAAGCCTAAAGGCTTACATCTTATGACTTCATGTTCCTAATATTTTTATGGCATTTTTGTTTTGGTCCAGAAATCAAAATGGGTATGCAGAGTCAATCTAGATCAAGGGTGTTGAACATTTTGTATAATTTCACGATTGCTATGAACTTGTTTGATTCAATAAAGTTATCTACATTACATCTGCCTAAAATGAGTTCTAATACTAGAAATAATTTATCGAATTTAATTTTAAATTAAGTGAAAGTAATACTTTACACAACCCCAGCACTCAATTCAATATTCTGATAATGTCATCTCCATGGGTTAAATTCTAATTAATCGTTTTTTAATTTTTCTGTTGATTTCACAAGATACTTCAGAAATGTTCTAATGATTATGAAAATATATTTCTTATAGAATAACTCAGCATTTATTGACGAAACAGCCACTGGCTGTTTAAATTTATAATATCTTCCTCTTAAAACAATATTTCAGAAAAATAGGCCCAGTAAATGTGATCGCTAAATAAATTTGCACTCGAAGTCTATCAGAAAAGCTCTGTTGATATGAGAGACGAACTCGTTTCCGCTATGTGTAGATCTGTTTCTTCACTGTGCTCGAAGCAGATTAACCAAGGGTGTACAAAATTGAGCCGGTTGCTAGATTGATATACAAGCAACCACTAAAGGGAGAAGAGAGCCTTTTAAATATGTGAGAGAATGTAGTATCCACGTTCGAGGAATACTCGGCCACTAGGTATCAATTATTGAAGAAGTCCGTAGTTGAATTAACAATGATGCTACGAATGGAAGGTTTGGCCTGGTGCACTTATTAGTATACATTAAGATATGTTTGTTTGAGTTATCGCTGTGTTTCATTCTCATAAATTATTGCTTCCGACTAAACATCCTAATGAAAGACCAAGCACAGCGTCTCAAATAGAAACTCTTTCTCTCACACTCATCCTGATATGCTAACGCATACAACACGAATGAATACAAATGCAAATTCTGTAAAATGATTTGATATTGATAAAAGAATGCCAACAAAATATGTTAGATGAATGAAAGAGATTTTTCTGGTTGTAGGAAGACAAATATTCTTTATGTTCTCCTTTGTCTCTTCTCTTCCTTCTGCCATTTTCATTTTCCACTAATTCCCTTCCTTCAATGTGTCGCTTTTTTGCGACTTTCTATCTGACCGACCAGTACAAAATAAATAAAGCTTAACATCAGAATGAAAACAGAAAAAATTTAAAGAACAAATCAAATTCAGTAAAGATAATATAGTAATAGAAATTCTTGTTCTTGATTTTTTTCAGTTAGTTTGTACAAAGAATTAGGAGAAGATAAAATCAAAATATTATAAATCATTTGAAGATCGGTCAAAGAAAAAACAATAATAGAGCTACTGATCAGTCTAGTAAATAATCAGATCCCAGTCAGAATTGTTGAAATGTGAAAAGCACAAAGATTCTAAAATTCAGCATTTTCCAATTTTTATTTTTTCTGAAAATGCCTGAGCCGCTAAGCTATATTTTTTATTTACCCGGTAGATCGAAACCAACAGAATACAATCGCAACATGTTTACTATAAAGTTTTGTATAATTTGTTTAGCTTTAAACAAATATGGGGACGACGGATATTCGGTGTAACAATGTTATAGTATTGTATATACTGAAAAGAGGATACAACTTGGAAAATACAATTATTATTATTTGAAATTTACTTTTGTTGGATTGAAGGTGAATTACCGAATGCTTTCTCAATCATGAAATTGCTTTCAGAAACAGAGTTATTAAAACTTTGGTCAGAAGTTGTTTTCTTTTGGGCTTTTTTTTCTATTTAGACTGTTGTTTGCCTTGGAGAGTAGACAGAATCTTTCACGAAAGATACTACTTTTTTTTCATCTAGCGGGTGAGAATTATCAATACATCAACAAAGCAAATGGTGAAAATGATTCATCTAACAGAGCCGAAATTAATGAGTAAAACGTGATGTAAATGATAAAATCGAAGGTGAGGAGAAACGAAGTTTACATCGAAAACATGTTTTAAAAAACATTCTAGGAGAAAGCGTCAAGAAGAGAATAAATAAAATACTTCATGAAAGCAACTGCCAAAAACCAAGCATAATACATGCAAGAAAAAAAAAGTTTCACAAAATATCGTGTTCAGTCGACAAAACCACTTTAAGACTACCATTCTCATATCTTATATTTTTATCATAAAATATAAGCCGGTGTCTGCTCCAATCTTCCTCATTTGTCTGTAAATTCTGGTAATCATTAATGAGTTTTCAGTAGTTTAATTTATTTTTTGGTGGGGGTGATATTTTATTTGTTTATTGATTTTGGTATATTTATTTCTGTTGCTATGTTTTTTATTTTTCTGGATTCATTTGTTTCATCTTGTGATGTTGTAAGAATATTCCCCGTAGGACAGCGCTATATTGAGAAAAACTTGTATAAATCAATTGAAAGCTCAACGGTCATGAGGAAGAGTATGCTAACCATAATCCTGTGATAAGAACAAGAAAGATAAAGATGTCAGATGTAAAGAATACTATTTTATTGCAGAAAGTTTCTAAAGTGTATTTTGCTGACAGAAACTAGTGAAAAACAGGTTTATCTATATTAATACTGAAGCAACTTAAAATTTCCAAAGATGCAGTATTTTTGGAAAATAAAATATATAGATAAAAAGAAAATGAAACGATATGAATAAATGGAAGAAAAATAAGATTCATTAACTCTTATTGAATCTACATATATGAACTGTGAGCTGAATATAGGTTTTAGCTTTGTGAAAACAGCGTTGAAAATATATTAGGTACACGGAAACCAATTGCTGAAAACCTGTAATCAGAAGAAGCTTTATGCACTCGTATCTAAGTCATATCCCTCCTTAAATACAAGAGAAAGCAGGTTACAGTGATATATAGCTACATTAACAGCCAATCCTCAAACTTGAAACAGAACCCAACCATAACCTGATCAAACATGTCCAACACATAAAATATTGTATATTATAAGAGCGCAAATGTATTGGTTGCAATCAAAGATAATAATTTTCATTCAAAGGGCTATTCGGGATGCTTTTCCTCACACCTAAGAAATTGAAATATTTTCAGAAGAGACCATGTATCATGAAATAACCATGAGAAATCTGAAACTAAAAGCGCCAGACTAAAATAAATGGCAGTTTTACATACTAAACAGATTATCACATCTGAATAGTGAATAGTGGATTGGTTAGGGTGTTTCCTGACAAATATGAGGAGGATATATTAAGATGATAAATGTACAAATATTTTTGTTCCAAAAAATTGTGCAAAAAAGATTCTAAACCATCTCACCGAAGGATCAGAATTTAACAGTTTTCTCTAAACGTAACTACCCATAACTTTATCTTAGACCATTGCAAATTAAAATTAAAAGCAATTATACATGCTCACATAAAAAAAAACATTTCAAATGCAAAGTCTCCATTGATACGAAAAAAAGCTTATTGATGTCATTTTTGTAAAAACTTCATTTTTTTAGTTGGAAGACAGTTGTGAGCTAGTTCACAAATTTTTGTAATTGAAAGTGTTATGTAGAGACCGAAATAAATGTAAATCCGAAGAATCATAGTGAAGAGAATGCGGTGGGTGCTGGAGGGCTTCCATTTCAACATTTGATTTCCAAAATCGGCCGTTTTTCTTATACTCGAGTCTCTTCAATAATGAAAGGAAGTTGACACTTAACCAAACTAGTTTTTGGCGGTCCCAAGAGATAGAGCACTGTTTAAGTAAACCTTCTGACTGTATTTTTATCGCAGTTTCAACACTTATTCCTTTCCGAAATTCATAGAGCATAATATGACGATAGTACAACTTTTCATCCTCCATGTTCAAGATTTATTTGTGGACAAAACGTCAGCTTAAAAAATATTATTAATTTAAAGTTACACACCAGAAATCGGCACCTAAACAAACACGGTTATTTCATGTCAACAATGAAAATCGTGATGTTTGCAATGATCTGACATTTGAAACTGCTTCTAAAACCTGTTTAAGATATCAATCTTTAGAAAATATTGGTTTGTGTTAGAATTTTTGATGGAAAAATAAACTTTCTGAAAGAACAAAAGAATTATTGAACTGACTGTATCAGTTCTCTTTTGTTGTAACATATAGGAAATCAATCCGTAAAAACTCACAGGTATTTCGTGAATGTTTCATATGACAATTTCGATTTTATTTTAATTAAACGTTATATTTTAGACACAGGTTTCATTCTATTAAAAACATTATCAACCTTATAGTGATGAATGCTGATATTATTTGTGAAAAACATTTATGTTTTTATCTTATCCAATTTCAGATAAACATTAATTGTGGTTTGGGGCATGAAGTTTGAAATTTATGCAAAATCGAATTATTCTGAATGAGTTTTGTTTAATAAAACTTTTTCTTCTTTGAAATCTACAAAAGCAAATGTGAAAAGAATTTTTCTATTTTATTGTTAAGAATTATCCGGTGCTTTCCACAATTTTTTTATTGGCTGATTTTTTAACATTTAAACAAATTTGCTAGCAAAGACGTCTTTAAAAATTTTGATTTTGTTTGAAATATTGTATAAAACAATCTGTGTAATTAAAGTATAAAGGCAAAAATAAAATAGAATAGAGAACAAATAAGAAGGCTACACCAACAAAAATAACTTACGTTAGATACCAGTGATAATAATGACACAAGAAACGAGGGGGTGTAAAAGATGTTTCTATGAGAGAGAAACAGAGAGTATACGCATCTACTCTCACTCTAAATGCAGTATAATTCATTCAGTGAATATGGTTTTATTGAAAGCATAAATACAGACATTATTTTACACGAATAAATTAATGCTATATGTATATACACAGACCTACCCCTGCAAAATACGTAGGAACTGGTGTATATATATACACATACACACACACACACACACACACACACACACACACACACACACACACACACACACATATATATATATATATATATATATATATATATATATATATATATATATATATATATATGAAAATACATGTAAGGATTTTAGACGTATGGCCCAACGAGCGTATGGAGTAGATTACGATTGATTAACCTTGTGTGTACAACACGTTTATATAGAGGAACAAGATGATATGCCATGCTTGAAGACAACTAATCTCTCTCTCTCTCTCTCTCTCACTCCCTCTGTGTGTGTGGTCGTGTGTATACAGTTTTGATAAATAAATATGCATAATCGTTAAACTTTTGCTATATGAATACATTCAGGCACATACGCAGGCATCAAATTTGCTCACGCACACATGCAAATATAAGTTTGTGTGTGAGTACATGTGTCACTAGATGTGCCTCTAAAACATGCATAAGTTTACGCTTTTGTAAATATTAGCGAAACGTAATGTAAAAATTGTTAGGTTTTTGTTTGAAAACAAAAAATATAAAATAGTCAACGAAAAGGTCTCTGAATAGAGACACGGGTGGCTGAAATACTGCTACAGAAAAATAAACAAGAATTGTAAAAAAGAACTGATTGAAAAATTTACGAGTGGAAAACAAAATATTTTTCGTAAAGAAAGAAAACGAATGAAAAACATTAAAATGCAAGAAATACAAAGAGAACTTATTTTTTTCCACAGTGATGCAAAGCAGACATAGTAAAGTAGAACAATATCCAATGTGCAGAACTACTAACAATGGAAGATATTGTTGGACCACTTGTACATTTAACTAATTTCTGAGGAACTAATGAATGAAAACTGTGTGAATGAGTGGCCTAATTGAGACTGCGGTTTTAAAATACGATTGCTTAGGGAAACTTGCACTTTATTGAATTTCAGTCTATTTTAAATTTCTCTCCACAATTTAGACACTCATAATGTTAAACACGCTTGCAAAGAGAGTTAACTCTTAACTGTTATATACTCTACAAAGTGCGACATTTTAAATATACATGCATTCATATAAACTTAACAAATACGAATTAAACCACATTTTTCTGAATATATGCACTTTGAACTGTGTTTTATCATCAAAAACATGATGTTTTCAGAAACATGATGTTTTAAAGTATGTTTTTAAAATTGACTTCATTCTATCTTTTCTCCCTATTTTTGTTCAATTCATAGTTAGAATAGTGCCTCACAGAAATATTATGAACTAGGTCACTGGTAGTCTTATATATTAGCCCCTTAATCTCAGTTTCTCTCTTTCCCGACAATTTTACTAATTTCACTGTCTTCGATCAAAACCATCAAGTCTATTGTCAAAATAGTTAGTGCATTATTATTTTTTATTTATCATAATCGAATTGTAATAATTTATGTAGAATGTAATATTGTAAAAATGTATTTGCCACCTAAGAAAAAATGTAATAATATTGTCATCGTTGTAATGGCGTCGACAAACTTAAAACATAAGGTATATAGATGACACACTGTTGATAGCAAGAGCATAAAGAAAGCTACAAAAGCTCCTACAGAATGTAGTGAAGGAAAGCGAATTAAACGAAAGGATGAAACATCTACTGCAAGAAAGCAGAATGCATAGTTGTTAGCAAAAGAATGAGCCCAAAAGGCATATTGTTAAACGAGAGTACTAAAATCAAACAAGTGCAGAAATTTAAATATTTGGCCAATTTTTTAATAGACGACAGAAATTGTGACACTAAAGGCGCATTGGGATAGCAAATGAAGCATTCCAAAAACTAAGTAGAGTACTGAGAAACAGCGAAACTTCGCTAGAAAAAGGAAATTGTTGTTATGTGAATCTCTCCTTTTGTATGGCAGTGATTGCTGGACGATCTACTCAGAAATAAAGAGGAGACTAAAAGCAACAGGAATGTGGTTCTATAGAAGAATGTGGAGGATACCGTGGACGGAACATGAAGGTAACGGCCAAGTTTTGGAGAAAATGGAAACAAAGAGTTAACAAATACTTAAAATCAGAAAGAGACAGTTGAGGTTTCTGGGGCATATAGTGAGGAAGGAGGGCTTAGAAAATCAAATACTCACGGGACACATAGTGAGCGAAAGGAAAACAACGCATAACAAATTTAAAGAGTTTGCGTAAACGAATGACAGAACAGGGCTTCGGAGAAATAAAGAACAAACAAAGTTTATTAGGCGCTACGTGAGACAGGAAGTTGTGTAAAGCCTTGATCACCTACGTCCTGTGGGGACACGGCATATCAAGAAGAACAATGAAGAAAAATAACTATTATTTTATTCTATATCTCAGATGTTATTGACTTCAAATGCTTTCCGAAACTCGGTTATGCATGAAATCGATCAGCTATGAAAACTGATTTTTCTTTAAAAATCATTTAATTGGCTCATAAGTAATATTTCATTTGTTTTGTATGTTTTCACTTTTGCATATTCTATGTTTACAGTCAGTTTTCCATCTTTAATGCTTCTCATAAAAAGATCGTTTTTCCCTCGCACATTTTCACATTCTGGTCATTCGTTTTTATTAGATTTGATTATCGCTCTTCTCCTGATCACATTCAGATTATATCTCTCCCCAAATCAATTAATTTGCAGAAAAAAAATCAGTTGTAACCCATTTCTGAATGAGATATTAATGCTTTTGATAATTGAAACCGAGCTTATTTTTGTCCAATTTCTTGACTGTCTTGCTGTCCAACAACAAAAATTAACAGCGTACAAATTTCTGAAACCATCAGCCACCCTAACTAATCTAAACTAAATCAACTAAAATATAAGTCAAAAGACGCATCCTTATTATCACATTTTCTGTCATTTCTCTAAATATAGTGAAAATAAATTTTTGTTAAAATCAGTGCAGGTGTAAATATTAAAAAAATATCTAAACGTGGTTTCAAATTCAAATTAGCTACCTTATCCTTAAAAAGATATCCTCTCGAAACCGGCCATGATGATTCTACCCTATTCTTGATCATGAACAGAGATACGAAGTACACAAGATTCTAGAGATACATGCTACACTGGTTATGATCAGTTAACTGAAAGCAAACCTGTAATATTGCATGAGCTATTTACTTTAGCTCGTTTTAATTCATAAAAAAGCACATATTAACACTTCTAATCAATTAAGATCATCATCCATTAGAGTGGTGTCTGACATTGCATCATGGAAAATTATTATTGTTGTTGTTGTTAACCTATAGCTCCATCGCCCTTTGTTTAATTTTTCTCTAGATTATTTTATTCATTTTTCAAGTTCTATCTGGTCCAGTCTTCTTTTTCTGAATAGATGAATTAATAACATGAATGGTTCTTTGCATAATTTTTCATCACAAACGAAGAAAGAATTAGTCATTATATATTTATTATTATTCAATAAACTTCAGAGATTTTTCTATACTTACAAAATGAAAAAATAAATTGCTGACCTCGTGCTAAAAACTTAGATTATCATTTGAAGTATCAAAAATATCCCTTACGTTTGAATATAAAAGTAAAGTGAAAAAAGCAATTTCATCAGATACAAAGAATCTGCATTCAGTGTATAAAAATCAATTTTACTCCAGACAAAATTGGAGGCAAAAATGAATTTTAGGTAATTTTAAGCTACTTTATACAATTGTTTTTAGTCTCATGTTTTCCACATATATTAACTCTTATTCTCCAAAGTTTGTAAAGAATTTCTTAAATTATTTGTTATAGATTGCTTTAATTTATTGACATTTTTATTTGCTTGTACTTAAACAAAAGAAACAATTGAAATAACTGTTTTGGTTACTTCCTTGAGAAACAAAATATTTCAACTCTTTAAACAGAAACGGGGAAATAGAAGTATTAAATAAATCGATTAATTGATTTGCATCTGTATTCAAAATAATACAAGAAAAACTTTTTGTATAAATTTGAAGTGCTTTTTCGTATCTTCATTTGGATTTCTGACAAAGATGTACTTAGATAGATTTGTAGTTATTGTTTCATGTTTTCATATGACTAATAAAAAATGACTGTGTCTTTCTATTTATTCCAGAGTTAAACGTCAAGGTAAGCTGGTTTGTTGTAAATGGCTGATGTGTGGGTGATGTACTGGATATGCCACACAAAATGAGAATCGGAGAGCCCAGTTCGAATACCAGTTGAGTTCGTTATATTCAATTACGTGAAAATTCTCTTGGGAAAGTTATGATCCTTCACCTAGCAAAAAAGGTGGAAGGGTAGAACTTGCATACGGAAGAATCATAGGTATTCTGCAAAATGTGGACACAATATTCCCTCATTATTTGTTTATACTTCTGAGATTAGGTAGTATCTAAACTATTTCGATTATTCGAACTAGTATCTTCATCAGTACTGACATGTTTACGAAGTTTCGTTCGTTGTACGCTCCGGCTTTCTTCAGGTGCTAGGAAAAATCAGGCGTAGCTGATCACATAAGAAAGGGAATCACTGCCCAATATGAGATGAAGATGAAATAATAGAGAACACCACTGGAATCTAAGCAAACGTAAGGAATCAGTGCATATGCTAGGCTACAAAAATCTCCTAAACCGACTAAGCATATAAATGAATATAATATGGGAACCAGTAATACGGAGTGTTAGAGAAAATCATAAGCGTCAAAGATTGCAATATGAACTCTGGTAAAAAAATGAATGAAACATTAGGTTTATAAATCGCAGAAATTCACATGCTGATGTTCACAAGGACACATATCGATATAAACGCTTGTAAGTTCCAGTGACTTGAACCAAAGACTTATGAGTTCAGTACCTGGCTACAGCAGTGATGAACAAATAACTTAGAAGAATTAAGTTAAAGGGAGATAATTATATAGCTACGAGAAGTGGCATTGCTCATGGAATGAGAATGATATACCACAGTGATCGTAATATAGTGTTTGGTTCGAAATTCCTAGCACCTGAATAAGACCGGACAGTACAACGACCGAAACGTAATAAATATGACAGTAAAGATTTACATTATTTGAACAGTAGTCCGAATAATGTAAATAGTGTAAATATTCCCTCGCCAGAAACAGAAAAAAAGAATTGTTTTACAATCTAATATTTCCGTCCTAAGTTAACTCACAAACGATGAAAAACCTTGAAAAAACAAATCAATCTACTCTAGTAATTGATTGCTTATACAGAACAATAGCTACACAGGTTTAAAAATAACATCAGTACTCAATCCACGTACTAATACACTATATATTTCTTATTGGACGTTAAAACAAACCTTAACTCCCACATGCATACGAACGTGTCGGTTGCGTAAATCATTACGCAAGGCTTTCCCCACGCCACTGGCACTTTTTGACACCACACAGCAATGGCTCTAAGTGCGTTAACTGAATGTGTTAGTTGCTATCTTATTATTTTCCACCTTATGGTCTTCGACTGCTCACTTTATAATATGTCAATTTTAGAGAGTGTCGCTACTACATTCCTAAACATATAGACCAATTTTTGACTCAATGAATCTTATTATCCGTTTAAAGATCAGGTATAGCATGTGCACTGGTATTAATATTACTCCGGCATAAGATAGCAGGATACTTTGAAAATGTCATCAGAATGTCCAGTGTTAAGGTGACAATAATTTTTGAGCGTATTAGGATTGATAGGTATAAATTTTACTAGTCAATGTCCCCTTAGATATAAAATTTTTCCTTACCAGATCGTACGAGAATGCATCTTCTTGTTCACTATTCCTCAAAGAACTTCATAACTTGAAACAAACACTTGCGAACAACGGATTTTCAAATTATTTGGCTGATAGCTATAAGACTTTTTCTTTCAAACTTGACCAATAGCAACAATAAACATATGAATAAAAACAATGCCATTAGTATTGTCTAGAAAACCAAATGCATTTCAATTATAAACAAGATGAATCTTCACTTTCAATCATCATCCGAGAATATACAACTCACATTGTCTTATAAAAAAGTTTAACTTAATTATCTATTACACAAAATTTAAAACTGCTAACAGCATCGTAAAAACCTCAGCAAAATCTAAACTGCAACGAACCAATATTATTTACGAGTTTACATGTCCTTTGAAGAACTGTTTTGATCCAACTAATTTTGTTAAAAATTATATCGGCCACACGACTACGAAGTTGTAACTAGGACTCACGTTACATCTCTCATACTAGAGCTCAGTTCAATCTCATTTAAACACACACAGACTTACCAAATCATATCTGTAACATAATTATTGACAATAAAAATATCATAGCATCATCCACATGCAAAAACGACAAAAGATATTGGAAGTATTATTAATAATAAAAAAACAAAAAATCAAACACTCAATTATATCAACTACTAAGGCGCCAACAACGTGCTTATCGTGTTAAGAACATAAAACATACTCAAACTCTACAAACATACATAAACATACATATATTCAGTTACACGTAGAGTAAAATCCATTCTCGATAATGGCTAAAAGTATAGTTGAAAGCGCTCGGAAAAGCAAAAGATTTGGACAATTCTTATATAATTTGTTCTGAAAGAAAAAATCAAGATCACATAAAAACTTGACCTTAATACCTTGTCTGTCATTTTCATGAAATCTGCATAACAGAGATATTGCTGTCCAAATACACAACATTACAGTACAGTTAAACATCCGATTGCTTCTAGCCAGGATTGAAATCCGACCGTATTGACATCTGTCGGCGATTATACCTTTGAGCTATGAGCGCTCGGTATATATATATCAAGGCAGACTATTGTTTGCATCGAGCAAAGCATTGATTATACTTTTTGTTCTAATAAATTTTATGTAGTACAAAGGTCAAACGTAAAAAAAAGTGGAGGGTTACAGTGGAACACTATAGCACTGCAGAAGAAGTCAGATAATTTCTGGAGCGATAGAATGACCCGCCCATATTTACTGTAGATAAGAATTTCACTTCAGATCAGGTGTGAATTTGAAACCGAGTAGACGTTCAAAGCATGGAATGTAATCGTGAATAAAGAAAAATCAGTGTCTGGACGATGATAATGATTTACTGGTGGAAATGATGTAATTAGTACACTTATACAATGTTCACCTTGTTTTTTTAATGTGATAGTAAATAATCTAATCCCAAAGCATCAGCCCTTTTTTTTAAAGCTGAACATTTTAGCTGATATATTCAAACAAACTAGATTAAAGTATTAAGATTCATAATATCGTTTCTACACGCCACGAGAAGAAAATATGGAATAATTCATTATTGAGGAAACTTTTTACAAACGGCTGACTAAGAACAATCTAAGTTTCTTGGCAAAAAGCACCTGTTGACTGCCTGTTTCAATTAATTTTACGATCCTTTCCTTTGTTTTAGTTGAGAGTACTATTTTCTCGATCATCTCATGCTTTTTGAAGTCTGCAAAAACTGTCTTGACTATAGATCGAATTGCATATCTATGCTTACGCTGTTATTTGCTTTAAGAATGCAGATTAAAAGATCATTGCATAATTTGAATTACAGAACTCACTATCAGGAAGTAAACATTTTAACTTTCATTACAAAATGAGGAAGATGACTTATATTACACAATAGTCAGTAGATAAACATAAATGTCAGCAGTCAGTTTAATTTGAATTTGGTATCAATATAGCAATAGATTCATAGTAAAGTTTCGATTCTACGAGAGTAGGCTGAAAAGTTCATAGACTGACTATGAACGGGTGATGCTGGAGCTATGAATTCTTGCCTGCATTAATTTAAACTCTTTTCATTAATTGTTTATTTCTACGTAAGCTAAGGTGTAACTGTTCAAGGAAGATTTTTAAAAAATGTTATAGTGAATTATCTTGAAAATAGACAAAATGTGGCTTCGTAGTATCATCCCGCACCAACAATATTCATGCCGAAATTGTTGCAGCATTAAAGAGTGCCGTTCGATCTTTATCAACAATGCAAAATTGGGCAGATTAATTTAGGAATGGATGGGGGCCCCTTGAAGATTACCCAACTTCTAGATGTCATGCAACTACCGCCACTGAAATAAACTTTAACCGTGTTCACCACATAGTGATAGATGACAAGTGATTGACTATAAATCAAATAGACATACTATTAGCATAACCCGTGGGAGAATATTTTGCACAATCAACTTCGAATGACGAAAGTTTCTACCTGTGGGAGCCATATCTTTTGATAGCTGATCAAAAGCGCTGTAGTCAAATCAGATCACGTTGAGGCAGATCCAGCTGGTTTCTTTGAATGTTTCTTAACCTAGGATTAGTTTTGGGTGAATCACTTTGAGTCGGAAGCAAATAAACAATCCATGTTGTGGAAACATCCCACTTAACATTCTCGAAAGGTGGCCAATATTGTTTCAGTTTCTGGTAAATTTAGGGCTCAGGTTTGTGGGATGCAAAACTCCACACCATCAATGGAAAGTACTATGCCAATTTATTGAGGCAGTTACAAAAGACTATCAGGACAAACACCCAGAAAAACTGACGAAAAGTTTCCCGTTTTTGTCAGGACAATGCTCTAGCAGGGAATAGTTTCAATGACTGTAGAATTCAGCTTGTCTGTAAGACTCTATATTCTTCTGATCGGGTTCTATATGACTATCATATGTTTCCCAACATAAAAATGGTTTAAACACAGTATCGCAATGGTAATAACGTCATACCTGGTGTTGATAGCTTTTTTATCAACAAGCTGAAGGCTTTTTCACTAATGGAATGTAAGTACAGCAACATCGACGGAGAAGTGTGTGGACATTAACAGAGACTATATTGAAAAATAAATCTCATTTGGTCACAATTCATGAGAATATCGTTATCAGTCTTTGAACTTAATTTAAAAAAATCTGGCCTCCAAAATTTCAGACTACAATTTTATCACATACATAAAAAAAATATATTGCTGCTAATCTTACAAATTTTAAATTGAAAAGACTATCATATTACAAGATTTGTCGTTCATTCATATAGACTCAATTTTCCGAGTCAATGGACAGATAGTTAACGTATATTTTACCTGTCTAAATATAACAATATGTACGCACCCATATAGAAACACATTGATATAAACAGAGAATTAAATAAACGTTCGTTCAAATAATTCTGTACACTTTGAAATGAGTCATTTGAATGATATACACGAGTGGTATCTAGAATTACATTTTTATTTCAGTTCTTTAGACTTACATGTCACCAGTATTCTATAATCAGCATAGTTAATATTTTCCCATAAATATACATACACCCTTGTGCAAATTAATTCAAACAACTGCTTTAGTCTCCAGTCAGTTTTAGATCCCGTGAAACAACAGCGTGTAATCAATTTTTATTTTTTCTAAGATTAGATCATTTGCAATGATGTTCAGTAACATCAGATTTTTATCATGCCCAGACACTATTGAGCTGTCAATTAGATGTTGTAGTGCTATTGTCTGCGACTCTTATTCCAAGAGAGCATACACAAAATTGTAACGCTGCACGAACACACTTGACAAGCCTTACAGAGAGATCGCGAATATTTTTGGTGTCATTCTTTCAACTCTTAGTCGTGTTATCAAGGTAAAGAAACGACCTGGATCCATCAATCCGATCAATTTTGAGTGTTTCTACACTCCAACTCTCAAAAACACGCAGATGATTCGTAAAGAGTTGTGTGATATATTAAGTCAACATCATGGTATTTAGAGCGATCACTAGTGATGGCGAGGTTACACCTTCATTTATCTTTCCATGGGGCCCAAGACTCAACACTGTGTCCTACATTAAGTACCTTGATGAGATAGTGGTTTACTCACTCAAGAGGATGGCTACTAGAAAATTCTATGTCTGGCAACAGGACACTGTACTATGCCACACAAGGAGAAAAACTCAGTCATGACAATTTCTGCGACCATATCACAACTGACATCTGACCACCTACTTCCCTACACTGTAATACCCTGTGAACATGAAAGGGCGACTAGCGGCGGCTCTGGAAAAAAGAGAGTTCGTTTGTGTCTGGCTTGCAAAGCAGTAATCTGTTCCAAAGAAAGAAAATAATAATAATACTCACCTCTGTCTTAATAATCCACCTTCAGCTCATTCTAAAGGAAAAAAGAGAGGAGGCCCTCGAGGGGAATTTTTATAGACCAAGGAAATGGATTATGGGTAGAGAAATGGATTATAAAACTGACCGACCAAGTTCACTCGACGATTTTCAGTGGCGTCAATTTCTTGGCGTGAAGCTGACGCAGAGAGACGCAGTGAAAAGGTGGAAGGAGGAAAGTGGAGTAGGAAGAGGAAGAGGCGTAGCAAGAAGCCAGCTGGGAGAGCGTTGAATTGAAATCCAACGGTCTGCGGTTCGATCCCTGGTTCTGCACTCACTAGAAGAAAGTGTGCAACAAGCTATTTCGGCGTAATGGGGGACAGGTTCGACCTGAAATTGATTCCAGAGTTCAGTGGCTCGACCCCAGTACTTGACTGGGTGGAAAAAGTGGAACTGCATTGTCTCTTGTCTGGTGTCAAAAACATTGAACATGTGATTCCTCTGCGTTTGTCCGGTGGGGCTTTCGCTGTGTATCAACAGCTCAGTGCTGAGGAAAAACAGAATTATGAGAGGATCAAGGCAGCCCTATACAAAGCGTTTGCTATCGACCCCGCCACTGCCTGGGAGCAATTTGAGGCAAGACAATTACATCCTGGCGAAACTGTGGACGTATATTTGGCCGAGCTGACGAAGTTGACGGTGTTGTTCGGTGGGCTGCCCGAGCGGGCCTTGGCATATAAATTTCTGGCGGGGCTCCCAACCGGAGCAAAACAGCTCCTGCGGGCGAGCTCAAACATAACCTCGTTGCCCCTTAATGACCTGGTGGACCGAGCCAGAACCGTGATGAAGGATAATTCCGAGCTGAGAGATCCGGTAATCGCCGCTGCACAATCCACACCGAGTGATGATAAACCGTCTCAGGGCCTTAGCCCGCGTGGTGGGGTCGTGTGTTATAGGTGCGATGGCCAGGGCCACATTGCAAGGAACTGCAGACGGCGACCGACAGCTGTTCGCTGCTACCGGTGTAATGAAACCGGACATATGGCCCGGGATTGTGCGGGAAACGGGGCCGGGGACAAGGTGCCGGCGTCGACCTTTCCCCAAAGCAGAAATTAGAGGCGCTTCCGATCATTCAGGTATATGTCAACGAGACATTGTGCTCAGCACTCCTCGACTCCGGGTGCTCCCGCACCATAGTGTTCGTAGACCTCTGCCACACTTGGAAGGAGAAGGGTGTCAGGGTAACCACCATCAGTGGAGAATCGCGGACATGTTGCGGGGTGGGTGCGATAAACATCCGTACAAGAACAGGAAACTCGGCCAACGTCGAGGCGCTAGTAGCGCTCAAAAAACCACTGAACTTTGACCTGCTTCTAGGCTATGATGCCATCAGAGCCCTAGGTGGTGTTCACATAACGCAGACGGGGGAAGTGCAGTTTCAAGAGAGGACCCCAGTGTGCGCAGCGCTGAGGATCGACCAGCCAGACTTTAGTGTCGAATTTGACCAGCACCAGAAGGCTTGGACCGCCTCATGGAAGTGGTCGGGAAATCAGCAGCCAGCAAAATTGCGGAACGAAGTAGCCGAGTACCATGTGCCCGACCAAATAAGGCCTGCATGCGAAGAGGAGCTTCGTGAATGGATCAAGGATGGCTGGTTAATTCCTTACCCCTATGAGAAACTTGGACCTCCCAAAGGTTTGATCCCGCTGATGGCGGTTACTCAGCACAACAAAGCAAAAGTGAGGCCAGTGATGGACTACCGCGAACTAAATGCGCATGTTGATGCATTTACGGCAGATGCTGATGTTTGCGCCAGCAAGCTACGAGAATGGCGCCAGCAGGGTTCCAATGTGTCCCTGCTGGATCTAAGAAAAGCGTATCTGCAGATCCGGGTCAGCGAAACGATGTGGCCGTTTCAGACGGTGGTGTTTGCCGGCAGAAGGTACTGCCTTACCAGACTGGGCTTCGGGCTGAACGTGGCACCCCAAATAATGAAGACCATAGTCAACGCTGTGTTGTCACAGCAAGAAACAATGAAAGAGGGGACATCGACGTACCTTGATGACATATACGTGAACGAAGACGTTGTATCATCATCACGCGTAAGGACCAAACTGGCCGAGTTTGGCCTGATTTGCAAGGACCCGGAACATTTGGAGGATGGCGCCCGTGTCTTGGGCCTGAAAGTTCGAAAGGAGCGGGGGACTTTGAAGTGGGGGCGCGGAACTGCAGTTCCTGAAGTACCCGAAGTCTTTACGAGACGAGTGGTCTTCTCCCTGTGTGGAAAACTTGTGGGGCACCTACCAGTGTGTGGATGGACTCGTGTAGCAACAGGCACCATAAAAAGGAGGGCAAGCGCAGTCACCAAAGACTGGGATGATGAAACGACGGACGATCTGTTGGTTCGCATGGTGAAGGAGACCATCGCAAGGGTAAAGCAGGATGACCCCGCAAAGGGAGACTGGTGTGTGCAGGGAGACGAATTGAGCGTGTGGGTGGATGCGAGCTCTGTGGCGATTGGTGTGCTGCTTGAGGAGAACGGAGCTGCGATTGAGGACGCCTGCTGGCTGCGACCGACGAATGACGCTGCTCACATCAACCTGGCAGAGCTCGATGCGGTGACGAAAGGCATTAACCTGGCACTCCAGTGGAAAGTCAAGAAATTACACATACACACAGATTCGCTGTGCGTGTACCACTGGATATCAAACACACTGACAGGTAAGGCCAGGGTGCGCACCAAGGCGGCCAGCGAGATGCTGATCAGACGGAGGTTGGAGACCATAAGAAAGCTAGTAACAGAGTACAATCTGTCTGTGGATGTGGTACTTGTCACCTCAAACTGCAACCTCGCTGATAGGCTCACTCGGGTGCCTCAGAGATGGATTGATGCCGTGAAGAAAGAAGCTGGGCCAGTACCGTTACTATGTGCTGCCTCTGTGGAGGCGGCAGACAAAATCAGGGAAATACACCACATCAGTGGGCACCCCGGAGTGAGACGGACATGCTATTTTGTACAATTGACCAATCCGTCAGTGTCAAAAAGTGCAGTGAGAGCGGTGGTCAAGGAATGCCAAACATGCCAGTCAATCGACCCCGCCCCAGCGAGATGGCGGAGGGGTCGGCTGGGAACAGACATGACTTGGAGCCGACTGGGTATGGACATAACCCATTATGGCAGCCAGCACTTCCTCACACTGATAGATTGCGGACCGACGAGGTTTGCGATCTGGCGCCCGTTGGCACGCCAGGACTCCTCCAGTGTCATCCGTGAATTGGAATCCATATTTTACGAAAGGGGGCCGCCTGAAGAGATCCTCACGGACAACGATACTGCCTTCTGCAGCGTAGAATTTAGGCGTTTTGTAGACGAGTGGGGGATCAGGCTCAGACACCGATGTGCATATGTGCCGAGTGGCAACGGCATAGCAGAGCGGTGCCACCGAAGCGTGAAGAGGACCGCGGCCAGGAAGGCGTGCACTATTGCAGAAGCGGTCTATAGATATAATGCAACACCGAGGGATGCTGTGACTGCTGTGAGCGCACCCGCCAATGCAATCCATCGCTACCGAGTGCGCATCAAGGGCATTGACGCGCGTCTGCCTGATCGGCGGGGAACAAGAGGGCCGTATGAATTAGGGGACACCGTCTGGGTGAAGCCTCCCAATAGCCGGTGCACCACCAGTTTTCGAAGGGGACGAATCACCGGCATCGTCAGTGAGCAGGCCGTGCTGGTTGATGGTACTCCACGCCATGTGAGGGACATTCGGCCCGCCCTGAATACGAATTCGTTGACAAGTAGCGGCAGTGGTGAATCATCCAATGACGAACTGTGGATTCGACCTACGCCCCGCGAGTCTGATGGTCCGACTGCGAACCCCGACGCTGTTGCCGATAATTCCGATGCCACTTCTGAGAGCTCAGATGAAGAAATCCAGACAATCCCCCTTCGTAGGAGTGCCCGCAACAAGCGGCCACGTCCGCCTTGCCACATGTGTGGTCTTGAGACCAGGGGGAGTGTGAACATGAAAGGGCGACTAGCGGCGGCTCTGGAAAAAAGAGAGTTCGTTTGTGTCTGGCTTGCAAAGCAGTAATCTGTTCCAAAGAAAGAAAATAATAATAATACTCACCTCTGTCTTAATAATCCACCTTCAGCTCATTCTAAAGGAAAAAAGAGAGGAGGCCCTCGAGGGGAATTTTTATAGACCAAGGAAATGGATTATGGGTAGAGAAATGGATTATAAAACTGACCGACCAAGTTCACTCGACGATTTTCAGTGGCGTCAATTTCTTGGCGTGAAGCTGACGCAGAGAGACGCAGTGAAAAGGTGGAAGGAGGAAAGTGGAGTAGGAAGAGGAAGAGGCGTAGCAAGAAGCCAGCTGGGAGAGCGTTGAATTGAAATCCAACGGTCTGCGGTTCGATCCCTGGTTCTGCACTCACTAGAAGAAAGTGTGTTAATTATTATATGCGGGGTGCAATTGAAGGAGAAATCAACAAAACTACTTGTTACCCCAAATATGAACTGAAGGCAGGGATTATAGCAGCATTCATTCACTTAAACAAGAAGACTGTCCAGAATACGGTTATTCTGAAGTCGTCTAGAGGCCCTGGTTGAAGCCAATGGTAATTTTACTGAATGAATTTACTCTTTAGTATTTCAAGATAATAGTGTAATTTTAGTAAATATATCTGTTAAAATGTGATGTCAGTGTCATTTTCATTTCTGAATAATTTAGACGACACTTTATCCATTGCACCTGTATATTAATAGTCATTTAATTTTCTTAACATGGATAGCATTTGCATTATTTCTACCGTTAAAAAGAGCTACGCAACAGTTAAAATTTAACAACTTCAAGGATGACATGATTAAAATGGTTAGTAAATTGATTTCGTATTCAAAAAGAAGAAGACTTAAAATGAAATAAAATAGCTTCAAAAACATTTGTCTACTGAGAAATCTGTGAATATGTATTCTTTGAATCAAATTCAAACTCATTATTGAGAAGGTTACTAAAATTTACAGAATAAAACCAAGTGATATGTAGCATAACATCAACTCAGAAATCAAGAGCATCACTGATGAAATCAAAGTGGATAACTTGAAAATGCATTTACAACATTAACAATAATTTTAAATTGAATTTGTTATATAGGTTGCTAACCAACTAGACATAAATTTATCTATAGAAGATAGAAGATGCCAACTGACTTTGAACTTAAACCTTCAGAGATTGTAGCTATCATGGAAGGAAGTATGCAGTAGGGAATTCCGCAGGAAAGACGTACGAGAAAAAGAAATTGCTAAGTAAAAGTGGCGGTTGTATTTGCCTATTTTGACGGTATAACGGTGAGAGCTAGTTGCCAATCTAGTAGCATAAGTAAATTCATGTAGGCGGTGCACCAGGGTGTGAAATTTGTCAGAGCCACAAGCCGTGAAAATATTTTTAGAAAAGACAGAGGGAAGCTACACATCGTCAGTGAGAGAGTGACTGAAGTTGAGCTGCCAAATCAGGACCAATTACATTGCAGATCCTTCTTTGGATTTTGCCAAAACTCTGAAATAAATAGTAAAAGCAATCGACTAAATATGATAATAGTGTTTAATGCACGGAATGGTAGATTTATGAATGTCTAAGCTAGATTTTGACGAGAAAAAATTCCCTGGCTCGACACAGCGATCAAACCTTCTTAGTAGTAGGTGTAGCTATTGATTCTATATAATCATTTTACCTGAGACCGGCTGACAGAGTGAGGCAGAGGAGATGCAGTGTATTGCTTTCAAGGAGACTAGCGTGATCTATACTGATGAAAGGAAGGAAAGCTTCTCTATGGTGGTTAAAAGGAAGTACCTTCGTTTTGGAAGCATTAAAATTTACGAGGCATTTCTTACCAAATCCATCAGAGACTGGAGATCCTTATTGAGATGCGAGTAGATAGTGGTGTCATTCTTTTTTTTTAATCATTTCACCCCGAGCAAGGCAGAAATGCCACTGATGTGCAGGGGGCTACATAACTGTAAAAAGATTAATCAGAAAAGCGTGAGGACTACAATCTAGTTAGAAAGGAGCAATAGAAAGCTGGGAAAGCAGGTGCGATGACAGATACATAGGTGGAGAGAAAGGGAAGGTTATATGGGGGTGGGGAGAGAGCTAGAGTTCCAGTGGTTAGTAGATGAGTATTGACTTTGCATTTAAATTTCTGGAGGTTATAGCCGTGAGGAAAGCAAGAATATGGGAGCGAGTTCCACAGAAAGGGAAGTGCGAGAGAGGAAGCTGCAGGAATAGAATTATAGTCTGCATTCGGCTAACCTGACTGTGAATGGGTGGGACCCAGTTGCCAGTCTGGTTGCACGAGAAGACACCTGTTGAGGAGGCACCAGTGACTTAAGCTCATCCGAGCAGAAGCCATGAAAGTATTTATAGAACAGACAAAGGGAGGACACATTTCGACGGTAGGGAAGTGTTTGCAGTCGAGCCGCCAGGATCAGTACCTATCACATTACAGATTCTCTTTGGAGCCCGTCAAGAACACTGAGGAGAACGGCAGGGGCTCCTGACCATAAATGGCAGTAGTACTCCATGCACGGATGGATGGTTGATTTGTATATATGCAGGATGGATTCAGGCGGAAAAAACATCCTGGATCGACATAGTGACCCAACCTTCTTAGCAGTAGATTTTGCTATGGATTCACTATAGTGGTTCCATTTGAGGTCTGAGGACAGGGTAAGTCCGAGGAGGCGTAGTGTATTGCTCTCCGGGATAATCGCTTGGTCCATGCTTATGGAAGGCAGGAGAGGTTGCCTGTAATGGTTGACAGATAGCAGCTTGGTCTTAGACGAATTGAAGTTGACACTTCTTGCCCCAGTTCACCACAGAGTGTAGATCCCGTTCAATGTCAGCAGCGAGATTATGTCTGTCCGCCACGACAGGTTTCTTACTGGTGCGGGAGTATATTGTAGTGTCATCTTCGTAGATGGCTACTTGGCACTTGATCTCATCTGGGAGGTCGTTGATGAAAATAAGGAAGAGCGTCGGGCCCAGGATAGAGCCCTGTGGGACACCAGCATTCGTGCTGTGGGAAGAAGAGGCACGCCCATTCAAAACGACCTTCATTTTGCGGTTATTTAAAAAAGATTGGATTAGGTCAAGCAGGCGACCGGTAATACCTCTAACCCCGTAGTTTGCATAAGGAGGCCAGAGTGCCAAACCCTGTCGAAAGCCTTGGAGATGTCCAGAGCAACCGCGCGAGCCTCGTCAGACTCATCAAGGGCCTGTAGCATGTACTCCGTTACGGTTGTTAGCAGGTCGGCCGTGGACCTGGCAAAGCGTAAGCCATATTGCCTGTCAGAGAAGAGTTTGTGGGCAGTTAGATGATGAACTATTTCAGCATTGATTATGGCCTCGAATACTTTCCCGAATATCGGTAGAAGACTGATAGGGCGATAGTTGGATGGGTCCGAGGGTTCACCACAATTCTTAAATACAGGAACGACTGAAGAGAACTTCCAGCATGAAGGAAAGTAGGAAGCAGAAAAGCAGTAGTTAAACAGTTTAGAGAGGACAGGGGAAAGTTCAGGAGCACACCATCTTAAGGACTATCACTGGGATTCCATCGTTTCCACTCGCCTTTATGGGGGTCGAGTTTTGAAATTGACTCTGGATACTACTGTCGGGGTAATATATACGTCGTGCAGTTTGGCCTCAGTTCTAATAGGGAAGTTGGGTGGGTGTACTCCGGACGAGTCAAATGTGGATTTGGATAATAATCTGCGGGCAAAGCACTCAGCTTTGTCCGCAGATGACGTGAGAACCTCAAATTCATGGATTAAATGAGATATTGAGGATTTCCTCAATATTGTTGAGCACTCGTTTGCAAACAACCGTTTGGCGTCATTTAGGGTTCTCTTGCACTCATTGCGAGCAGATATGAACAGGCGCCTATTGTGATCAAATGACTGTCTCCGGAATAGACGGAAGTAATGGTTCCTGTGGGCAATGGCGGCTGAGCAGGCCGGAGAGAACCACGGAGAGGAATGAGGTTTTAAGCAATACTACCTGGTGGGTATGAAGGCATCAATGCCAGCTTTCACCCATGACAAGACCTCAGAGGCACAGTCATCAACTGATAGGTTTGAACACTTTTCCCCAAGGGACGTCGCAGAGGAAATCGCAGAAGGCATCCCAGTCAGCTTTTTGGTAGAGGTAGGAGGTCGTATAGGTTGGGGACTCCTGGGGGAGTGAGATTGAAAAGAAATACTGAGAGAGACTACAGCGTAGTCGGAGTTGCCGATAGGGCAAAGCTGCGAGACTTGACAGGCACCAGGCGCAGAGGTGAAACATATCTCTAGTAGTGAGGAATGACCCGAGGGAGTGCTTGGGAAGCGAGTGGGGAAGTCCACCACTTGCGTAAGGGATTGGGAAATAGCGAAGTTCATGGCGTGAATGTCCGCTGGATCAGCAACGGCGTTTTCAAGCCACTCAGAGTGATGGGCAGAGAGGTCTCCAAATACAAATATGTGGGCGAATGGGTGATAGGAAATAGCCTTATCTATGTCGTCAGCAATGCTATCTAGTAGGGAGCAGTCAGGAGAGGAGGGAGAACGGTAAAGAAATAATAGGTAACTAACCGAGAGACAGGCGGAGACATATGTATTGGTGGTGCTAACCGAACTGAGGAGAGACAGGCGGAGACATAGATGCGTATTTAAGAATTGATTGCATCAGAATCATCATCAATCTAAATTAATTGTATATTTGTTTTTTTTTTCTTAACTCCGTTTCATATTCTGTTCTGTTATGATCAAATAAACCTATTGATAAAATTTTTGGAAAGTCTATCATACACAGATTTGAGATATGATTGAAAATGGCCGGCAGGTGGATTCATGATAGTCTTACAATGTTTTACTTATGTGTGGCAAATTTTTACGGAAATCAAAGTGGTAACGAAAAATCATATATCTTTCAAACTTAATTCTTTAAAAGTTTTTATATTATCGTCCTATTAGCTCGCTGCTTCTTACTTCTTGTTGAAATTTCTCCTCTGTAATTACTGCTGTTAAAACTCTGAGGATTCCTTCGGCCCTTCTATCATCCTATCAGTCTCTTACCAATTTTAGTAAAGTTATAATCAATGCAAAAATCATTCCAACATCTCACATCCAACAACTTATTCTCTGACAAGCAGTATGGCTTTCGCTTTGCCAGGCCTGATGCTGATGTGCTAACGGCCATCACTGAATATATTTATCAAGCCCTTGATAAGAAAAACGAAACTGGATCTGTTGCTCTATATATTTCGAAATCATCTGACAGGATTTTCCATTCTGGCCTTCTGCGTAAGCCGCAGAGCTACGGTATATTTGAACGACTGTTCGATTCAATACAATCATTCCTGTCAAATCGTAAAATGAAGGTCGTTTTGAACGGGCATGCATTCAAATCTTTTTTATGTCTCTCATTTTCTACTGAGTTCTGGCGTACTTCCATTGCATAAGCCAGGGTGAAGTTGTTATGGTCTTATTGGAGCTCTGTGACTCGAGCGTTTGTTGTTCGAGTACTAGATCGAAGATGAGCTTTGTTGACCAGCCGTCATCGGTGCGGTATTGAAGGTCGATTCTAGTGTTGTCGCCTGGAATCTCTTGAAGTATTGCAATCAAGTAGATAGAGAAGAGGGAAGGAGAAAGTACGCATCCTTGTTTTTCCCCTGTGACTGGAATGAGTCCGAAAGGCCGGTTCTTTCTTGGATACAATTCATCATTTCCTCTTGTATAGTTCGAATGAGTATCGGAAATTATCCATGCATCCAGAGCGTTTGAGGTCCTGCCGCATGATTGGACTCAGAACAGTGTCAAACGCGTTTTAAAGATCGCAGAAAATCATTCCCAACGGTTTTTGCTGCTTTCTGCACTTTTCCTGAAGTTGTCTCATGGAAGAATCATATTGATTCTGAAATCATATTGACTTTCACATTAGTGTTATTATTATTGGATTCTAAGAGAATCTACAGGAACAGAATTTTGTTATCGTAACTAACTTCCACTTAGCGTAGTTGTATCAACCACAGATTGGCTCTGTAGGTATTAAAATCTAAAACAAATGTGGCTGAGTAGCCATCAGGAAACATAGACCAGCTAGAAAACTTAGGAGACAAGTATACTGGGATAGAAGCAGCGAAACACGCACCACCACATACAGTAACACGAATAAGTATTGGACACATGTTATTTTCTGTTATAACTTTAGTTTATGTTCGCCATTTTGACCGGTTACTTGGTAAGTAATATCTCGTAAAGATTTTTTTGTTTTATGTGGAAGGAAAATTAAAAACTCATGGTTGAATCCATTTTCTTTATCAAAGTTCATAACTACCCTATGCAAAAGTATTGGATACATGACACTTTTTTCAAATTTTCAATCGAAACTTTGTATTTTAAAAGGCTTTAAATATTCATATTTTCGATAGTATTGGAATGTTATCTTTGACCAGTCAGAGAACCACACAATTTCTTACAAAATAGTGCTACTAATCGTCTGACTCTCTGATGTGCATTCTGCAATTCAAGAATTAAAAATGGCAAAAACTAAAGAATTATTCAGAGATATGCGAGATAGAATCATTGAACGTCACAAAAAAGGACAAGGTAACCGAAAAATTAACAAAGAAATGAATCTAGCATTAAGTACAGTAGGAAATGTCATCAGAAAGTATAAGAAGTATGGCGATGGTACAGCAAACCTTCCAAGAAATGTAAGACCATGAAAAATAAATGAGAAGACTTCAAGGTGGATCAGCAGAAATGTGCAAAAAACCCTTCATGACTCATTCTGAAATTAAAACTGATCTTGAGGGTGCTGGAATTAATGTAAGTAAGGATACCATTAGCCGAGCTCTATATCGTACAGCTTTTTATTCAAGATCACCAGAAAAGTTCCTTTACTGAAAATCAAAGACCGATTAAAGTTTGTCGAAACTTATGAAAACAAAGGTATGCAGTTTAGGGAAAAAGTAATCTGGTCGGATGAAACGAAAGTTGAGCTATTCAGAAGGAACACAGCGACAAGGGTTTAGCAAAAAAATGGCACTGCCTTTAACAAGCACAATACCATCCCCACAGTCAAGTTTGGGTGTGGTTCTTTTAAACCAAGGACACTGGTGAATTACAAGTTATCCATGGTATAATGAATGGTAGCATGTACAGGGAGATTCTAGAGAAGAACCTTAAATCTTCAACTTCTTTAGGACATGGTCGGAATTTCGTGCTTCAACACGACAATGATCCCAAACATACCGCAAAACTTACAAAGGAATGGTTTGGAAATAATGGTATTAGTACTCTCAATTGGCCAAGTCAGCCACTGTATATATTCACTAAATGTTGTAGCTTTTTAACCAGTTTAGACTCAGAATTGGTGAGCCGTATCGAGTAATAAGCTAATAGAAACCTATTTTTAAAAATAACATTCAAAATCCGACTTTTATCTCCACTCTGACATTGACATTGGAATTCATGTGGTGTGTTGTTTTAATCGATTAAGATTTGTAATATTTAGTAAGCACATCGATGGATAAAATGGAAAGGGAGTTCGATCTTACATGAAAGTCAGTGTGAAAACGTTGTTTGATCGTCTAACATATAAATAAAGAACAAACTCTTCTCATTTTGGAAACTATTAGGTAGGTCACCAGTAAAATGCTGAAACGGCTTACTATTTTATAACTCCTTAAGAAGGTAAACATTAATTTTACTGAAATTATTTTGAGCAACAATCATACGGCTGAGATAAATTGTAAAGTTGGCCATTTTGTTATTATACTATGAGGAACCTTAAGGGATAGACAGATAGATTGATAGAGAAGGCAATACATGAATTGTCAGGATTATATAAGACCTACAGCAAATTATAAGTATATAAGTAATTATCATAAAGGACATGTAACGTCTTGTTTTTAAAGATAACAATAGAAGTGATATCCTTTTTTTCGTATTTCTATTTAAAATGTTAAAAACTTGAGTTTCGGTTTTCTCATTTATTTCATTCCTTCGTATTATTTTTTTTATATTTGTTTATTTTTTATTTTTAATATAATAGATTTTATATGATACAATTTATATAATCATTTAATATTATATTATATATTTTATATTATTTTATAACTGCGCTAGTTAGTATACGATGACATGTTCGTAGCGTAGTGTAAAAAGTAGAATTAGCAAATGGAATTTAAATTCCAACCATTTGCATTTGTTTCTGCACAAATCCATTTTTCTGCCCTTAACTATGTGTTAATTAATTAGTAGCTCAAACCAGGACCCTGTTTGGTTTTGCAACGAGCATAGAAGAAGAAAAACTCTACATGTTGAGCCACTTGTGCGTGGCCCGAGCAACATCAGCTTGTAAAACCTACTTAATGCAAAATACAGAATAACAACTCCTGGCGTGATGAATCTATTATATTATACTCTCCAAAATAGTCTACAGAGCTAGCATAAACGATAAAAGAGGTTGACATTCAGATTACACCGCCTCTTGAAAGATATATATATATAGGAGAAAGAAGTATAGAAAAAATTTCATCCTAGAATACTGAAGCATTACGGTCTCCACAGTAAATCTGCGTGCAGGTTCTTACAACGCTTCACCATAAGATAATATCAGAATAAAATAATCAGAATGAAATCGGCTAAATTATATAAACAAACATATTAAAAAATTATATTTTAAAATTTAAACTACCTTTCGTATTTAATCTCTCTTTCGTGCTCATGACTAGTCGCATCAATGTAAACATAAACATAGTCATAGATTTCCTGAAGGAGGAAAACGACATACGAAAACGTTTTACACCTTGCTTTACTTCTTTCTCTTAAAATTGTTCTTGATATAAAAAGATAACATACATCATTACCCTATATAATTTCAAAAAGTGTTCGAAAAATTTACCCTGCGTTGAATACAGCAGTACCATGTATGAGAGGGATATAAAATTACGAAAAAACGATTCATCGCCGGCTAAGAGCTTACTTCTAATGCTAGGAATCCTCTAAGTGAACATGCGTAATATCAAGAAAATATATCTGAAAAATTCACTCAGAAAAAAAGAAATTTATGGAATTGCATAATATTTTGTTGGTTGTTTTGTAAAAATAATATATTTTACCAAAATATTTGCCTTGTCTGATATATTCCTGCTGGCTTTGTGTGTGTTTTTTTATATACAGGTATTGGGGTTTTCTTTTCTGCGTGTATGGTATGGTACTACATTGACCAAGAAGCACCATATTTCTGTTCTTTGCCTATTACCATATGTGATAGCGTTCACTGATTTCAGTAGATTTATTTGTAGCCATAATGAATTTACTGTATGTTAGATATTGATCTATGAAAAAAAAAACTAAAATAGTATTCAATAAATGTATGATAAAGTATACTGCAATTGTTCTTTTTCCAAAATGTCCTGATAACTAAACCTTACCTCACTTTTATTTTTTAAAAAGTACTAGTAGTATAATTTGTGCTAATACTGTAAGTGTTTCTCAATAGTGAGAATATCATATAAAGGTAAGGTCATATTTAATTTGAAATTATATTGGAAATGTTCTGTATTTTTAACAATTAATTTTTTTCTAATTGATCATGATGTATAAATATTTTGTTTGTTATGATTATCCATTTGTATATAAACAATTGTCATTTAGAAACTTTAAGATTACATAATGCAAATTATTTATAATTTTGCTGTCTCTAGAGATAAGAAAACTAAAAGGCTGAAACAAATTTGTAGCTAATGAAACTCAGTAGAATTTTATTGTCAAACGCATCAATTAAAATTTTTGCAATTCATAAAATGCAGTTCATTGTTTTTACAGATTATCTAATCGGTTCGAGTTTATTATTGTTACAAAGACATGAGTATTTGTGAGTGTTATTGAAAATATTTAATATAATCTTTGTCGCCATACATAGCCTTTTAAAGTTTCCGTTTGAGTAGATTATGTCATTGGGTATCAATTCTGCTTATTAATTTCTCATTAATTTCTTATTATATAACAATAACATTTATTTATTTTTAAAGTAGATCATTACTAATTAAATTACTTTTTTGCTGATTCTAATCAAACGACCAAATAAAAATATTAAATATATATTTTATGAATGAATGAGCTATTGATTTTCTAAAATTTTTAATAATTTAGTAAATATATATTTGCTTAGGAATATGTTTGAAGTTCCTTCATCAAATTTGTTGTGAAACAAATCTATTGAGTTTGATTAGGTCTTGGTAGATGATAATTGCTTTGCTGTTTTTATAGAAATTTTTTATCGATAGAATAAGGATCAATATGTAATATCAATATTTTATATCCAGATATTTCTTCAAACCGTAAAAAGTGCTAATGACAGTTTACAATATGACAGCTGGATAGATTTTGTTCAAATGAGAAAGCATGTATTGTCTATTTATTATTTATATTTATTACTCCGTAAGTGCGATAACAGATAAGTGCCTTCTTCTATGTGCCTCGTTCTTTCAGGACATAGAGGTTGTGGAGAGTCATGATCGCTTATCTCGTGTGGCTCTTAACCCTTTTTGTCTTTGATAAAATCTCCGCCTCATTCTCGTTCTGCCATCCATGCATACAAGGCGGTTAAGTAAGCGTCCCGCGGCCTTCCTCCTTCTCCCTTGCCGTCAATATGCCAACACGTGTCTTAAGTTCTCTAAGCCCTCCTACTTCATTGTGTCCAATAAATATCAGCTGTATTTTTTAGTATAAGTGTTCATTCTGTTGCCATTTTCTTTCAAACTTCTGTGTTGCTTACTCGCTCCGTCCATGAAATTTTAGGTATCCTTCTGTAGAACCACATTTCTGCTACTTCTAGTTTTTCTCCATCTTTAATGAGAATGGATATTACAAAGGAATCCAGAACTATTTTCTTCGTTTCTAGCAAAAACTTTCGTTTTTGAGCACCTTACTCCAGTTTTAGAATGTCTCTTTCGCTAGTCCAATGCGTGTTCCGTGTATTTTGCAAAAATTTAGTCGATTCGATAGTAAATCATTATAATTTGATTTTTTTTTTTTTAGGCACGTGGGCTTTTTGATATGCAGATTAGCTCTTATAAATGTTTCTTTAATTGAAGAAAGTATCACGGGGAAAATTAAATTTTTGTCGACCATGAATGTTTTTTTTTTTAATTATTCAGGTGAAATTCACATTATGAATTTTGACAAGAATTGTTTTCATTTTTATTATTTTTTATTATAATAATTTATTAAATTTCAATTTTTTTTATAAATCTTCCTTCATCGTTAACGCTGGATTGTTAAATTAATGCGTGACGACTATTTTTATAAATCGCAAATTGAAAAACTTAATACAAAAATAATAAAACGACTGATTCACATTTTAAAAATAAGACATGAAAAGAAAATATCCATATATATATATATATATATATATATATGATAAAATTGTATTAAGAAATGATATTTGCGTTTTATTACTTTTGTACCAAAAACGAGGGTAGAAATTATACCAGATTTGAAGATAGGGGTTTCAGTTAGCTATTTGACTCTATAATTATACATTTATATTAGCGAATGCATGCATACATACATATATACATACATACATACATACACTGTTTTGTGAATATGCGTTAGCATTCATATCTATTTTTATTTCGCAAAAAGTGTGTGTATCTGCATAATTAAAATATGTTTCCACATTTGGAATACAAGAGACATAAAAGAGTGATCTTTGTGCCGGTTTTACAAGTCACTGAATTTGTATATATGTATGAATGTAATCTCCATCCAAAATTAGCTTCGACTAAGAATGCAATATATGTAGACAGGAAGTCGAAAAATTATGCGTAGAACCGGCGAAGTTCTTGTTGCAGATCTTAATGTTTTTAGATCAATTACTACGTGAAAAGACGTGTACATAATCATAAATATATGGAATCTTTTGAGCAGTTCTCGGCCTAACTCCCAAAGTAAAAAAAAATAAAAAATAAAAAAGAGAATTTTTCTGTTCACCACTCGGAAGTTATTTATTTATTAGTAGTGACATTCTTGTTACCACACACAAGTAGAAGGGCAAGGAAAAAGGACTAAAAAGAAGCATAATACGTCCATTAAAGTCGCTACAATCCATTCTATATATAAGACTTAAAAAAAAAAAGAATAATATGGAGCTAATTCATCCTTGAAATTAAATGCTTATTAAATAATTCTTTTTGAGCGTGTATATGCTTGCATTTATTTCATAAATATGCATTCTATTTATATTTAAACAAATTACCTTAATGCGGAAGATAAATTTACTTTATTTCATTATCCAAACAAATTTGAGGCTTTTCAATTTTTCTGTTCAATACAGTTTCTCTACCGTCCCAAAAATATATATATATATTATTTTTTTTTTGTGTCCCTTTCAGGACGTGAGTCATTATGAATCTCCAGAATTTTTATATGTTTTTTTAATTATGAATAATGTTTGTGCTCTTACAGTTCATCATAGTTAATGTTCTGCTATCAAATTTCACTATTTTATTAGATGTTACGTGATGTTTTCCTTTTCCTTTTCATATGCGCTGCGAGTGTTAAATTTTCAAAGCGTTCTTTCCAGATTATATATTCCAGAAGTTTCAACTATATCTTTCTGATAATAATCAAAAAGTTTCATTTTGATTCACATTTTCCTTAAAGGTCATGTATAGTCCATGGCTTTTTCGGTATTGATCTGTCGAACAATATATCTTCCCTTCATCTGAGGGGAAATTGTCCTTCTCACGATATTTTCTCACTTAATTTTTTAAAATTTCCGGAATGTATCTCTGCCATTCCAACACGTCTTCAGATTTCTCTGTCATATTTTCCGAGAAAATATTTTCGAAAAATCAACATTTCTGTAGTTGCTTTATAATAACGTCTACAGTTTATAGCTACACATTTTGGACTTTTCTTATTAATAATTATCATCTACATTCCGTCTTCTTACAATTGAACTCTCTATACAAGTGATTAATTTAAGATTCTTATTTACTCTTGTGTTGCTTGAAACCTTTCTTTTTACTTTGCTCTAAAATGTCTTTGCTTCATAAATGTATTTTTTATCCACAATTCTGTTGCAATAATGGGATTTAAATATCTTCCTTTTTATGCACCGTTTTCTTCCTGTACATTCAAATGAAAATCACTGAGATATCAAACAGTATTATAACGCTTTCGTGTTATGTCTGAAGTTCAATCTTCTTCTTTTGGTAAAAGGGTAGAATTTATTTTCACGATACTAGTACATGAATACGGAAACCTAAAGAAACATATTAACTTCTGATAACTTATGAAATAAAAATGTATTATTTTGCGATCATTCATTACTAATCATTTTCATGCCTGTATTTATTCTTACCTGTAATTATTATGCATTTAGTTAATGTAGTATACGTTGTGTTATGTTTTTTTTACCTACACTATTATTATTAATATTGCCAATTTTGTTATAGTAACTAATAAGTTTATTGAGATACATTTGAATTTGTTGATTAATGACGGAATTAAGAAATATTTCATTATAAAACCGCATCATGAATTTAGAACATGCATCTGCTATACCTTTGCCATTACCACCGCATAGCAATCTTCTATGTCAACATAACAGAATATTATCCTACATGGTGAATATCATGTTTAAATGTTCGTATAATCACTCTGAAAATGGCTCATGTGTACTGAAAGTTTAGATCAAAGACCAGCTTAATAAAAAATATCCAAATGTTGAACAATTTTTGTATTTTTCCCTCCAGAATTTAAAGCTAATATATGATGTTTAGAAGAGCTCGTGATTAAGCATAATAGACATTGTCTATATATATATATATATATATATTCTGGGTCGTTGAAAATTTTTCAGCGCAACCAAAATTTCTGTGATTTGTGCACTTGTATAGATTTTCGGGAGTGGGTCAGGCAGAGATTTTTCAGCACCCTTAATATACAAACGTTTATTATTAGCAAAACATTTGTTTAAATAGCGTTTCTTTCAAGCTGATAGAAGGAAAGCAACGGGAAAAAGCAAGAAATGAAGAAAGCTCAATAATTAAGGGTACAAAAGAGTGAAAACAAGTTATGAAAACGAAGTAAACACTAAAAAAGTAAAAATGAAGTAGAAGTGAAATAAGTAAAATTTATTATTTGTTAACAGACAAGAAAACAGCGAAAAGAGAGAAAAGGAAAGATTTTAAAAAATCTCAACACTAAGAAAGGAGAAAAATAGAAAATAGGAACAATTAAAGAAAGGGGAAATGAATGGAACAAATAATAAAGAAATAGTAATGGCAGAAATAATGACGGAAATATACCAAAGAAATGAATAACAGCTAAGAAAATATAAACTAGGAGAAAGCGTAACGGAGAAATTTTCTTGAAAAGATGAAAGAAACTAGAAAGATTCAGAAATTTACTTGCATTGAAGCACTAATTGCTTGTTAGGGAAGACATATTCGAATCTCTGACTTGCGTTTCGTATGGGCATATGAATCCCATTACTTGAATAGCAAATTGGTTCCCAATTTCCTCTATTCTTCGGAACTGCCAAAAAAAAAAAAAACAGGAGAAAAATTTCTGAAACTGTGAGGTATACACTATACAAGAGCCGGAAGATTTGGCGTTTATCCTACAAAACAATTTTTCTAACAAACAAGAAGCATAAAAAGTTTGCATTTCACTGCTCCAAACAATGGCATTGATACACAAGTTTTTCAGATTTTATTTTATTTGTTTATGTTTACATTGGACCTAATGATATATGTGCGTGTGAGATAAGATTGTAAATACTGCTTTTATTTCTTTAATTTCAAAACAATGTGTAATTAATACATCTGAACTGAATTTTGCGTTGGTTAGTTATATTGCCAGTGTCAGATAAATAACATGAGGCAATTATACATTTGAGTTTTAATATTCGTGCAACCATAATAACATGAAAAGAATATAGTTCGATTCGCCAGAGGGGAAATACATTGCTTTTGCAAATACTTATAGCATAAGGGAAACTGCTATTACTTTTAATTAAAAGTGACATAAAAGTGCTTATCAAATTTTATACCTAAAATACGTTTTAAGGACATATATATTTATGGTGCATAACAGCTCAAAACCGCCGAGTGACAACTCAGAACCGAGACAGTTCCGAACCAGAAAAACATAACTTTTTAAACTGAATACGATAAATAACTGAACGACCCGAATCTGAAGAAGAAATACGTGGACAGCGCGAAAAGCAGATACTATCGATAAAATGAAAATGTAAAGCAAAGTGGGGCACGTTAAGAATATTTTTAATAATATCAGCAATCAACATCCAAGACTATCACAAGGAAAAAAAAACAATGAATAACATAAAATCCCAGTCAAAAAATAATACTGTTGTGGATTCCGGGTTAGGAACTGCACAAAATATTGAACAATAACACAGATATTTGAGATAGAAAAATGTTATGTTAAACGTAAAGATACAAACTTGAACGCAGGTTAGTAATCCAGGAATACGATAAGTAGGAATATATATATATAATGGAGTTAGTATGTCCACGTCGGAACTGACGAGCGCTGTGTATTACTAATCTGGCTGAGTAAAGCTCAGAACTACTATGACTACTGACGCAGTATTCTCTGTGAAACGTCGATATCGTTCGGTATCTTACGGTTATCCTACGGAACTCTTACTTTGACTGACTATGACAGGAATATATGTATATTCAAATCGAGTCTATTATCATAAAAAGGGGGAGATCCCACCGCAAATACCAAGACACAGAACAGATTATAGGACACAATACAAATAAATGAAGAACAAATGCAGGCAGTCTAAAGCAGAATGGCTTAACATAAAATGTGAAGAAATATAAAAATGTGTATCACAGATATACATAAAAATAACAGAACTAACAAGACAAATTACATGCTCATCAAAAGGATGCATAAAATCCAAGAACAGAACGTTGATATTAGAGAAAGAAAAAACATTTCACTAATGAAACGAATATATTAGGAGAACTCGGCACTGTCCAAATTGAACAGAAACAAAACGGCAGGCCCAGGCAAAATTGTAATAGAGACGCTGTCAACCTTAGATGATTTCGGCAAAGACAAGATTGCAGAAATAAACAGTGAAATCTAAAACAGTGATGATATACCGGACAACCTAATTAGATCAATTTTCATAACAATTCCTATAATGTCAGGTGTAAACGAATATGAACACCATCGGACAATCAGCTTAAGATATATAACAAATCATATCATACAAATAAATAGAGAGAGTAACAGAATCAGATCTAAATTCGGGCAAGAATAGTGCAAATTTAAGGACATTAGAACAAGGATCGTGATATTTATGCCCAGAATGATATAAGAAAGAACAGTACAAATGCCGAAGAAGTTTTATAGATTATGCAAAGGCGTTCAGAAAAATAAACACAACAGTTCCAACACAAAGATTTGTTGGAACTGTTTGGTAACCTAGACACATTTGGGAAGGATATTAGAATAATCAAGAACGAATACTAACATAAAATCACCTGTATAAGATTATAAGATGAGTTCAACACATAAAAATATAGCAAGCAATGTAAGACTAGGATGTGTATTCTCACTGGACTTATTCAACCTATACAGCGAAGGAATTTTGAGAGAATTAGAAATCAGGATTCATTACTGATGGTTCTCATCTTAACAATATAAGATATGCAGATGAAACAGTATTGACAGCAGGCACAATAATGAAACTACAATAACTCTTATAGAAGATAGTGAAGGAAGTCGATAAGAAAGATTATTTTCAACTAGCAAAAGTATGGGCCCAAAATGCAAATTACAAAATGGGGACACAAAAATTAGACAAATAAAAAAACTGGAAGATTTAAGAAGGATTTTAAAAAAGAATAGAAAGTGCGACATTAAAGTCTGAAAGAGCATTGGGATAACAAAAGATGCCTTCCAACGGGTAAGTAAAGTATAAAAAAATAGAGAAAAATTGCAAAGAGCTAAAAAAGAGTACTGAACTGTTAGGTGATATCTCTCCTTATATACGACAGTGAAGTCTTGACAATCTCCAGACCTATGAAGATGAGACTTGACGCAACAGAAATCTAGTTCTACAGAATGATGCTGGGATACCATAGACGGAACATGTGAGTAACAACGAAATTTTAGAGAAAATAGAAACAAAAGGTTAATTCATAATTAACACTAAGAAAAGACATTTGAAATTTTTAGGGTACATAAAGAGGAAAGAGGAGTTGAAAAATCTGATACTCACAGAACGGATTGAAGTCAAGAAAGATAGAGGAAATGAACGCATAATCTACCTAGTGAGCTTGATTAAAGAGCGGAACAAGATTTAGGAGAAATATCAAAATGGCACCATTAATAGTTGGGAATGACAGGAAATCGTTGAATGCAATGATCCCCTAACGTCCTGCAGGGGCACGGCACATAAAAAAGTAGAATTCTATCATTCCTGGTTATACGAGAGTGTTACTAGATTTATTATATTTCCTTTGGTAGATAAAACCTTGAAAAGATTTCTTTCATAGTATATTTATATCTCTCGTAAAGGTGAAGGAATATTGATGAGTTAAAATTTCATCAAACTTTTGCGAGATTATTGCTTAATTTATGATAATCCGGATTCGAATACAAGGACACTAAATCTTTAAATATTAAACTGAAGTGAAATTAAACTTTTCAGTAAATTTGTAGAAAACATTTCTCGGAGAGAAAATCAAACGACACTGCTTCGTCGTTGCACCTTTTGTTAGTATAACAAACATATGCAAAGTGGGGTGAAAAGTCATCAGGCCGACTAAGGATCCCGAAATACAATTTTATGCTTTGTCATTTGATTGTGTGTGTGAAAAGTTTTATGTTTACACTATCTTCTCAGTCATATTCACCTATATACACTGCAATGTGTGTACTATTGAAAAGTTCTTCGTTATTCCTCCTAGATAGCTACACAGTGTCAATTCCATCAATACATAAACCTTAAATATTGACTCTGTTTTAATCGTTTTATTTTGATTTGATTAAAGTTGCGTCCGACTTGATCCGGGGAAAATGTTACTACTTCAAGTTAATCTAGGATTAGAGCATTATAAATGCGTATATCAGCGTGTGAGTTTGTTTTCATCTAAAATATGATTTCAATACAGAAAAGATTACCTGAGCATGAAATTATTAGGATATAGAATTGAATTTTTATAATATTAATACATCTAACAACATTTATAATATATAAATGTACCTACGTACATAGGCAAAACCACAATACATACAACTACCTATACATACTCATGCACACACACACACACACACACACATATATATATATATATATATATATATATATATATTCACTTACATAAATTTACAATTGTATATTTCATTTCTTATATAATGATTGTTACTCGTTTCCGAGTGCACTCTTTGCTCGGGCGGTAAGTCAGTTTCCAGTACAGTCCCCATTCAGACATTTATTCAGCACCCATAGGGTCGACCTTTGGTTTATAGCTTTGTTTTACTATTCTTGGTGAACCTTAGTTAAAATTTCTGGGCGAAAGCATAATCTAGCGAATTTAACCGGTTGTGCAAATCAAAAACTTACCTCTCGGTTACGATGACATATGACTTCTTGCAAGCACAGCCATTAACGGTTTTTTAAGCAATTTTTATATTTCATACGTAATGCAAGAAATAAGACTTAAGTTGCAGAACGACGACTTCATCTTAAATATGAAGGACCAAATTGCATGTAAAGTCAAAAATTTAAAGGTAAATGAAAATAACGCAATTTCAATATGTGATGGTGTAGTGATGTACTCTGATAGACTTGTAATTCCAACATCATTGGAAACGCATGTTAAATGAATTCCACATTGGTCATCCGGGAATTTATAGGATCAAATCCCTAATCAGATGCTTCACTTTCTGGCCGCAAATGGATGAAAACATACAAAATTCTGTTAAAGCATGCAGAGGATGTGCTTTGACAGTAAATCCTCACCAATTAATTATAATCCTTGGCCAGAAATGGACATTTCGTGGTTTCGATTGCATCTAGATTTCGCTGGACAGTTGAATAGAACATATTATCTGATGGCGCTAGACAGTTATACCTGAAATATTGAAATGTAAGAAACCAACTACAACGCAAGGAATAAATTTCTTGGACAAAATCTTTGCAAGGTTTGGTGTACCTGATTTCATTGTGTTGGATATTGGGACGCAGTTCACATCTAGTGAATCCAAGTTATTCTGCAACTCCTTACAAATACAAGATATTATAACACATATGTATCATCCAAAATCTAACGGACACGTGGAATGCTTTGTTGAGGGTGAGAAGTCGGATGAGAAAATGTTTCAGCAAATCCTGAGCGGCGGAATTATTGTTGCCAGAAAAATTAAATTTGTGTTCAACAAAATACTAGCTGAATGGAATGTGAAAAACCATGGAATATTTCTGCAAATAATTACTATAACCCGGGCAAAAAAGGTCATTTTTAAGATATATCTAAGGAGTAACGAAATTTGGAAGGATGGCGTAGTAAAAAAAAGGGTAGGTCAAATGTGTTACATGGTTCAGAGACCAAGGTGGGAGCATAAACGCCACTTGAACCAGTTAAGATGTAGACACACTGATTTGAAAAGTCCCAGGCAAGAAGTTTCCATGAAAGTATTATACGATATATTCGACATACCTACAATACCAGAAATTATTGAGCGGCAAAGGAAAAAAAAACTATGAAGGAATTTTTAAGACTAAGATAAACTTCAGGAGGAGTCAGCTCAAAAGGAGAGGTGATATGTAGAAATGAAGTGTCGATACCGACATGTGTCGTCGAACACGAATCTCCAGGCAACAAATGTAACCGTTAAAATAACTGTGCTACTGTGATCACGTGCATCAGTTTGAACGCTAACGTCGTCAGACTCTCTGCCTTTGGGCGGAGAGAAATCCAGACGAGGCTCAGCCGAAGAGCAGAGTCTCGTCTAGGGAAAATTAGACTAAGTAACTAACCCTGACATATACAGGGTCTATGAGAAAATTTTGCCCGGGCTTTTAATGCCCGGATTCCTTACTTTAAAAAGTTTTGTGCCACATCCCACCTCGGTAGGGAGGCAGATAAATACCATTTGGTGTTGTGCATCACCTTCAAGGCTAACCATGTCGGAGAGGCGGAGAGTAACCTAAACAATGCTCGGCCGAAGGGCGTAGTCTTGTCTGGGGTAAATTAGACTAGGTACTCGACACTGCCATGTATATGGTCTATAGGAAATTTTTGCCCGAACTTTCAGAGCTCTGAGTTTCCATTATAAAAAGCCTTGTGCCACATTCCACATCGGTGGGTAGGCAGATAAATTACCGTTCTGTGTTGTGCATCAGGTCAAACGCTAACCTCATAAGACTCTTTGCCTCCGCGCGAAGTGGAACCCAGATGAGGATATTTAGACTAGATACTCGACTCTGCCATATACAGAATCTACAGAAAATTTTTGCCCGGGCTTTAGGGCTCGGTTACGTCACTATAAAAATGTTTTTGTGACACATTCTGCCTCACTGAGGAGTCAGATAAATGCCGTTTGGTGTTGTGCATCATTTCGATGCTGTGCATCTTTGAAAAGATTGTTTCTTTGTGAATTACTCAAGAGAATTATTCCCTGAGAATTATCATGTCTTATTTAAACGATTGGACTAGTGCGTTGACTTTACGCGAACATACCGAAAGAGCGAGGTACTAAAAAGTTCCCTTCACAATAACGTTACGAAAATCTATCATTATAAAACATACAAACCTTGTCATAAAACTTACAAAAGTAACCTGCAAGTCTTTCTGGTAGGTTTGGATTCAAAGGAGTTTCCACGTGACACCTCTGGCGTAATCTCTCGTTACTGGCTAAACCATAAATATAGCAATCTTTTGGTATCCCAATATCCGAAACATATTCTATATTCCTCTTTATAATAGCGCGTTTTTGTTGGAATATTTAATTTTCTTCTGTACTATATTGTTGGAGTTCTCCATTAACAATTTTCCATTCTTCAACATTAGCGTCAAGAGGTTTTAGGTTACATTTAAGTACATTTTTGAAACGGTTCCTTGGCTTAAGAGATGGTTGATTACCTTATGCCAGTTCATCATAAAAACTTCTTTTGGTCAATCTGCCATCCTATTTACGTGTCAGATGTCATAGATTTGAGTATGGACTAGTAGTTTCGCTATGCTGGATATTTGCGCGCTGAAAAACATTTGTGTCTGGTGTACAAGATTGCCAATTGACAAAAATGTTGGGCTCTATGTAAGGTAGCCCAGGTGGAGGCATGTACATGACTTATGACTTTTTCAGACTGGTGGTTAGCCCAAAATCAGTACAAGCCACAGAGAAATGGTCCATTGCCAACTTCATCATCATCAGCATACAAGAGTTCACGAATAACCTGTTGAAGAACATTATATCGAGAGTGAAATCGTTACATGTCAAAACATTCCCATTTTGTCTGAAACGAAGATAAACACTAACTTCTGACTAATTACATCATTCGGACTACTGTCCTCATATTTGCTACCATTTTGGCCGCAATCATCCGAATAATGTAAATAGTGTAGATACTACACTATTTACATTATGCATCTCAGACGTATAAACAAATACTAACCTCCCAGTTTTGAAAAGCCTCAAGTAAAGTTACAGCAAAATAGATGGTAAACAGAGTAAGAGCTAGAATATCACCTTTACAGCAATATCAGTTGGAATAAGCTCTGACAGAGAACCATGATAGTTACGCCTGCACTTTATATTTCTTATACATACATACATACATACATACATACATACATACATACATACATACATACATATCTATCTATCTATCTATCTATCTATCTATCTATCTATCTATGCAAACTGTTGCATTTATGTTGAAAACATGTCGCTCTTGTTGAACTGTTGAAGCACTACTTCTTAGACTAAAAGCAATGGCAAAACTGTTTTGCGCATGCATATGGCGAGGATAAGGAAATTGAAGACATTTTCAACGTGGCGATATTTTACATTTTTATATATGACCCAGTAACAAAAGAGAAAATACAGTGGTATGTTTGCAAGTGATATAAGACAATATAAGTTAAGAAATGGTGTGTAAAAAGATCAGTTACTAAGTGAGAGATATCATCGAAGCAATGCCCCGGTGATGTTTTCTGTAAAGTATACAGGGAGGATAAAACAGATGGATATGAAAACAGGAAGTGTCTCGTTTTTACAGGTGCTTACGTAACGACTTCTTGGCAAAATTACGAGACTATGTATGAATAAACCACATACAAAAATGATTGCTGTCAACTCAATAAAATAAAATGACTATCACTAATTTGGTTATTCTCAGACATGTGACTGGCAGTTACTTTTGAAAGTAGTAAATGTCTTTCCACAAACGCAACACAAGATCTTTTTTGTGCGTGTGGACCTTTTTCAGGGTAATGAACCCGGTGCATCTTCATAAGTTTTCTTAAGCCAGGTCTATTTTGCAGACTTTTAAGCGCTTCTCCCATGTTAGATGATTTACGTCAAGGCATACTTCATAGACCTGATAGAATCTACGACATTTCTGACAAACAGAATATATATATATATATATATATATATATATATATATATAGCACTCATCTCATCATCGTCATATTCACCTCTATGAGCTTTGGTATAAACATATTTGAACCTTTATCCATTAAAATCAAATTGATTGCGTGTGCATATTTTTTTACATATGGGCATAAGTATAGATACAGTGGCTTGCAAAAATCTACATCCCCTTTGAAAATTTATATATTTTGTATAATTTAACAAGGAACAACACATTTTTTCAATTCAAATGATTCTAAAATAAGAAGCAGATACATCACTTTTTTCTTTGATATAAAAATTACACTTTGAAAATTTCACACAGATTCTTAAAATCATAAAACTCGGAAAAATGTCTTTGCCAAAGTCTACACCTCCTTTGAAATGTCTTCAGCTAATACATTGTGGATGATCTTGCAGACGCCTCGGATAGCCTTCCACGAGCTTGATGCAGTGGTCTGCTGACAGTTTTTGCCATTCTTCATGACAGAACTTTCCCAGCTGTGTCAGATTGGATAGGGAGTGGCGGTGCACAGCCAGCTTTAGATCTCGCCAGACTTTCTATAGACTTTCTATAGTATTTAGGTCTGGAAATTGCGTGGGCCACTCCAAAACTGTCATTTTCTTGCTAGCAAACCAAGCTTTACTGCTTTTTTGGCACATGCTTGGAGTCGTTACTTTATTGAAAATTGAAATTGCAACCCAAGCGCAGTGATCTAGCAGACCTCAGTAGGTTTTCCCTCTAATATTTCTTGGTACTTGACACTGTCCATAACACTTTGGAAGGTTACCAGGCCCTGCAGCTGAAAAACAGCCCAAAGCATGATCGATTCACCGCCATGCTTTACAGTGGCGACGGTGTAATGAGATTGGTGAGCAGTACCTTTTTTTCCGCCAAACATTGCGTTTCGAACTTTTTCCAAATAACTCGATTTTGGTTAACCACAAAATCTTTCGTGACATGGTCATAGAATCAATGATGTGACTTTTGGCAATGTTTAGCCTGGCTTGCTTGTGCATATTCTTCAGAAGGGATTTTTTGCTAGCTACAGTTTTAACAGTGCTTAGGAGCAATTCTAAAATTTTTGGAATCTTTTTATAGCCATTATTTTCATTGTTTTTTTTAATAAGGTTTTTAATTTCCTGAAACAGAGGTCTGCCCATTTTCTTTCCCGAGTTAGACACCTTGTGTTTACAGTCAAAATCCGAAGACCAACATATCAAGAAATCATGTACTGGATGATTTTGTAGGCAGTTAAATCAGCTTATATAGCAAAATAATAGACTGGCCAAGTTTTTTTGTTATGGTAGAGTGCACATGTCACTTTTGGTTTTTCTGGATTGTATACATCAATGATAAACTGCGTGATAACACAGTATAATATCTGGAGGGTGTAGACTTTTGCATAGACATTTATTTTAAGTTATATAACTTTTAAGAAACAGTGTGAAATTTTAAAAATTTAATTTTTATATCAAAGGAAAGTGTGATACATCTGCTTATTATTTAACATCATTGGAATTGAAAGATGTGTTGTTCCCTGTTAAATTATACAAAATATATAAATTTTCCAAAGTGATAAAAAAGTGATCTATCAACACCTTTTTGAATCCTCACTTTTGTGACAAGGATCTAAACACTCATTTCGATGAATGTTTAATTATTAATTTTCAAAAATAATAAAAAACAAGAAAACGCAAGTCTTTCCTGTTGTTGAACTTTTGAATTCATAATAAACTATTTATATTGTAATTAATGTGATGCAAGATGTAACTGAAAATTTACTTGTGAACACACAATCCTTGTTGTATAAAAGTCCTTTTGTTTTTCTTCTTCTTTCTTTCTATTACTGTCAGTATAATTAAATATAAGCACCGTCAGAAACTTACGATAGAATCATAAGCATATTTTGAATCTAAACACATCAGACAGCAGTGTTAATTAAATTATGTTTACCAAAGATATGCCACTTTCTCTATGGGGCCTATTAATTATTCAATGCACTTCGTATATATATATATATATATATATATATATATATATATATATATTATAGTTTCCATTCTATACCATAAATAATTGAACTTTCCCGAGTGTACAGACAGATTTGCACGTATTGGATGCATATATGTGTGTATATAATTTTAGTTTATCTTAAAACAAAATTGAGCATTAAATGTCTGCAATAAAAATCGCACGAGTTATCGTTAAATGACAATGCGTCAGAAATTATCTAAACGAACAATATACTAAAGTATCTGCCATATGTCATTAAACAAACTGGAAATAATCAGACGAGTGGAGTTCTATCCATGGAAATACGCTTGTGCTTTACAAACTAAATATTAGGAGAAAATAAATAAGAATTAGACATTCACCGAAATGAGTGTTTAGATCCCTTTCTCAAAAGTGAAGATTCAAAAAGCTGTTAACGAAATGCAATCAAACTGCAGTAATTATCTTCCATAAAAATATATTCAAATTTAAAACATGAGGATATAATTATATCAGGTTGTAACGAGAGTTATGTGAGATTTTCCTGTTAGAAATAAGACAAAATAGTGATTAATAGAGATATATTTAATTACTAACATAATAGCAATTGTTTTAAGGATTATTTCATTTGTCAAGAAGCCTTTTTAGAGCTAGATATTGTTTGTTTAGGTTTTAACTTTAAATAAGATTTTTAATTTAATCTCTTGAAATTAGTTAAATCTCCACCAAATGCATTTGCAAATTTTGGTTATAATAAGAAAGAGAAATATCAAGAAAATATGGTGAACAAGTCAAGTTCTTTAAGAGGATCATTCATGAAGTAAGAGGTTGTAAGTTTTTATGGTAAATGATGATACTTTTTCTGTTTAGTAATATTGATCCACTGTTCAAATCTGCTTTTAATCACCTTAACTATTAGCAATAAACTTAAGTAATTATGTTTTGATTATCGTTTAAATCAGAATAAACGATTCCCAGAAAATCCCTCCATAAACCAGGAAAATGCCATTCCAATTTTGACTGCTGCACAATCCTTCCACTACGACTAAACCACTGATATTCAATTCTTAGTATTGTGGTAAAAGATTCGTTTCCTCTTTGCTGTAAGAAAAAAATAGCGGCTAAAATTCATAGGAATGCAATTATACAAAATGATTAACAGTTTGCGATTCTCTGATAGCAAGTGATGTAGATATTCACTTTCCAGCCCTTAACACTTTCCCAAGCCTTCGTATTTCGCACTATACAGTTATATAATTAACGTTGAAAAGCTTCCTCTATTCTCTAACTGCAATAGATGGCTTAGCATCAACAGCCGCTTCCATTACGGCACAATCAAGACCTTTTAGGCGGATTTCTCTTGACTCTTACTTTAGATTGACACACTTTTTTTAAAACGAGTAAAAACACTCTCTTATATGTTTTTGTTGGATATTGTTTCTGCATTTGCGCTGTTTTTTCTGTTGAATTAAGAGAGGGTAGCATAACAAATGGTTTCTTTCCTGGAAGCAAGCATAGGGACGATTTTGAAAGCTTTCTTTAAATAATTTTTCTCTATCTGAATGAAAAGGAGAAATTTTCGTAATTTAAACACTGGCAACTATCAGATTAGATTTAATGAAATATTGTTCAGAATATTTTTTAGGAAAATTGGAAAATCTTCCGTTACAGCCTGAGATTTAAATTTTTGAAATTAGATATACAGTTATCTATCCAGTAGGATCTACGTCATTTATCCTAGTATATATGCAACGCTTCACATAAATTTGCTTTAAGATGTTCTCAATGTTAAACAAATATTTGAAAATTTCTTTATAGACTTCTTCTTTTTCTGCGATGAAATTAAATAAAATTAAATCAACACCAGATTAAATCAAATCAACACCATTTTCTGACTACTAAGATGACTGAGAAGAAAACATGTTAAAAAAGCTGGGTAATTATATTGAATATGCTATGTTACAACTGATTTTTTCTTTCATTTAAGATTTGTTAAAAAAATATATTCATATGAATTTTTCAATGATTCCGCTTTAATTCGCACCGTAATACTTTATTTAGAAAACGATAGACATACACAAGGTATTTTAATTGATTGTGTAGAAATTTGGAGCGAGAATACTTCTGGAAATTAGTAAAAATGTAAATTTTGAATGTCTGGCTTCATGACCTTTACTTTAGCCCAATATTTTACAAAATGAGCATCTTATATATATTTTTATATAGCTGTCTTCTATAGTTCTAAATTAGAACCAAGTACAGACAATGACAATTATTTTTTATCCGTTAGACAAATGGCCGATTTTCTTTACTTAGAAAAGAGAACATTAATTACTTCACATGAAGTTCAATTCATGTGAACTATCCAGAAAACGGCAACACAACCTTGATAGCAGGATTACTTATGGAGATGAAGATTAATAGTTAGGTGAAATAGTCGACATTGATTTGTGAATTATCACTCACTGAAAGATGAATGACAAAACAAATTAAAATATAAATATAGATACAGCTCTTAACCTTTCCAAAGATTACAAACTCGAGCAAATTTTTAACATCCACGAAAAATATTGACGTCAAACTTTTCAGAGTGTTTTTTATTTTTTTTAATCGGTATCCCAGAGTGTTTTTTATTTTATTTTTTTTAATTGGTATCACTCCGGGAAAGACAGGAAAGCCACTAAGAGCAAAGAGGTTAAAGATTGTGATAGAGTGAAAAAAAAGAAAATTAATAATGAGCAGAAAGATTAAAGAGGAATCAGGAGGACAGTAGATAGCGATTAACATTGCATTAAGTTTTTGCAGATTAAAGTTGGTTGGAAAGCATGGAGTCAGGAGGAACATTCGCAAGCTCTTGCTTAGATAATAAATTTAATATTATTATATATTTAAAGGAAAAACGTTATTAAACAGTTATAAATCCAGAATTTATTTCAGCAATGTAAAAAAAAAACAAAAAAAAAAAACAGCTGCCTCGTTCAGACCGTAGATGAATAAATAAATTTTAATTTCACTCAGAATATTTAATAAATCTAAGCGAAGGACTATTAAACCGGGAATCCATTCATAATCGATGCATCAAATCACACAAAGAACATAATACAGAAAATCTTTAATAATTTTTGCGTGTGTATAATTGTTTATGTATGTGTGAGTTAATTCCTTATTCTATATTGTACTGCATATGTGATTTGATGTATCTATTCTCAATTAATTTCTAGTTTAAAAATACCTCTGATATAAATCATTTTCTTTTCAAGATTCTGAGTGAAATCAACATTTATATATTCATCAACGGTCTGAACGGGGCAATTGTAAAAAAAATTCTTTTTACATTGCTGAAATAAATTCTGGATTGATAACCGTTTATGTGTTGAGTTTTCCTCTCAATATATTTGCTCTGGATAATATGCATTTATGATTATCCTCTCCGTCTTCACAGGTTTCCATTCTTTCCTCTCTCTCTCTCTCTCTCTCTCTCTCTCTCTCTCTCTCTCTATATATATATATATATATATATATATATATATCTTGTGACGACCCCAGTCAGCCCACCACCACAACACCGTTGTTTTGTAGTAGCAAAAGCTTGGACCGCAACATATACACAGAATAACGAAATCACAATTTTTTTATTCAACGGTTTCTCTCTCAATCAGCCAAACGTTGCTGTGCTAAATGGAATTGTTTATAACTGGTGACAGACAAGGGAAGACAAACACAAAAATGTATTAATGAAAAATAATAGACATTATTTATATAGCATTCAAAATGGTTTAACGGAAGAGAACACTATCTTATAAAGGTTGGAATAAATAAAAGTGAAAAGAAAACAATATCAGAAAGAAACGGCTTGGTTTTGGGTATATCTGATTAAGTAAAATTAACACTATCTTATTAAACATTTTGAAATTAGCTAGCAGCCATTTACACAATCTGAATACATATACATACAAGAAAATACATCCAAGTATAAATGAGCAACTTATCTTTTAGTAGCGTGGATAGTTTTTTTTCGCTTGTCTTCCTGGTCACTGGATTTTTTTATTTCTTTTATGGTTTCTTTTTTTTCTTTTCTTCTTCTCTTTCTTTTATTTTGCTTTCGTCTCTTGAACATTCGTTTTCTTTACTTCTTATCTATAGGTTGATATATGATTTACTTTTTTCTTTTTTTTCTTTTTCTTTTCCTTTTTTTAGGGATTGAGATGTATGAAAGTCTATCTTTCATTTTTATTTTTCTTCTTGTTATTTTTCTTTTTCTAGGGATCGAGAGATATTTCTTTTATCTTTCTTTTCTTTAGCCTTTTCTAAGAATTGTTTTGTGATGAAGTTTATCTTTTCTCTTTTGTATGGGTTGAGATGTGATGCATTTTATCTTTTATTTTTCTATATCTTCTTGTTATATTCCTTTTATTTGGGGTCGAGATGTGTTGAATTTTATCTTGTTTTCTCTTCCCTTTCTAGAGATTGAAATGCATCGAATTTATATCTTTTTTCTCTTTTCTAAGTGTTGAGATGTGATTTATTTTATATTTCTTTTCTTGTTCCTTTTCTAGGGGTCGAGATACATTTAATTTTATCTTTTCTTTTTCTTTTTCTTCTTGTTCTTTTCTCTTCTCTAGGGATTGAGTTATGTTGATATTATCTTTCTTTTCTTTTCCCTGTTGAGTTGTGCAAAAAAAAGTCTTTTTTTCTTTTCCCTTTTCTAGGAGTTGATTTGTGTTGAAATCATCTTTCTTTTTTTTCCTTTTATAGGGGTTGACCTGTGTTGAAATTAGGTTTCTTCGAACCAATCTCTGCTTCAAAACTCCGTTCGGTTTCTACGGACTTTTGTACCCGAACTTATAGCCGACTATCGCAAACTATCATAGACCATCCGGTTAGGCAAACCCGGACGCAGAACTAACTATAGCAGACATTCCAAGACCATCTTGCCAGGCAAAGCCTGAACGCAGAACTTATAACTGACTATAGAAAACTATAGCAGCCACCCGGCCAAGCGAATCCTGAATGTAGAACTGAACTGAAAGCGGTTTGTCACGTGACGTCGTACGTCCAAATATGGTTTTATATCCATGCGGACAAAAGTAGGTCACTGACCTTGGATTCAAGTAAGTCAAGGTGTTTGGAAGACATCCGGTCAGATCAGTGTGATATCACGTGATATCACGTGATCCAGGAAGAAGAAAACATTTTTTCTATAAGTCGTTCATTTTTATCACACATGTATGCAGCTGAAATTAAACTATGTTTGACCTTTTCATTTGTTTTTCCTTTTTGTCTTATGTACTATTGTTATGTTTTTGGATATTTCTAAAATATTTTATTTTTTCCCAGTAACTCAGCTAGGCGTTTGTAACAATATATATATATATATATATATATATATATATATCCGCATGCATGTGAGCATAGAAGAATCCAAAGGAGTATCCTTTACATATAGTGGTAGAATAACTCTCTAAAAGAGCTCTAAACATATATGCATATAAATGCATATAGTGCAAGTATAAGAAAAATTAAGACAGACGTGTTATTTCATGGTGAATCGGAAGTATAGGCCTATTTCAGGCGAGCCATCGTCAGCTTCCATCTTTATTTAACAAAGATGTAGAATCCTTTAAACAAAGTTAAACAAAGACGGAACCTGACGATGGCTCGCCTGAAATATGCCTAAACTTCTGATTCACCATGAAATCACGCGTCTGTCTTAATTTATATATATATATATATATATATATATATATATATATATATATATATACATGTAAGAGATTACTATATATATATATATATATATGCTTGAATAACGTTGGATAGACGATGTGGCATGCAGTCTATGAGTTTCTGAAGTAATCTCTTACATGTGTCTGCAAAATATTTAGAGAAGTGAGAAAGATGTACCACATATGTATAACGGGTATATATTAATTTGTCACGAAAACTAACAGAGTATGTAGAAGTTATTCTTACCAATATGATACTTGGAAAATATTCTTAGAAGCAGTTGCATTCACTCGTGCAGTCGTGGAGCCGTGTTATCGCAGAAGCAAAAAGTACCTCCTAAGAAATTTTACAAGACAAATGTTTCAGTTGCAAGATCTGTGTATATCTTATTTGTGAAGGCAATCTCCAGCTTCATTAACTACAGTTTACTTATCATCGCTTTGAAAATTGGGTCAACAGACTTATAATATCTTTATTAATAACTACATTGTTCCTGCATATGAACTTTAAAGAATTTTTCACCACTAACTAGTAACTGGTCTTAAATTGAAAATGAAAACAATGGCATCGTGGTATTAACAAGTACCTGCAAAAAACGGGTTTGGCCCTAAAGGACAATTATGTTAACATCGTTGTTAAATTAGAAGATGACGGTCAACCTCTATCAGCAGGGTAAAAGTGAGCAGTTAAATTTAAGAGAAGGGATAGTCTTGTAGTAGATAACCCAAGGACTGGATGTCCTGTAAACTGCCACCACTGAAGAAAGCATTGATCGTGTTCATCACATGGTGACGAATGACAAAAAAAAAACAAAAAAAAACTGACTATAAATCAGATAGCCAATGATATTAGCATATCCCGTGAGAGATTTACGAGAGTTCTGCCAAATGAACTTGGAATGACCAAAGTTTCTGCTCGGCAGTCTGATCCCATCACAGTAAAATCTAAATTTTTTTAAAACATATCAAGTTGGTTACCTTGAATGTTTTTTTAACCTAGGATGAATGTTGAGCTGATCCCTTTGAGCCAGAGAGAAAGAATGCAGATAATCCATGTATTCTGTTTATTGACTTCAAAAGAGCCATATCATTAATGGAGATAAGTATACTAACTTGCTGGGGCAAACTTGCTGGGGCAATTACGAAAGGTTATTAAGCTCAAATGTTCAGGAAAATCGACTTAATGTATCTTGTTTCATCAGATCCATTAAGTCTTTGGTTTCAATGTCTGGTTTACGTTGCAGTTGTTTTGAACTGCTTGATCACTCCTCCCCATTCTTCTGATTTGACTATAACATGTTTCCCAACAAGAAAAAAACCAGTATCACAATGATAATGACGTCATATCTGCAGTTGATAAGTGTTTTAGCAACAGGACTAACATTCTTTGCGCAGTTAGATGACAGTTTAGAGGCAAAGATACAAAAACAGTTATTACTAAAGAGATTGAAATTAATGCATGCAACATTTCACAGTTCTAGCATCACTACTTTATAGTTAACCTATAAAACTTTCATCCCACTTGATAAATGTAATGTTAAATTTTCTAATTGTGCATATCAGTCATCACATACATAATATTTGTGAAATCTTATCAACAATATATATATATGTGTGTGTGTGTGTTTGTGTGTGTGTGTGTCTGTGTATGTGTGTGTGTGTGTTTGTGTGAGCATCCGTGTATAACTATTCAACTATATATTTTGTTTCAGATATTCATACTGTGGATACTAATATTGAGATTATAGAAGTAATTTGAAGAATTACATTAAACTGTGTTTTGTTATAGGCATACGCTGAAATCAGGAATGGAAAAAGAATTAAACAATATCTGATCTTACTGCAAATGACTGGTTAAAATATTTAAACTGTTAAAATTCCAATAACAATCAGGGATCAATTATGATGATTCAAAAATGCAAGTCATAGGAGATGTCCACAATCTACACACTAAAACATTTCGAAAAGTTTGGATCATCGGAGGAGTATGTAGATGTAGAGCGTGCAGAAGTTGAAATAAACTTTAAAGTGCGTAGAAAACGAAACATATATACTAAGAAAAGTTTCAATATTTCAATATAAAATCTTGAATGATTTAGTAATTAAAGTCTAAATAATAATTAGTCTCGAATAATAAATCTGTGGCTATCTCATCAATGTTGTAAAGCAATAAGTGATAAACCGTGTATGATAGACAGTGAAATATGAAGGATACTAGTAATATTGTTTTTTACTGATACATACGATAGTAGTTTTAGTTAGGATGATGGTAATATATTATAAGTAAGACTTTATTTCTCTAGTTTTAACAAAGCATTATCAACACATTTACAACAGTTTATCAACGCATTTGTCGATATCGCCGTAAATATGAACCAGCGAAAGACTAAAGAGAAATAGAAAAAGAAGGAAAAACATGAGTCTTAACTACAAAAGCGGCACATTACAGGAAAAAAAATCAATGTATTAGGGATTAGAATTCGTCGAAAGAAGCCCTAAAGATGTTTAGAACTGAATTCAAAAGATAATGTAAATAGCACTAATGATGGCGCTGTGTAGATCCTGAGAAACGAACGAGACTTTAGTGTCGCCAAGGTTCCAACAGAAAGCATCATATAAACTAGATTGTAAGAAACAATGGTTATAATAAACGTAACTGCTGTTGCGTAACAACATACAAGAATTATACAAATTACAATAATGAGAAAATAATTACGCTATTTATTGTTACTGATAAAAAGAAGAATTATTATAGTTTTTTGTTGTTGTTATTAATGTTGTTGCTACTGTTGCAGTTCACATATATGATAGATAGTATGCCAAGGTGTGCTATTTGTAATGACTAAGCGTCAAGACCAAACAGAAATATTCTGGATACAAAATAGTAGTGTCAACTTACACGTGGCCAAGCTGCTTGAATGACGTATTTTCACTTGGTCCACTATGCAATTGCGCAGGTGGTCTGACCGCTTCCCTGTGGAGCCAGCAAATGTCCCAAACCAATCACTCGTTCCTTGTCCCGACGTCATGTCTCCATCGTAAATGAGCAGGATTTCCGGAGAGAGAAACGAAAAAAGTTAGAATTTTAGAGATGGGTTATTTGGAAATTACGATCAAGTTTCTGAAAGAGGAAACCAGGAAGTAAATCAAATAAGGCAGCTAGAAAATCATACAGCAGATGATTTTCCTAGCAATAAAAAGAAAGAAAGAAAATGAATAAATAATGTATATGAAATGTTCGAAGTCTGGTAGAAGTATAAAATATATTTAAACGAAAAGCCTGGCAATAACAGGACTGAGATTTTTGTAAAGGAAAAGTAATCTTTGAACAAATATTTACGTTGAATTAACATCCAACATATAAATATCAGTGTATTCCTGTCAATACATATGTGATGGGATAGGTTGACTACCAAACTTGAAGATGTTCAGTATTCTTATGAGTAATCAACAATAGAACATCCGACAACTTATGTATAACGTTTATGAAGGGAATCGAAATCAAAAGAAAAGAAAAAATGCGATAGAAAAGTAAAAAATATAATCAATCAAGGACGTCGAAGTTAGAATCATAGTCAGCGTAAATTCTATTAGCTGCATCGTATGTGCTTCGCCAGCACGGCATGTGGTTTCAATTTAGTGTTTTTCTTCTTCTTGACTGGTTACCACGCAAGGCTGAAGACCTTAGTTTACCTTACTATTTAATCCATAGATTGAGGAAATTCACTGATACATATATTTCCCAAATTCGAGGCTATTCCATTACGCCACCGTACATTTATTTAAATTAAATTGGAGAATTTCATATTTTAAATCTCCTTTTCTTTTAAAAAATGAATGGCTTTACATATTTATTCTCATTATTTATACTATGAAATGTGGCTGTGCATTACAAATGATAATTTACGGATTAACCTCCATATTTGACATCACATTCTCGACAAAAACGACGAAGTTCAAATTGTTGCTCTGTATATTTCCAAAGCGTTTGACAGAGTCTGGCATGCTTGCCTTCGACGTAAGCTGCGGAGCTATGGTATAACTGGACAATTGTTTGACCTAATCCACTGATTCCTTTCCAATCGCACAATGAAAATAATATTGAACTGTCATATCCCCCGATACTACCATGCTAATGCTGATGCCCCTCAAGGCTCTATTCTATGTCCTACGCTTTTCCTAATCTTCATTAACGATCTCCCCGATGTAGGCATATACGCTGAAGACACCACCGTTAACTCTCGCCTCGATCAAAAATCTGCTGAGGCTGACAAAGCGAACATCGTTGCTGAGCGTGAAAAGGACCTTCAATCTGTGGTGGACTGGGGTAAGAAATGGCTCGTTAATTTTTTATGCTTTCAAAACGAACCTGCTATCTGTTAACCATCACAGACAATCGCTTCTACGCCCCATTGGCATGGTTCAAGCTAGTCTTTCAGGAAGCAAAACACTGTGTCTCCTCGGCCTAACCATCTCAGCAGACCACAATTGGACTGACTATAACGAATCCATAGCTAAATCCGCTGCTATAAAGGCTAGGAAATTTTTCCCGGCTGAATCTATCCTGCACAGATATAAATCTACCATCCGTCCGTGTATTGAATACTGCTGTCATATCTGGTCGGGTGCGCCTGCTATTAACCTCGGGATTCTTGACAAAATCCAACGGAGAATCTGTTATGTGATCGATACCGACTTGGCAGCTCAGCTACAGTCACTTTATCACCAGCGTAATGTGGCTTCTCTGTGTCACTTTTGCAAATACTTTCACGACTTCTGTCCTAATGAACTTAACTCACTGGTACCCACTATGTATGAATTTACTCGAGCAACTAGACTAGTAACTAGGTCCCACCCGTTTACAGTGAAACCAATAAAAGTAACTTAAACTCCTTCAGCTTTTTTTCTCGCACTTCCCGTCTGTAGAATTCCATTCCGTATACTTGCATCCCCGACAGCTACAATCTTCAAGAATTTAAATGTATGATCAATAGTCATCTCATACATCACTGACTCGCATCCTTTCTCTCATGCTCTTTTCTCCGTCCACTCCACTCCCATCACACCAGTATTCTCATCTTTCTCTTACTCACTTCATGACACCCCCTATAACCTGCCCCTCTTTCTCATCACTTTCCTCCTATGTAACACCCTGCGCAGCAGTGGCAGTAAAACTGTCTAACTTGGTGTGAAATGATAAAAAAAGAAAAGAAAATGTCTGTCCTTCATCAATAACTCGCTTCCTACAATTTGGTGTTTATAAAAAAATAGAAAGTTAAACTGCACAAAAAAACAGCTTTAATATCTAACTTCGTATCATGCCTTTATAGGATATTAAAACCTAAATAAATGTGCTCTTAAACTGGCTCCTTTCTAAAATTTACAATAAATGTCTTACTAATTCTTGCTTTCAAACTTGTTGTTCCTGTCTTTAAGAATTCTGGGAAACCTGTAGGTTATGTCTTTGAGAACTCTTGCGAAACTGCAGCTTCTGTCTTTAAAGACTCCTGGGATTCTGTAGTGACTGTCTTTAAGAACTATTGGGAGCCTATAATTCCTGTCTATAAGAACTCTTAGAAAACTGCAATTCCTGTCTTTAAAAACTCTAAGGAACCAGTTGATTCCTTGAATTACGGCTTCTTACCTCAATTTGGGAAAGTATTAGAGGCTCAAATTTGTTAAGCATCTTACCTAAATAACTTCCTCTAGGATAAACAATATGATTTTGGTTTCTCCAGGACTACCAGAGATGTCTTAATAGCCATCTATCAAGAACATTAAAGCTCAGAGGGAGGCACTAGATATCTCAAAGGCCTTCGACAGGGTTTGGCATGATGGTTATATTTCACGAGAATTACTATGTCACCGGAAAAAATATTTGGCATAAAGCAAATGCTATGAGAAAAGTTGTGTTAAAGATATACGTTTCTCGTATATATTTTAACACGGATGTCTCACGGGGCTCTTTCATCAGACCAACGTTGTTTGTGACCTTTTTCAATGACCTTCGCGACGTACTCAGTTCCCAACTAGGTGTCTACGCAGATGACAAATATTTACTTCTGTCTTAGTAACAAGTACGATAGATCCGACAAAACTCAACTGTCAACTCCTCTCAAACAGAACATCTAGTTGCCCGTGGATCTTATTTCTTATTTCTTGCTTCCCTTACACTTACAATCTTTAAATATTTGAATACAAGGTCAATCTCTATTTTTGTTTTCCTAAAAAAATCTTTTGTTATTCTTTTTCTCACTTCTCGTCACTAAAATCTTCTCGTGATATTTCATTCCTTGTAATCCCCCGCGTCCTAGTAACATTACCGCCTAGTCTGGAGTAAAACGATTAAAAAAGAAGCTATTAATGAAACTATATAGATATTTAAATAGATTCAGATAAATTTACTGCTTAAGAAACATGTCCACAGAAGTCATCTTGAAAAAGTTAACTCCAGTTAACATCGCAAAAATAAATTATATACATTATATTTAATATATTTGCTGTGTGAAGTTCAAATAAGAGTATCAAACTTCTAATAGAAAAGGGGGCAATGGCAACCGACGCCTTTAAATTCGGCGTGCATAAATTCATCTTTTTTAAAGAAATCTAATATGATTTCTGAAAAATACTCATTTGTATACAATTTGCCTTAAATTTTTAATTCAGAGGAAAAAAGATATATTTTTCACTTTTTCTTAGAGAAATAATACTGAATAACTTATCCTTCGCATTAACCTATATCCCATTTACCGTGTTTAATTTGAATTAGTGTCATATATCATCAAACAACTCTAGGAAATTACATACGACTCGAATAGAAAATTTTATATCTGCCATTTTGACCTCATCACAACATATATCAATAAAAACTTGTTCATAAGAAACTGAATTCCAAGCGATCTAATAAAGGAACTACATTGTTTCTCAAAATCTTATATGTCTGGTGAGAACCCTAATGGATAAACATTTCAAACTTCATTAGGTTTACAACAAGAAGAAAATGAAAGCCTTAGTTTATTTAATCTTTTCCTATACAATAACCTGTGGATTTACAAGCATAGGTGTGAAGAGATGAGCACTAACCATTTACGTATTCCATACAAATGTTTCCAAAATGAATCTATGAATAGAAGACAACAATCCTGCATTCCCTTCCTAGAACGATGTAGTGATGATGAGGCTGATTATACTGATAACATAGGTATTCAAATTTGTAGTAAGAAGGATTTTCATCAGAGTAGCAACGTCATCTATCAAATGTTTCAAAAGATTTAACTTAAGATAAACATTTCCAAAACGGAAACAATGATCTGGAATATTGAAATGAGATAAGTGATGGCACATACCCTGAATCTTTCATAAAAATTCAGAATATAGAATTAGTAAGTACTAAACACTTCAAATACCCCGATGTATGAATGAGATATAAAAATTTAGTATAGGAGAAAAAGAAATTGAAAACTCAAATCAGTATCCGTTTCTTTAGATCGAGACTTTCATATGGATTTCGTGCGTGGTGTCAAACCTGTCAAAGTGGATTTGAATGAGCGAAGTATGTGGGTCTTGGCAAATAGCATACTTCTTCAAACATTGTCGACTGGCGCTACAGAACACCAAACAAATAATTCCAACATAAAACAGAGACCACGTCACGTGAAGACTTTCAACACTAGCAAAACTAAAATGAATATCACAAGTAACTCGACGAAAAAATAATGACATAATCAAGATATTGACATTCCATGCTACTTCAACAGTTAGGAAAGAAAATTTCCATCAATACAGCGATGACAGTGGACTTGAGAATCCTATTTTCCTGGAAAATGTTTTCAGAGAAATTTCTTACACATTTCAACTAACGATACTGCTGGCTGTTCGAGAATCAATGTCAAATGTTTCCTTATAAGAAAACAGCTATTATTACCAGTACCATTAGAGTAACCTACAAAACTGATGCCTGATTAGCCATTTGAAATTTCAGCAATGCATACAACACTTACCATTGTTTTGATTTGATTTATTTTAGCAGCAAAAGCAAATCTATAGATTGGTAATTAGACATACTAACAAATAGTCCGTTTTAATTTTATTTTTTGTTCTTTGCAATATTGCTCATGGATCTTAGTCTGAGGCTTAATTCACTAATCTAAACTAACGGATGTTTATGCTTGGAAAATTGCACCGACTGCACGACGCTTGCAAAAGACGGAAAAAGAACGTCATCAAAAGAGATGACTGGCAAATTGCCTCTTTGAACCCTGCTGATCAAATGGAAGTAAAACATTTCTTCTTAAGAGTCATCGTTATTCATGGCCGTTTTCTAATTCGTTCAAATCTTCTTCCACTCTCCCTAACCTTTGGAATTCTCATCACCTCGCTTTTCCCATCTCACTTTAAGTCTACCCGCTTCATCATCGTTATTGCCATGGCAAGCTCACGATGCCCCAGCTTTTATCATTATCCACACTGCAACTGCATAGGATATTTAGAATTATTCAGCCTCTTTCTCGCATCAGATTCTGTCCCCTTGGTTCTAAGCCTTCTATGTTTAATTTTATATTTTTCTTTTTTTTTTTTTTGCGTTCTTCTTTCTAAATCTCATTCATCCAAACGATCCTTCTTACTATGCATTTTCTTTTATCTTTTCATATTCACTTTCTTTAAAACCTTTTTCGCAATTCTTTATCTCAAGTATTTTGCCATAATTTACTTTTGCTGTTTTTCCTCCTCATTTTTCGAGTAGTTCTAATTATTCTTCCTCTTAGAACTCGTATCCTCACAATCAAAAACTTTAATGATATTTCAGTTATTTCTATACGCTTACTGAATATAAAATTACGTATGCTATTTTTACGTATACATTGCAAAGATTGGTATATTTTCATTATTCGCTCCAGGGAAAGGGAATGCTACTTTTAGTTGTGATTTTTTTAAGCTAAAGTAGATAAGAAAACGTCATTTTTTCTGTAGCTGTTTACCATTACTATAAATAGATGACAAAAGTAAAAAAGAAATTATCTAAGGAGATTTATAAGAGAAATAGCACAACGCTTATGCAGAAAAAACATTTGGTAACGTATAGGGGAACACTTATATAAGAAAATTAATTTTCGTCTATTAATTATTGTGCAGGTGTAATTCATTTTAAAAATAAAACTATTAGCAATAGATACTGTTATCTTTCGAAATAAGTTCATGAAGTGGCCAGTGATTCTTTGTTAGTGGCAAGTTAGTCATTTGATAATTGTCATTTTATTCAATTATAGAAGAGAGAATGACAAGTTGAAATAAGAAGGAGGTTTCCTTATTTCACATTGAAAAGTAACAACCGAACGCAAAAATAGAACAGTTGCTTAGAGATGAGCAATTATTATTAAAATACACCTCTAAGTGCCGAATCTAGGTGCGTCATCAGTGTTGTTTCTTTCATGTCCCTAGAAGTTTCGGGTCTAAATAACCAGACTTCTTCGGCGACCCGACCGAATATGATCGGTATTCGGCCCGCACCCATAAAAAAATTGCTGCTAGCTTTAAGGCGTGCATTATATAAGTTCCCTCAGAAAACGACAACTAATCAAGACTTCACTTGGGCTATTCGATGTTATAGATTGAGTATGCTTGGTTGTACTGATCTTCCTACATACGACCAAGACAGGGTGTCTTTTGGAAGAAAAGAAAAAATAAATATATATATTTACATTAATAAAATAAAACGCTTTATCATATTGGCTCGTCTTACGACTTACTTTCCTTTCGCTTACTCCCTTTTTATCTTATTTATTATATATTATTTGTTTGGTTCTTCTCTTTTATAACTTTCCTTTTTATTCTTATTTTTTCTTAACTACATCTTACAAAATGTTTACAATAGAGAGATTATCGTGACTTAGACTATTTACAAAAAAAAACAAAAAACAAAAAACCCTAAAATGCAGTTTAAATAATTCGAGATATTGATTGATAGTTTAATAAAATTCTGTTTAAAAACTAAACAAATAACATTTTGCAAAAATTGGTTAAAATTAAATCAAGCAAAATATTTACATGTTAAATACGAGTTAAAAAAAAACATAACGTGTAAATTTTAGTTAAAAAGATTACTCAAAAAAAATTTCTTAACGGAATAAATTCGTTTAAAAAAAAGAGAAATAACATATAACTAAAATTGCTTAGTAGTTAAATGAAAAAAATATCTTGTAAATTGGTTAAAGTAAGTTACTCATAAAAAATGGCAATTATGAGAAAAAAACATTGAGAGTAAAGAAAAAGAAAGGTTGCGTGTACGAATATTTTTTGTAATAAAATAAATCTACACGAAAGACCAGTAAAACGCGAAAAAAAATTATTCGTTGAATACGCGAATGAAAGCAACTCGGAAAAAATTGTTTCATATGTACAAATACACACTTTTAAGTTTTAGTGGTGGTATTTACGACGTATGTTCACTGGGAACGCTCGTATTTTTAGTAGTTTTGGGCTACTCATTAGCCCTATTTATCCACAACCCCCTACAGCTGATGTCGAAGGGAAATAATGAGTACGCCATTCTTTAGTTCTGTACTCGGCTAAGAGCCATGATAAATACTGTACTTTTTTTCAAATGCCTCTTGCATTTGCTCCTTCCATGGGAACCCAAGCAAAATAATCTGTTCCGTGGGGTGCAAATAAACGATCATATCTGGACGGATTTTGCTCAGCAACGCTTCAGCAACAATGAGCGCTGTAGCATGTAAAACCTTGTCATGACGCCACCGATAGCGCCCGTCCGTCCGAGCAGTTCTGCACCCGCTCAATATGGGTTGCAGTGATCCCCATTCCTAGCACAAGGGGCACTTCATTGAATCTATTTTCCCCCATAAATGAAGGTTGGTCGCGCTTGGTAATACGTCGTAAACCATCTGAACCAGGAATCTAGATCGGTTGAAGTCTGTGTTCGAATGGTCTGACCACGACACTTTTCGCCAATATACACAATCCACGCCCCTACTGGCTTTAAATTGCCATTTTAGTCATTCGCATTTCCTCCATCTCCTCTCTTACTTCGTCTTGACGTTCCTTCACGGTGATTATTCTGAATCTATATAAAAGAAGTTAGTCCCTGATCTCCTCTTTCCTGTGCAACTGAACCCACCAAAGCTTTTATCCTCAGAGATAGCTTGTTCCTTAGTTGTACTGCATCTTCTGCTCGTCTTGACATCAATTCCCGGTCCTGATACTTTGGGATCTTTGGAGTGTCTATACTGGTAAACTTCCCTTGTCTGTGAAACCATGAACTCCTCGACCAGCCCTCTGAAAGGCAGCTGGATGGCATTGGATGATCCATATAAACTTGCCATACTTAAGCTCCGAGATAGTCCTAACCATCTACGGAGGAAATTGCTAGCTCCCTTCTCTAACGTCTCCACAGTCGAGATTGTAACGCTATATGTTTAGAGTGACCATAATGCTCGTGGGAGCACACAATGATGGTATAACCAAGCTTTGAGACGCCCTGGTAATCCAGAGTTATCCATTTTCACGAGTGAAAATCAGTGCGTGTAGCTGTGATAGATGGTGTGTCCTTTAGAGCATTGCAAAAAGATTTCCCTAGACTTTTAACCAGATTATCGGCCAACGTCAGGATGGCTCTCCCTTCTATTGTGCAATAGTGTTTTACCACCTGGATCTTTTTTATTACCACTGATCTACATTTGTTTGGCTTGAAATTCATTATTGCCCACTCAGTCAGTCTCTCTAAACCGCGTAACAGTCATCTATAGCCTGTAACAGAATGTGTGGTGAATTTAACATTGTACATGTAAGCCCGGGTAGGTGGTTACCTAACTCCGGTGTTGGAAACGGGGTCACAGCATTCCACCTCAGCGGACTTCACGAACAAATTCATCTCGAGAGTAAAAAGTGTGGCTGACAATGTACAGCCTGTAATAATTCCTCTTTCGAGTCTATGCCAGTTTGAAACCACGAAACAGGATGAAACTCTTAGATAGATTTGACTTTAGTAATCCAAGATAAGCTCGCAGATACTACATGACACGTAATGTATCATTAAAGTCTCTTCCACTAGTTTATGCGATATGGACCCATATGCGTTGGCTAAGTCCGACCACGCAACAGCCAGATCCTCGTTATTCCTCCTTGCATCCCTTATTAATTGAGACAAAACTTCTATATGCTCAACGCAGCCAGGTATACCAGGGATTCCACTTTTTTGTACCGCTGTGTCTATAAAACTATTTTTAACAGAAAAGCAGATAACCGTCAGGTGATCACACTAAAATAGTTTGCTTTCTGTACTCAGTAACAAGCTACATCGAAACTGCACGATATTTCTTAAGTTCTCTTCTTTTGGGATCCACACTCCTTCTGCGTATCGCCATTGTTCTGCAACTTTACCTCGCTGCCAAATTACTTTAATGATCTTCCATAATTTCATGAGAAGACCTGGGCAACGCTTCTACACGGAGTAAGGCACGCCTGACATCACTCAGACTTGGCGACGAAGCTGATGTAGCTACAATTACTATCTGTTTGATCTCACTTAAACTTGGCACCCTCGTGTCGAACTCAACTTCTGGGAGGTTGGGTTTAATGAGGCGATCATTAAATCCTAATTCTTCATTCCTTCGTTGGTCTCTAAAAGAGCTTTTCAAAAAGGAATCTACTATGTCTTTCGGGCATGCTAATATTATTATTTCCCAGAAGTCTCCTGGCGAAACCAAACGGGTCGGAGATAAACGAAGCCCTCTTCCTGGTCCGCTCTTTCCTATGGCGACAATGTCCTTCTGCTCTTCGCGTGTTTTTCAGTTTCCTACTTAAAATATCTCTCAACTTCGAAAATGCTGGTCGCTCCTCGTCACAAGCGGCCTTAAATTGTTTCTAGAGGGATTTTTATTACTTCCTTACTTCTCTTCACGCCTATTCTGAGTGTATACTTTATTACTTGTTTTATCAATTTGACCGAAACGCTCTGATCCGTAGTTGAGAATGATAATATTCATAGATTGAAGTCGTCAGTCTATATTACCTGCAGATGAACCTTTGATTATAACATAGACACCTTTATCAAAATCGAGCCAAGCTTTCTTGTTGCTTGCTGGGGCCCATTTAATCCGCTTAGAGACTACTCTGTCTGGCAAGGTCTGAGTCAACACTGGGTGATGCTGCGCGCTGTGGTTTGTCACCGGGATCTGCTTCACCCCCTTCTTGCTTGGTATAACACCTATGCGTTGTGTGTTCTCAGCCACTACTGTACATTTCATCTTGGCCTGGTGTATTTTTAGGCCTCGCAGATTGTTGTACGTTTTTTTGCAGCGGCACACTGAGTCAGAAGTCCTTTGGGCGTTTGCTGTGGTGGTAAACGTTGTATCTGTCCTACCGGGGATCACATTCTCCCCACTCTCGGGATCCCCTGGAAGTATGTCCTTTGTGATCTACTTGTAGCATGAAATGGGAATCTCTTTACAACAAAAAACACGCCATAAGGGGTGCGAACCCTGTAGACTGCGTATAACCGTCTTTCCAGTTTGCCAGCTGTCTTTCCAATTGTCACCGAGTCTTTTTTCAGTCGCAAACCCGACTATTCCTGGTAGTCACTGTCAATAACAGATTAAAAATTATGAAAATACACTTTTAAGTGCCGAATCTAGGTGCGTCGTCAGTGTTGTTGCTCTCATGTCACTAGAAGTTTAGGGTCTAAATAAACAACAGACTTCTTCGTTAGGCGACCGGACCGAATATTCTGAAAACTTTTTTGCGTTGATTATTGACGCCACGCTATGATCAAATTAGTTTTACGAGAACGAGAACAGTGACATATTTTAACTAACACAGCACAATTACGTACTTTGCCTTCATGCAACCACTTTTAAAACTGTTGTAACCTTATTAATCACAATATGATATTCAGTATTATAATTACAACTAAAATTATATATAAGAAATTTATTCAATTATGTCATCAAAATTTCACAGAAATGTCTTCCGAAGAGTGGTTATAATTCCGTGAAGCTCAAAATAGAAATAGGCATAAAATAACTGAATTAATATAATCTGTTTCGTTTTTTTTTTTTAATCGTATCGCCCCGAGCAAGGCGGTAACGCCACTGATGTGCAGGGGACTACATAAGAGTAAACAGATTAGATAGAAGAGAGTGAAGAGAAAGACGAGCCAGTTAGAAGGATGGGAAAACAGGTGTGATGATAGTTGCAAAGGTAGAGAGAAAGGAAAGGATATATATATACAGGGTGGTGAAGAAAGATCTAGAATCAAGTGGTTAAGAGATGAGTATTGACATTGCATTTATATTCCTGAGGGTTGTAGCCGCCAGGAAAGAAAGAATATGAAAGCGAGGTCCACAGGCGGGAAATGCGAGGAAAAAAGCTGCAGGAGTAGAATTGTTGTCTGCCTTTGGTTGATCTAACTGTGAATAGGTTAGACCCAGTTGCCAGTTTGGTTGTACGAGTAAACACCTGTTGCAGTGGCACCAGGGACTTAAGTTCGTTGGAGCAGAAGCCAGGAAAGACAAAGGGAAGCCATATCCCGTCGATGAGGAAGTGGCTAGAGTCAAGCCACCAAGTCGGTACCTATCACATTACAGATTCTTCTTTGGAGCCTGTCAAGAACACTGAGATGAACAGCGGGGGCGCCTGACTATATATGCCAGCAGTACTCCATGCACGGACGATTGGTTGATTTGTATATAAGCAGGATGTATTCAGGCGGGAAAAACATCTTGGCCAGACACAGTGACCCAACCTTCCTAGCAGTGGATTTAGCTATTGACTCAATGTAGTGGTTCCACTTGAGATCGGAAGAGAGGGTAAGGCTGAGGAGGCGCAGTGTATTGCCCTCAGGGAGACTCACTTGGTCCATGCTTATGGGAGGCAGGAGAAGTTGCCCGAGATGATTGACAGACAGCAACTTGGTCTTAGACGCATTGAAATTTACAAGCCACTTCTTACCCCAATTCACCACAGAATGTAGATCCCTCTCAAGATCAGCAGCGAGGTTATGTTTGTCCGCCACGTTGGGTTTCTTACTGATGCGGGAGTAAATTGTGGTGTCATCAGCATTGATTCCTACTTAGCATTTGATCTCATCTGGGAGATCATTTATGAAAACAAGGAAAAGCCTCGGGCCTAGGATAGAGCCCTGACGGACGCCAGCGTTTGTACAGTAGAATGTGGAGGCATGCCCATTCAAGACGACCTTCATTATGCGGTTATTTAGAAAAGATTGGATCAGATCAAGCAAGCGTCCGGTAATACCGTAACCTCGTAGCTTGCACAGAGGGCCAGCGTGCTAAACCGTGTCAAAAGCCTTGGAGATGTCCAGAACAACAGTACGAGCCTTGCCGAACTCCCCAAGGGCCTCCGTAATGGTCGTTAGCATGTCGGCCGTGGACCTGGCAAAGCGAAAGCCATACTGCCTGTCAGAGAATAGTTTATGGGCAGTAAGATGTGCAACTATTTCAGCATTATTGCTAATGCACTGCTGCTTTATATCATTATAATTAGAAAGACTGATTGCTTTAAAAACGTTATCTTTACTATTATATATATATATATATATATATATGTGTGTGTGTGTGTGTGTGTGTATGTGTGTGTGAGCTTGCGTGTGTGAGCTTGCGTGTGTGTGTATCTGTGTCTTATTATTCTTCTTCTGTTGATTTCTGACTATATGGATACATACTTGTATACGTAGGTACATAAATAATTGTGATTTCCAAACGAAATCGACAATACACTTGAGTCAAGACAACGTACATCGAAAATTATACTACAGATAAGAACTGAGTTAATCTAAGGATCTAATGATCAAAGCTTTTATATAAAATACTGTGCAAAAGTCAAAGGCTATATTGTTATTAATAAAGTGTTTATTAGTTGTACATTTTTTCATAGATAATACGTTATCTCTACGAATGTCATTTTCATATCTTAATTTCAAAGTCCGTTGCGGGGGTTTGAATGAAAAAGTATTCGTTAACCTACAAAAATGTTTCTATCTTAAACCATTTTCCATAATTTAGATGCAAAGGGAAATAAGTTATCAAAATAATGAAAATTTTAAAGATTTAGCCCGTAAGCTGATTAGATCTTAAAAAAGCCAACCAAAATTGTCTTCAAGATAACTGATGGATGAATGTAACCCGTTCAATTTGGTGTCAGCTGAAACTTTTATATGCATCCTTCGGGAAAGTATATAACTGCTACAAATTTATTACCTAATAAATCCGACTTAACACATATCTATAACCTTTTCAGAAGCCAATACAAAGAACATATACATTTACGAATTATCCCATAGAAAATCGATTTTATATAGATAATTGGCTTACGCATTTTTACCATATGCAGACGTCGTCGAAAACAAAATAGATGCAGCATATTATTTGTTGACCTTCCAGAAGATAGAATAATATTCACAATTGATCCTATTCATGGTCGCCAAAATGCATAAATACGATTTGATTTTGCTTTACCCTTTTAGAGAGTCGTATGTCTTAGCTGGACGCCTCATCCATTTTTAGATGAATTTTCTCATTCTCTCCTCTCTCCTCTGCAACGAAAGAAAGAACATTACATAGAGCTACAAGTTTACTGCTTAGACATTAAAAACCATCCGACACACATCTGATTCTATCACTCTCTCTTTCATTTTCATTTTTTCTTCCTCAACTGGCTGCAAACAAAAGATAGAGAAGAACAAAGATTCAACATAAAAAACGTTTAATACAAGCATGCACGTATTAAAAACATCAACTAAACTGAACTTCAAAAACATTTTTTCTTGAATTCAAGAAAATTGATCTTTTAAAAAATATTATTTCGATAAAACATTTTGATGAACTTTTCACGGTATAATACAATTCTTATGAATAACAAAACTGATGTTACATTTAGATAAATAAATCTCATTTTATTATTATAAAAAAAAAACTTTTTTACCCTTTAATGTTTATTCAACCTTCCGGTCATATTTGGTACAAAACCAGTTTAACAAACATGAACAATGCGCCCCACACCGTGAACACAAGATTGTCTAATTAAGTCAAATTTTTAGAAAGTGTGTAGTATGAGGTCATGTTGAAATGAACTCTTTACTTACAATATATAATTTTGTTCTTCGCTAAAGTATGTCAATATCCCTAATCATGAACAAAGAATGAATAGTGGAAAAACACCCGAAAATGTAGAAAAATGAAGATAATTTGGTTTAACCCTCCTTATTGTGAGCTAACTAATATAAATATTGGTACGTATTCAGTTACTCTTGCGCCTCAAATATAGATGATATAATTAATTCCCATAATAGGCATATTTTAATGAACCTAAATAATACCGACATTAAATCCTGAATTGTTGATAAATGTAATTGCAATTCTGTGGATAGCTGCCCGGTGCAGGGCAAATGTAAATCCACCCATGTAATTTATGAAGCCCGTATTTCTCCATCTAACAACAAAGACAATTACCGGACTTATATTGGCATGTCCGCGGGCCCTTTCAAACAGAGACTTTACAACCACAAGTACTCGTTTTCGAACCCTAACCAAAGATTCCAGACGGCATTATCACGTAGATTCTGGAAAATGAAGGAGGAAGGGCAGGACCCTATAATCAGCTGGAAATTAATAGGCTCAGTTTGTACCCCTAAAAATTTTCGTGATAGGTGTCGTCTATGTTTATTGGAGATTCTGATTTTGAAGTATGCTCATCAGGAGTGACTTTTGAATCTTAGGAAGGAATTCATTGTGCCGTCATAGGGCGGATTTCAAAATTTAATTATTAAGTTTAAATTTTAAATTTTAATTTTTAAATTTTTAAATTTTTAATTCTTCTTTTTATAATTTTTATGTATATGTGTATGTTTGTGTGTGGATGTGCATATTTGTATATATGTGTGTATATATGTATAGATGTATGTGCGTATATATGTATTTATGTGTGAAAAAAATTTTTTTAGCGATTTAAATGCTCTTTTTTATAATATTCATTAATTTTTATATATTTTTATATATATGTGTGTGGGTGCATATGTATAATGTATATATATATATATGTGTGTGTGTGTGTGTGTGTGTGTGTATGTATATGTGTGCATGTGAATTTTTCGTATATAAGTGTGTACACATATATATGTGTGAATGCGCATGTATGTGTTTATACGTATATAAGTGTGTATGAAATTGAATGTATGTGTGTGTATGTGTATGTATGTATATATGTATTCATAATCGTAGAATTGTGTGTGTGTGTATATGTATGTATGTATGTATATGTGTACTTCTATATGTATGTATAATTGTAAATGAAATTTGTTTTTTTTTACCTAGCGATGTCTTTATTTAGTTTAATTCAAATGACCTAATTTTTTTAAAAAAAATCATTTTAAATCCTATATCTTTTTATTCCCTTTAAAAATAATTATGCCTTTTTAAGTTAAGACCATTTTCTAATACTTCAACGTTTTTGGGAAGTTAGGTTTTTAAATATGTTCAAATATTAATTATGTAAGATATAAAAAAATTTTTCTTTCTTTTCTTTTCTTTTTTCCTCCCTTCCTTCCTTTATCTCTCTTATTTCCCACCTTTTTTTCGTGTTCCTTACCTTACATCAATTCAACACGGCCGTCTGTTAATTTTTAGTTACAATTCTCTTTCCTTCTTTTGCGAACCCAGACGATGTCTATTTTTTCTTTTCTTGTTTATTTGATGTTATTTTGTTTTATCTTTTTCTTTTTTTCTTTTCTTTTTTCTTTTTCTTTTGTATTTTCTTTTTAATTTCTTTGCAAATCTATTTAAAAAGGAAAATTAGACTGATTTTTCTCCAGTTTCTGAAAGGATTTTTCTGTTGCTGAGGTGATGTGTTATCCCCTGTGGGGATCTTCATATCGAAATAGTCATTCAACATCATTGAATTAATCCTTTTTTAATTTATATATATATATATATGCATATATATATATATATATATATATATATATATATATATATATATATATATATATATATATATTTTAGAACATGTACATAATTCTTTTATATATCCACTATAAATGGTACATTTGTTTCGACATTGAAACTTAGAAACATTGAAATGTATCATTAGGTGGTGTGGCTAGGAATGGAAAGCCGCTTTTCTTATATTTGGTCAGTTGTGTGTGGGATGTTGGTGGGGGATAGTGATAAGGGAACAAGTCTCGTGGTTGGACCGTCAGAATTTTGAAGAAAGTGAGTAGTTAATATGATTGATTAATGAGAGTCTTTGATTTCTAGACAGATTTCCCATAGCAAAAAAATTTCGGGGACGAAAACACTAGACAGATTTCCCATTAGCAGTTAAAATGTAAGTTTTTATTATCTTGCGACTAGACTATATACTTTGGATTTCTTAGAAGAGCTGGTAGTTGGTGGGATGCTTATTTTGTGCAGAATATTTTTGTATTTAAGCAGAGTCTTTATAATTAATGTAAATTTGTATATTTAATTTCAATTTTGGATTTAGGAAATAGATTTTTCCTATTAAGTTTTGAATTTTAATTAGATCACAGTTTGGAAAACAATTTCTTTCTATTAAATTTTCAATTTTTAATTTCCTTTTTTATACTTGAACCTCTGTAACTGTAGAAACCCTAACTAATGCCCCATGATATTCACAGCTCTATATATTATATATCGAGCACTGTTTTAAATTAATGTTTTGGACGTTGCAAAAATTCTTTCTTCGTTCTGTATTCACTCGGATATATATATATATATATATATATATATATATATATATATATATATATATATGCATGCACGCACACACATATAAAGTATACTAAAAGTTATTGGTCAGATTTATATTAGATTTAGAGGAAACCTGTAAACAGTTGTATTAGAAAGTGCTTTTAGTAACAGAATACAAATAGCCAGACAAAACCGAAAATTTCAAAACTATGATAGCATAATCGGATGATTTCTCTAACTTATAGTTATGAATTAATTGTGCATTGTGTCACGGACATTTTTATGTTTCGAGATATATTCTCTTCATCAGGCAATGTTTGATGTTGGTTGTACAGATGATTTACATTTAAATACAAAAACCTTCGGTTTGCTGTGTATGTATATGGGAAGATATAACATTTACATGTGAGTTTATTTTAACTAATCAGAGTAAAGATTTATTTTGGAATTTGCCCCAAAAGAATACATACTAACTCACATTTTCTCATTTTTTTCTCCTTTTTCCCTTCTCTCACCTTACCTTTCTTCTTTTCCGTCCCTTACAGTCAAGATGTCAACCTGTCTTTAACCTAATCTTAATATTTTCCTTTTCTGCTTAGTTTTATTGTCTTCGATGTGATATGCCCATTTAGTATCAAGTCTGTCCTTTTCACTTTCTTATCATTTTTGTTCCCCTAGCTGTAATTTTCTCGAAATCTTTGATTTATAAGTAACATTTTTGTTCTTCCTTTTTTCTCTGATTTACTTCCCTCAATCCTTATACTATCCTTATGCCATCTTTCTAATATCTATTTATTTGTTGTACCACTTTTTTTAATAAAAATAAAAAAATTTTATATGAATAAATTTATGTTTGAATTTACTTTATTTTGATAGGCTGTCAGTAATTATTTTTCTTAAGTACTTGTTGGTTATATGCATGTTATTTCATTTAAATTTTACCCATTTTTTAATGCGAACATTTTGCAATGTCTACATATGACATTTATCTCATTGCGTTTATTTAATAGATTTTTATTCTTAAGTGATTATATACATATGTATACATATACACACACTTGTATATATATAATCTTTGGTTATAATTAGTACACAGTTGTATTAAAAATTGTTCAATACAATTATATTGTAGAACTTTTGAATATTATTAATTTCAAAATGAGTTATTTTTGCGACTTAGGTTTCAAATTTTCCGTATTTTCAGACGATTTAGAATAACTGATTTTACCATTTTTTAAACTCTCGAACAGGGATTTTTACAGAACGCGCGACTGGAATTTTTAAACAACAGAAAAATTTTCAAAATTTGGGAAGAGTTATTTAAGGATTTTAGAACACTTTGATCCATTTTTGTATGATCCTAGTAAATATTTATGGTATGATTACATTTGGACATAATTTCTTATCTTTCATTTAGTAATTTTATAATTCGAAGTAAATTAATTATACCCAAAAAGTATAAGTAAAAACCAAGAAACGTCAAATAAATCTTTTAAATTAATGAATAAAATCTTGCCAAAAACCTCAGAATTAAACAAAACATTCAATAGGAATTCCGTCATATTAAGTTATAGCTATACTAGTAATATAGACAATTACATAAAAAAACAAAACTAAAGAAACATAAAATTAAGGTCCAAAATAACATAATTGATAAGGAATGTAACTATTGGGGCAAAAATAAACTTTGTAATACAGAAAAGTTTATTTCAAAGCAGAGATGCATGACAATGGTCAAAGTAAAATAATTTTGAATCTACCAAAGGCTGCTTTAAAATTAGATGGAATAATCATAAATCTACCTTTAAACTGAAAAGCCTCAAATATTGTACCAAACTGGTTAGTCATGTGTGGAAATTAACCTGAAATATAGAAAAAACCCTGATACAACTTGGAGCTTGATGAAAATAGACAAACTATACAACGGTGGTATACAGATTCTTCTAGGAGGAAAAAATACCTTTTATGTTGTTCCCAGGAAGAAAAAATATATTTGTGCATATAATATATATATATATATATATATATATATGTGTGTGTGTGTGTGTGTGTGTGTGTGTGTGTGTGTGTGTGTGTGTGTGTGTGTATGTGTGTGTGTGTGTGTTTATATATATATATATATATATATATTACTATTACTACTAAATATTTTTAATATATTTTATATATGTATTATATGTTTTTAATATATATATATATATATATATATATAAGACAAATTAAGGCAGACACGTTATTTCATTGTAACTCGGATGTATAGGCCTATTTTAGGCGAACCTTCATTAGCTTCCGTCTTTATTGTTCAATAACGACGGAAGCTGATGAAGGTTTGCCTGAAATGGGCCATACTTTCGATTTACCATGAAATAACGTGTATGCCTTAGTTTTTCTTATATATGGTCTATATGTATTTATATACATATATATTTAGAGCTCTTAACTCCCTACCTACATTCACTTACATATCATATTACCAATATTACCAATAATTGATCGTTTTCATCATTTATTTTTCATTTCAACTTATCACCAGATGAGAAGCAAACGTAGCTCCGAAACCCGTACATTTTTGTGTAGTGATAGTATATTTTTATAAATCATTGTAACAACCATTACAATATATATATATATATATATATATATATATATATATATATATATATATATATATATATATATATATATATATATATATATACAAGGAATTTATTGACAGTCCCTCAGGTTCTTTCGTCCAACATCTCATCGGAAAAACTCGTTCGAACTAAAAATTAAAAATACCAACGAAAAGGAATAGCAAAAAAAATTTCGGGGAGAAAAACACTTTAAAATAAACATAGATATAAATATATATACTTATAACGGGAGGAGGAGAAATTACGTGTAAGTAATTAGCGAGGGACAGTTAAAATAAAATATATCCCAACAAACTTAGAAGCTTGTCGAAATCCTTCTGCCGGCAAAGAGAAGTTTTCCGTAAAGATATACAGACTGATTCCAAAATCTTTACACGATTTATATGCATAATTTGGAACCACTCTTTTCTATACAACTTGGCACTGGCTATATTCTGTACAAGATTTTGAGCAATAGTCGATTTCATATTTGTAGAGGGAATATACCACATATTAACTATTTTGCCCAGTCGTATTTTAGAAGGTACATGTTGATTAATTCTTGCTTCTAAATGTAAGATTGTCCACCCCACATAACCAGCAGTGCACTGGCAATTATATTTATATACTAAATTACTTAATTTTATGTAGGACAATTAATCCTTACAAAACGACGGAAACGTAAACCTTGTCCGAAAAATACAACGCAAAGCAACAGACGGAAAACAAGCAGAAACCGACTTACTAATCTGCTTAACCAAGCTTTGACTCTTATCCCCAATCCAAGGAACCTTTAAATAAACCAAACACTTAGAAGACCCCAGAACTTTTGGAGAATGAAATTTCCTAGTCTTCTTATTAATAATATAATTAATAAGGGCGTCCGGATAGCCATTACTAAGGAAAATCTCCCTGATATTTTTAAATTCAGAGTCCAGACCAGTGGGAGAACAAATTTTGAGCGCCCTGTACACCAAGGTTTTAATAAGATTAATTTTCTTTGATGTAGGTGCAAACGCACACCAGCTCATATACAGGTCAGTAAAGGTGGGTTTACCATAAATACTTGTACGAAAAACCCATCTATTACGCTCAACAACAACGTCCAAAAAGGGCAAACAATTGTCTTTTTCGCCTCCCGTAGTAAAGGACAAAGCCTTGTGTAAGAAGTTAAGCCTGTTGAAAAAGTTTACGGCTTCACTTTTCTTTGAAAAAGTAGCAAAAATGTCATAAACGTATCTGAAATAAATAAAAGGTTTAGTCACTTTGCTAAAGAACAACAACTTGTAGTAGCCCACTAAATATCAGCTAACGCTGGGATAAGGGGACTACCCTTCTGTACCCCATCCACTTGGCTATACTTGACATTTTCAAACTCTACAAAACTAGTACAATGTGTCAGAAGTTCGACATATACATTCCTAAGAAAAGGAGATAGAGTAATGTCACCCTCATATAACAAGTCTACAGAAATATAAATAGTCTCCCTTATTGGTACGTTAGTAAACAGACTGAAAACATCAAACAAACACAAAAAATCAGTATCAGGGCATAGCTGTATGGCCCGTAAACGTTCAACAAACGAGAACGAATCAGGTATACAATATTTAGTATACAATGTTCGAGCCGGTTGCATAACATGCAAAAGCCATTGATACAAAGAATACTGGGCTGAACTAATCATTCATAGTATGGGTTTCATCGGAACGTCCTTGTTATGAATTTTAGGAAGACCATAAAACCTTGGTCTAAGAGAACCAGGTGGTCTAATCATATCATAGATCTCCTTAGAAAAGTAAACTTTTCTAAACAAACATAGGTTTCTGGATTTTAATTTTGTTTGGATACGTGTTATCACAAGTTTCTACAGGATCAATTTTTAAAAACTTTTCAGGGTCATTCAAAATAATCAACAACTTTTAAGCGAAATCTACTCGATCAAGTAAAACGACACCGCCACCCTTGTCTGGTTTACAGATATAAATATCATTATTAGATTTTAAAGACTTAATACTCTCAAAATCAGTTTTTGACCAAACAAAATCAAACGAGTTAACAAGGAAGTTGCTATAACGATAAGGCAGGTCCTTCAACCTGGACTTCATTGTAACAACATGATCCGGTGAGCGAGGAACATAGTGTACAAAGTGAGAAAACAACACCTCAAATCCTGCCAGTGTCTCCTCTTTATTAACCTTAATCGGGGGAATACAAAATTCCAACCCCATAGACAAAACCGCACTTTCAATTTTCGAAAGGTGGATACTCGAGTAGTTGAAAATGTGCTTACCTTCGGGACTTGAGTCACATCCAAATCTAGAACGAATAAGCGACGCAAGCTGTTTTTCAAATTTAATGGAAACAGGCCGTTTGGAAAATTCATCATCATAAACAGAAAAGAATATTTGCAGAAACTTTCAATTATAGATAAACACCCATGTCTAGAATCAATGTAAAATTCAAGTTGTTTCAATTTTGTCTTGGATAAACGCTGACTCAATTGTTAAACTAGGTCTTACGTTCGAATGAAAAATTTGTTTTGAAATAAATAGTGGTGCTACATCTTGCTCTAAGCAAGAACGTAGAAAAAGAAATAGATAGTCTTAATAACTTAATTTTGCTTCTTAATCTCGATAGACTATTTAGTTCTCTAATTTGTTCATATGTGTACCTCTTCCATGAATATATAAACAAATGTTTGGAAGTACAAAAATTGTATACTATTTTAAATACAAGTAATTTATTGACAATTCCTAAGGACATTTCGTCCAACATCTCATCTTTGTTTTGATTTTCATTGCTGTTCTTTTCGTTTAATTTATATTTCCAACGATTTCTCCTGATGAGATGATAGACGAAGGGCCTTAGGGATTGTCAATAAATTGCTTGTTTTTTAAAATTATATATATATATATATATATATATATATATATATATATATATATATCAAGTACACATGATCCAGTGGGTAAAGGCGTTTGTCAGTTCCAGTGACTTGACCAGAAATTTTGCGAGTTCAATACCTAGCTACAGCAGTGATGAACAAATGACTTAGAAAGCTGTGTTAAATGCTGATAACTACATGCCCTCCGAATTTAGCCTGGCACATGGAATGAAAATCTTATCACCTGAAGAAGGCTGGAGCGTACAATAAAGATGACAACAGTCCGAACAGTGTAAATAATACACACACAGAAACAGAGACAGACACACGCGCGCGCACACACACATACACACACACACATATATATATATATATAGTCATCCGCAGACAGATCTGTTTCGCCGTATCACAGCTCATTAGTACGGTTAGACTCGATTGCTTTTTTACCCAGGATTGAAACCCGACCGACTCTACCCCTGGGCTATGGGCGTTCGTTGGTAGTAGGCAGACATTTTAGCTCATATCATTATACGCGCCCAATATCAAGAGCGCGCTATTGTTGATAAGATTTCACAAATAATAGATATGTGATGACTGATATGCAGAAGTAGAAAATTTAACATTTCATTTTTTTTTTAACTATGAATAAAATCTAATGAATGATAAATGAACTTTTCGAAATAATGATGTGGAGGATGTATATAATATAAAGAAAAATAGAAATGTTTAAAGAAGAAATGGTTATAGATTGGACATTTTGTAACACAGATGCAGAAGCCGGACAATTTTGTTTTTATTGTAAGACAGAAACATCCACTCCACCGGTGCATAAACTCTAGATTAGAAATGATAATAAAAATCAAAATTAACATGATTCGTAAATACTGCAATGAATACATTGAGTGCTTCTTCCATGGTGGCAGTAGAGAGAAATCTATTATATATGAAAAAATTAAATCTGGCGTAAGGAGAACAATAGCCTGCTGATAAGGCAATAATTTGTGATTGTTATAGAGATATAAGCAGCTTTAGATGATTGTTGAGTTGATAAAATTACTTCTGTGATACGGGAAATATACAACAATGTCCAAATATAAACATTCTATCACAATTTTTAATCATTCTAAATAAGGGATATTTATTTCGTTTAAAATTTCTCCTTTCCTTTAGAATCCTCTTAAAAACCTGAACTGTTATGGCAAAGCTAATACTTACAGACATCAAACAATTTAATAGAATTTGTTGCTTAAATTTTTCTCATAAAAGTTAAAGATTTAAAAAAAATAATCAGAATTAAAATTCGTTTGAAATGTGATCTATTGGAAGACTATCAGCCCTGCTCAATCCTGTCATTCACTTCCTCACGCTCGTGATGAAGGTTCCAGTACACAAAAGAATTAGTTACTGAAAAACTGTAGTGCGAGATAGTGATAAGGATTTTTCATTCGTTCAGGAAATAAGTAATTTTAGAGTAAGAGTTAGTAGTCTCGACGCAGCGACCATATTCCATCTCATTTTTGTCATCTCATTATCTCGGTTTTACCTCGATTATGCAATACCTCTCCTATCAAAATCATTATCACAATGGAAAATTTATGAGAGGCTGTTACCACTTTTCAGGATTTACATAAAATTTTCTTATCTCATTTTGTATGTTGATTACAATGTCTGAGTTGAAAGATAACGTTCCAAAATATTTACAGACATATCTTTTTCTCATACTTTCCTTGAGATTCTCTTTCTTTAATGTACCTAAAAATATCTACCAAATATAAATATCCTTTTCATATTATTTTTACAGGTAATTCACATGAAACTCTCTGTCAATTTTAAATCAGTATTTATACCCGTTCTTAATGTACCTTTATCTGTTCTTTCGAGTGTTGCCATTTTGACTAATTTGAGCTAAACCAGGCTTATCATCTTTGAAATTTACATCTCTTTCTTACTCCATTCCTTTCTTTTTCCTTTATTGGGTTTCATATGACACCATGAAGACGGTCATCTTTCATGCTAATTCCACTTTTACTGCAAGATTCCATCCAACTTTGAATGTAATTCTCTTGACAGATTCTTACAAGCCCACGTTTTCTCGCGAGTGAACAAAAACTCTTATAGGATCATTCACCCTTTAATATTGCTTTTTCTACAGCTTATAAATGATTCTGTTTTATCACTCTGCTTTGATGCATTATTTAGATTAAATTGGCAATGAATCAGTTTTGTTCTCGGTTAATGACTTATAAATATTTAAAATTAGAAGATAGACCACTGTTTGTTAAACAACTTCACATTGCAAAATTAAGAGACGTTTGAGAAAAGAATTGTTACTTTGAATGTACTTAACTTTTATAAACATAATAAATAACGATTAAACAATTATTGCGTCAATTCAATCTCCAAAACCATTCATTGTCTAGCTATAATTGCTGGATGATACTTGTCTTTCCCCCCCACATTTTAAACATAGATTAAATTAAAAACAATAGAAACCATTGATTTCTTTTTTTATAACAATCAACGTTTTGTTGATTATTCAAAGCCGAAACATATGTGGGGATGTAAGAATTATGTTTCTTGCGCATGAATATTACATTAAAGATTTTGGAGAACAACTATTTTTTCAGATAAATGTCTAGTTATTTAACGAATAGTTGTGGGGATGGATTCATGCCTTCCTCAAGGTTATTTGCGCGTAAATGAATGTAACAAAACCAACTGAAATTTGAACGCTACTCTCTGATTTCTGACTCCGATGAGCTATCTATTACACCAGACGATCATGGCAAGTAATGAAAAGAGAATCAAGACTGTCGTTGTAACGGAATCAAATTGCTATTGATCATCTCCCGCTTTCATCCTGTTTTTCTCTTCAAATGTAACAGAAATGAGAATAATTGAGGATGAAGAAATCTGCACAAGATACATGTTCGTCTAAAGAATACACCTTGAATGACCAGTAGTTGTAATACAAAATATAAATAAGTTAAAATTGTTTGTTGTCATGACATGGTAAATGCGTAGAAAATTTCTCTATGGAAATTGTTGATAAGAGTTTTCAAATACTAGACATGTGATGACTGATATGCACGAGTTGAAAATTTAAAATTAAAGTTTGTTTTAACTATGAATAAGATTTAACTTACTAAAAAAAACAGTTCGCTCATTATTTTTAGAAAGTACTGAAAGTGTTTTAGTAAAAGACGTTTTGTTAATATATAATTACAAAGACGTCTGTGTTTAGTAAACGTTTGATTAGCTTGACCACAATAAATATATGAAGTTGTTTTTGAAAAAAACTATGAAAAGTGAAAAGTGACGTTTGGTGAGTTGTTGAGATGGAAACAAATCTGATTACAATATTTACATTATTCGAATTATTGTCCCCATCTTTACTGTCATGTTTACGACGTTTCTGTCGTTGTGCGCTCAGGCCTTCTTTAGGTGCTAGGGATGTCAAAACTTTTGAAACATTCCGAAATTATCGAAAGTCTTAGCAACTGAAGATGGCCGAAGCGTACAACAGCTGAAACGTCGTAGATATGTCAGTAAAGATGAGGAAAATAGTTCGAACAATGTAAATAGTGTAACTACTACATCATCTCAGAAGTATAGACAACATCTGATTACATTTATTTACTCACTACTTTTATGCTAAAAGAGTTTCCATAAACAATTCTTTTATTTTTCATGCTGGTTCTAAATGGATGATATTAATTTTATTTGACCAGTGCCATATCTTGTCGTATCAGTTTAGAATATCTAAAACACTGGAGCCTAATTTTAAAAAATAATAGTTTTCTTCATAGTTTTCACATGGGTACAAGACATACCTTACTACTAATTTAAAACTACTCGGGTAAGAGGTTAGTTGTCCGTGTAGCAGTATACCAGTATTAGAAACCCAGGAAATATATCATTTTTTTGTCTTTGCTTCTAATTCAATTTTTTAAGAGAGTCTTATTTGTGGGAATGTTTTCTTTTAAAAATACATTAAAATCTCACAATGGGCTGAAAGAAAAACAGTTATTTTCGCAATTCCATCTACCGCAGCAAGGCAATTTGACTATTATTTTGGAAATATGTAGTAAGAAGTACGCTTTATAACACCTATGAAGACTTAAAATCACTATAATAAAGAAACATAAACAAGCTTAGGTGTGGCGCCTCGCGTCGCTGGTCGTTGATGGCGTCGATTCAGTAGCTGGTCCTCGAATTGATTCTTCCAACAGTGATCTTTCTTTCCCACGTTGTGAAATTTGATCTCAAGAAAGTCACGTAGAATGCTAGATGTCTCTTTGCCAAGTCAAACCAAGCTGGATGCGTGCTCACGATTAGGTAAACGAAATGGCACAAAAATAAATAGAATGATGCCTGAATAAGTTGTAGAAAGTCTTTATATAAAAAAAAAATAGGTAAAACAATAACCAACGTTCATGTTATTATTAAGATGATAGATCAAAATATTTTTAATTATTTTTTTATTATTACAAATCTTTCTAACACGTTCGAAATTTTCGTATAAATCTTGTTTTTATCGTCCGTGAGTGACGCACTTTTTATGGCAAACGTAATATTACGCTAGTCACTTTTTTTTACAGGTGAAGAAACATTAATTTTGAAATTCTCGCAAATAATGATCAGATCTTGTTGAAAAATTCAAGACTATTCATAAAACTCTGCAGTCAATTTTTAAATAATTATTTTTAGAAAATCTTGGTAAGAATATATTTTTCAAAAAATATTTTTTTTACATATGTTACTCCCCATCAATTAATTTCTAGAAATTCGCGAGAGTTCTTCATATACCTATTATTAATTAAATTCAGAAGCCGTTAGAGAATGCTAAGCAAAGGATTTTTTCTAAATTAGCTTTTTTCAGAAAATCTAGTCTAAATTGTAAAAAAAAAACTATACTAATTTTTTATTTAGATAAAATTTTAATTGGCTTTATAAACAATATATATTAAGGCTATCATAGTTTGAAAAGTAAAACGGTGTCGAAATTGAGGAATCTTCTATATTTGTGTCAACATTGCTACGTCTGTCTTCATGAGTAAATGCAAGAAAAGATTTCAGTATCACCCAAGATAAAAAGTAGGATCTGATTTCCGATAAAGAGTAGCTGAAAATAAAGCATTGTTACATGTCTGTGCATCCGTATATTCCTGGTTTAGTTGCACAAAGAGTGTTACTGTTAGTTGGCTATTTCTGTCTGTAAGCTTTGTTCGATTTTCCTTTGTCTATTTTTCTTTTTGGTCATCCACCATCATTCCGTGCGTATTTCACCGTTTCCGTCATTGAAAGTATTAAACGATTCTCGTGCTTTCATCTCTTAACATTTTCTCGCTCCCCGCAACATTTTTCGCAAATACCAGATCCGCCATTTTAAATCTATTTCTAAAATTTTTCTTGTGGCTTTTGTAAAAACATGAAAAAAACAAAACAAAAAGAACAAACAAACAAACAAAAAAAAAACAAAAACAAAAAACAGAAAATGTTTTTTAAGCCTTGAATGAATACTCCCTTTTGGTGTTAATTCTGAATAATCTTTGCTCCAAAAATAATCTAAAAACAGCCAACAAATAAATTATAAAATATTAAACTTCATATTTTTGCTGTTTTAGTTTATTTTTAAGACGAAAGGAAGAAAAAAGAAAATACGACTTTATTTCATTTTTCCTTCTCTCGTCTTCATTTCATATTTTTTCTAGGTCTAATTTCTGGATTTTCAATTTTCCCAATGGCCTTCGACATTAGCAAAAAAAAAAAAAGGGGAGAAAGAAAAACTTAAAAGGAGTTATATGTACAGTGCTTATCATAATATATTGAAATCATGTGCAAAATACATAAGTACAGACATTCACACGCGCATACATATGTATATCTGTTTATATATAATTGTATGTATGCATATATGTAACACTCGTACTTTATAGCAGATATCGAACCTAACAGCGATTTCTTTCAATATCGCTATTAACTTGAGAAAAGTCGAGGTAAGAGGCTTCTTTGAATGTTTAGAAGTTTTAATTTTTTTTATGAAAGAGAGTTTATGATATGATATTTGTTATTAATTTACATTTTTTCTTTCGTTCCCATTTCCAAACAGCCATCATCTCCACCGCAAAGAGAGAAAAAGATATGATGTAATTAAAAAGTATCAGTTTTCTCTCAAGCCAGCCGTACTTCTTAGCTGATATCGAACCTAATAGAGATTATTTATTTTTTTAAATATCGCTATTAACGCGAGAAAACTCGAAGTAAGGTTTCTTTGAATTTAAGGAAAAAAAAATTAGAACCTCCACTTTTTTCTATAAATCAGACTTTAGCGAATTTAACTACTATTTCAGAAAATAGTTTAAAAATTTAATTTCTTTTTGCTCAGATAGGTAGCAATTCAAACTTATACAAAGATAAAACTTTATTGTTACCTCATTTTAACAGATATATTTATCATAATTACACAAAAATTTTCTTGATATACTAATGAGTTACAATTATTGAATAAAATCGCCATTAGCTTCAATGACGGACCCAGTCGACATTGAAATCTACTGTATCTCTTTTGGACGGTCAGTCAGTTAAGTGTCATACGTGATACACGCTTGGGCGATCATGTCTCGAAAGAGACATGACTGACTGGGCAGAAGATTATCCCGCAGTAGGTTGCCATTGCTTTCTGCGGTAGACTGGTTGCCGACCAAGGCTATAGAACCCAATCTGTCCTGCTATTTAACGCATAACTGGAAGGAAGAGACGGATTAATACCTTTCCCAAGGGTATTTGCGCGTAAGTGAATACAATGGATTCAACTGGAATTCGAACTCGGCTACCCGGTTTCTCGTTCCGAGCCGATATCCACTGTACCACAACGCACATCTTTTGGACGGTATACTTGTTTAAATTGGTGAATGCTGCCATAAACTTTGCCTAGTTTTGTTAATCCCTCACTTAACTGCGCACTATACATAATAATCATGTTGGTAACAGTCTGGAGAGTTAGATGACCTGGTGTCAAGGGTGATTTGACCATAAAAATTGTTTGACAGTCATGACTGGGTCCTCGTGGTTGTGGGGCATAGTGCAGAGTCCTGTTGCAAGGTATAGGGTCTTTAAGCAGCCATTCTTTTGACTCAGAATAGGCACTTAATGTAGGTTTCGTGTTGATTCTGTTGCCCTAACCAACAAATTTGGGAATTCGTTTCTTTTCAGAACATTTCATAGGGATATTTCTGGGCTACTCTGCCTTCGTAATCACCATTAATCTTATCTAACTCTTTCCGAATCGGCTGCACTGTCCTCAGTTCTACAGTCAAACATTCTGAATTTTTTGTATAGGCGGTTCCGGTGCGAATGCTAGGTAGCACGGCATACCTTTTCCAAATTTCTGTCTGAGTGGATTGCGTCATGGTGCTCATTTTCTCACAGACGGCGTCCAACTGACCCTACTATACTGTGCAATTGACAAAATCAAAAACAATCAAGCGCTTCGCGAAATTAAAAATATAATATAGGGACAATTTACCAATTGCACTTTATATATTATATATGCGAGTGTGATGAATGCCGTCAACCGTGATGCCGGCAATTCATTTAGGAAGCGGTAAACTATCATAAAAGACCAAATGGATAGATAAATGACAACTGAGCTAATTTGCTCTATTTAGGAGAAGGAAACTGATATATATCCAATCACTTTGACCTCACGGGATTTCTTAATAATATAATTGAATACGGCATGTTCCATCATGCGAGTTACTAAGGGACGTATTCCTTGGTGACACACTAAGCCGAGGTTAAAATAAATATGCTAGACCTAGGGAAAAGTCTATTCAGCCACAATCTGTCAACAAGTAAAACAAATCAGCTATAAATCTAAACTTTTTTCCAATGTAAAATAGGACAAATAAATATACAGTCAGGATTAAATGATTTTAAGACGCATTTTATTTTAGAACAATGCAAAAATCTTCATATCGTCTGTATGCATGAAGTGAATCGATTTGGAAGTAACTCCGTTTCAAATTTTGGATCTGACTTCTATTGCACTAAGTGCTAACTTTGTTTAACTCTCTGCATTCGGGCAGAGGAACCCAGAAGAGCCATGCCTAAGGGCAGTGTCTCGTTTCACCTAAACAGACAAGTACCCGACACCGCGTATGCGGATGCATGGAAAATTTTCCCGAGCATACGCGTTTTGAATGTCCAACATAAGAACCGGCCTTGTGTCACATCTCACCTTGTACGGGCGCTCGAGTAAAAACCGAGCTGACCCAAAGGAGCAAAGACAGCATGGATTTCAAAATTCAATACATTCTCTGTTCAGATATTACAATAGGAAATATCTTACACAAGTAAAGAAGAGTGGTGACTGCCGTTAAAGTTGTTCATGGTTGTAAAATCCGAGGGATATCAGCTAATTGAAAAATATTGTTTCCGAAAAGAGAAGTTCAGCAGAGCTTTAACTAAGTTTTGTATACTAAAAAAAAATAGTAGAGAACTACGCATTAATGAGGATTTTATTGCTACCTTGGTATTTTAAAGTTACAAAAATACCTTTTGAAACAGAAGTCTCAAACAACAATGGGGTCTCTTTATTAAAGTTTTTTTGTTCAAAAAGATATTTCATCCGAAACACATGGCCGATCATTCCGTAAAATGTAGGATTGTATGACATAGTCCAGATAGCGTAACCAAAGTGATTATAGATTTCAGCATAGCTAAGGCAATTTGTGATAGATGTTAGCGTACACAACTCGGTTGAATTTGATCGCAGACACCTTGTAACAAAACTGAAAACAGGTGATGACAAAATAACTCATTTCCGCTGACATAAACCACAAAAGACAACTAGATATAAAATCCAAGTGCTTAAAAATGAAAGTGTAAAAGCAAACTTCAGGTAATAATGAATATGTAAAAGCAGTGATAAATCGACTTCCCTAAATCTTGATCAAAACAACATAGAATGATCAAATAATGTTATCGTACCTTTACGGGAACGCCTAGATGGAGAAAAGATATTCAAAACCAGATTTGAAAAGGCTGATATAAGAAACAGACAACCAGGGAAGGAAACTGGAAAAGAGAATTGTAAAAAATAAAAAATAAATTTTTCAGATAGAGTTATGACTAAGAAAACAATATGGCCGGAAGATTAGAAACCAAATTGATGAAGCCAAACAGTAGAGATGTTGTGTTGAAATATGGAGAGAAGCAAAAATCACGATAGCATATAATCGAAACTAAATCAGAAGAACTGTCTAGGTCTCTAAAAAAAGAAATTGCCATATTTCAACACAGGCTACATTAAGATGATATATACAGAAATAGATCATGCACCAATGTACATTCGATCAATATAATATATGTCTTCAAGCGTAAATGATGGACTTAGGGATGATGAAGTAAAGAAAGTTATGAAAAGCTAAACATTAACAAAGCATAACTTTACATTGGGGTTAAACTTTGAAAATAATTAACCCCCACCTTGGATTTTAAAAAACAAATTTCTTAATTTCATGGATGATGTCTGAAATGAGATATGCATCCCAAAGCTCCGGGATATATTGTGCATTAATTTATTATGAAAACAAAAAGGTATCCCTCACACATACAGAGAAATCATAAGTGAATCCATTATGGTGAGTAGTATTATATTGTATTAACAAGGCTCTTACAATTCTAAAATATCACCTCACAGCACTATTTTGCGTTCTTTTAATCCGTTTAATGATGATATATATGCCATCGTTATGTTACATATATATATATATATATATATATATATATATACTGATATATTTTTAATTTATTTGTATGAACATTATTTTAAATGGATACTCATATTTTAGTAGATATTCTGTTTTTTTATATAATTAAGCAGTATATTATATATCGGGCTAAATATTCCATAAATTTTGTTTGATAAATATGCATCCTCCAGCAGGATTCGAACCTGGAACTCATGTATACCGAGAAGAAGACGCCCGTTGATCTAGCGTGTCTTAACCGCTCGACTACAAAAGCATTTGCATATATATTGCCGAATATAACAATATAACAAAGTTATATTGCTATATTCGGCTTCTCGGTCAATGAAAGAAAATATATATTAACATTATTTTTCTATGTGCTGTGTCTTATCAGGATGTTGGCGGTTATGGTTCTCAACAATTTTCTTGTCTTTATAGCGCTTAGATTCAATTTTTGGTATCTCTCATAAACCATATTCTACCATTCATTTAGAGAAGCTCGTTAGTTAAGCTATTTTCCAAGTTCGCTTTCCTCATTTTATGCCTTCAAATTTCAGCTGTCTTTTTTAATGTTATGCATAAGTATCCTTTTTACTTCAATTTTCGCTAAAGCTTTGCCTTTGGTCACAATTTCAGTCCACTCTATTTTGGGTATCTTTCTGCAGAAGCATATTTCTATTGCTTAAGTATTTTAATCTATGATGAGATTGCCCAGCATTCAGTACTATACAGGAGGACCAATATTATATCACAGTAAAATATTTTTTTTTGTTTATAGCAAAAATATCGTGTTTCTTAATACTTTGCTTTGCTTTTTGAAGACATTTTTTACAATTCAAATGCCACTTCTGATTTCGGCATCGCACTTCCTGTCCTCTGTTACAACAATTGCCATATATTTAAATAGTTATCCTGTCTTGATGTTGGTATCTAATTTGTAATTTGAATGTTGGACTATGATTTTTTACTGACAACCATACACTACACAATTAATGTTTCGTTTCTTCTTCTCACTTTCTTTCACTTCCTTCTGTAGGAGTTCTTCTAGCTCTTTTTCAGTGTCTGCTATCAACACTAATTAATAATACATTTAGCGAATCTCCAATTACTTTTTTACATTAAGTTTTACCTTGTACAAGTCCCGGTGGCCACTCGAGGTAAGTGAGTTACGTTAAGAGTTAGTTTATATAAGTAGAAGATAATGGTTAATTTGAGACTTGAATAGGTTAAGATTGTGGGTATCGAGGAAACAGTCTCTTCCGCGGAGTAATGGTTTACAAGAAGAAACTGTTTGAATAGAATTTCTCCCCGATGGGATACGGAGGGAATGTGGGTGGTTTGCTACAATGTAAGTGACATGGCGGGTCTTAACCGTAAAGGTTAAGCATGGAGAAACAAAGGGATGTAGTTCTTTTGAGCACTTTCCATGGAAGTAGCGACAGAGCAGTGAGAGGATCATCACACCTGGCCTGTGAGAGAGAGGTTGGTGGGTTTGGAAATAATGATTCTCTAAGAAGCCCTCGGTAGTTCCTGACCAAATATAGCAGCACTACTCCATTGTCGGCCTGATCGGGCCCTTGTAAATATAGTGGATAGCATGAGGGATCAGGTAATTACTACAACGGTACAGAGAGCTGATCATTTTACTTAAATCTTTCGCAATGAATTGTAAGTTCCACTTGAGGTCGGGTGTGAATTTGAGGTCCAATATTTTTTCAAGACACGGTAGTGATTGATGTTTCATTTAAATTTGTGATGATTGTAGTTATCAGGGAGGCAATTTAATGGAAGTACTAGAAAAGAAACTGTTGATGTAGAATTGGCGGTTGTATTTAGCAATTTCTGCACTAAATGAGTGTGGCCAAAATGCCAGTCTAGCAGCATGCTTAAATTCATGTAGTCAAATCGCCGGAAAAAGCGTGTCAGAGACATTACTATAAAAATATTTGTAGAAAAAACAGAGGAAAACCACGTGATAGTAACTACAGGAGCAAATATTAACAAAGTGCAAAAATTGGTGCTCTCAGATCGAATATTAAGTGTGCAACTGAGAGTAGAAGATGTCGATATGAACGTTTCTAGAGATCTTGAGGATTTTGTTGTAAGAAAAATGATGCGTTAGTAGTTCATGGGTTTCTGATTTAGAAAAATAAGCTATGAACCTTTTATTCAACAGACATCGGAACCCTCCTGATTCTGAGCTATTTATCGAAAGGTCCTGAAAGGACAACAAATTATTAACATCTCTCGCATCCAGCAACACGTGACTGCGTTACGAAAAACATTCTGAAAAACGAGTTCCAAAAACGTTTCTAATAATAGCAACATCGTCATCCGATGATCATCGCTTCACAAGGGAAATACTTTGAAGACGACACCATGCAAAAGTGACCAAATAGGCAAACTTTGCTTTTACATAGCCATTCCGTAATTATATTGTCATACCTTGTATTTCTAAGGAAATTAGTGGATCTAGTTTTCAAAAATAGTAATCTCAACTTGAAAAAATATTCTAGGTTATTGATTTTTACTTATAAAAATTATAATTATCTTATCCCATCTTAAGAATTGCTGATTTCCAGCGTAGGTTAGGATCATAGCCCCAATTTCCTAGGTGGAGCTGCTTGGATTTCAGCAACAAATTGTTATTTTGCTAGGGGAGATTGTTAACTCTACACCTCACTAGTTTTATATTCAAAGTCATCTTTCTTCTAGACTGCTTTCCTGTCAAGCCTAGAGAGCACTGTTTGTCTTGCTATTTAACCCATAGATTCATTCCTTTTCCCCAGAAGATTTGCGCTAAAGTAAATTTGAACTAGAGATGTTATCTACATCAATTATATGGTCTCGAAGATAATGATAAAATTATACCTGCATTAATTGTATTTCTTTATATTAACTGTATATCTTACCCAAATTTTAGCTGTAAGACATAAAACGCTTTTTCGTTGCCATAATCGATAAATATATTAATACTCTTGTCAAACTTAAATAAATTAAAAAATGTTCTTCCCTCTCTACATTTTCTCACTTATTTTTCTTCTCTTTCTTTTTCTTCTGTATCTTCCCTTCTTCTCTTTCTTTTTCTTCTGTATCTTCCCTTCTTCTCTTTCTATTTCTTTTTCTTGATTTCTCATCTTATTTTGTTCTCTTTTCTTCCCTCTATCTTTCTTTTTTAATATCTTTTTACCTCGTGCCGAAAATTTTCTTTCAAAAAATAAAGGGAAGTGTTGTTTTCATATAAACAAAAAAAAGTTTTTAAGAGAAACGTTTATTACCATCGTTGTTAACTACCTGATGAGAATGCGTTTTATTTAAAAAAAAAAAGAAAAAATTTACCTTTCAGCTTTAAATTCTTTTTATCCTCATAATCGTTTATTTGCCGATTTGTTTTCTTTCTTTTTTTCATTAAATTCTGCTTGTCTTGTAGCTTTCTCAGGCTTTTCAAAGCGATCCTATACATCAAACATTAAGTGGAAGAAGATTGTTATTCTATTGGCGAAGAAAAATGGAGTAAAAGTGGCAGTGAACATCATAAAGAGAGAAAAACTATAAGGCAAGTATCGAAAAGAGCCGGTGTTAAAATTTGATGGATGTTAGAGTAATCATATTTTTTTCTAACAGATTCTTCTTCTTCAGCTTATCTTTTTTTAGGAATCACTATTATTTGTTCCTTTTTTTTTTTACTTACTAGGGATTGTGGTTTACTTGCATATATTTTATGACTACACGAAATAAGTAAACATTAGCGTATGTAGTTTTCTTTATATATATATATATATATATATATATAAACTGTAGCCATTTTATATTTTGAATTTTGCTCATGCACAGTGTTTGTTTTTGATTTTGTCGACTGCACAAAATAATAGGGTCAATTGGGCACCATTAATGAGAAAAAGAGCACCATAACGGATTTCATTCCGCCAGAAATTTGAAAACAGCATTCTGTACTGCTTGACATTCGCACTGGAAACTTCAATATGAACATTTCAGAATGTTTGGGTGTCAATCTGAGGACAATGCAGAGGATCCGGAAAAAGTTTGGATGATGTATCCGGTCAACATCATTGTATTTGGAATATTCAATAGTGATGGCGACGTTATACCTCCATTCATCTTCCCACAGGGCCTCAGACTTAACACGAAGGCCTACATCATGTGCCAGATTGAAACTTCCTTAATTATTATGTGTGGCGCGCAATTGAACGAGAAACCAACAAAATTCTTTGTAAAATCAAAAATGAATTAGAGGCAAAGGTTATGCCATCATTCACCAACTTATACAAGGAAACCGTCAAGAAGAGTTGCAGTAAATTTTGAAATCGTTTGGAAGTTGTGGTTGAAAACAATGACGATTTTATTGAATAAATTTAATCTTTAGTATTTCAAGATATTTTTGTTTAATTTTAGTGAATATATCCGTTAAAATGAGATGTCAGAGTTATTTTAACTTTTACGTAATTTAGACGTAAATTTATTTATGGCACCCTGTATACACTTCGGTTCAAAAGTTTGAAGCCAGTCCCAGAATTAGCATAAGATGAACTTGACAGAAGAGTAAAACCTTTCTATCCAAAAAATGAAAAATTGAAAAAAAAGAATTGAATCAATTATCAATCTTATATTTGAGGAAACTTTTGCAATGAATGTTATACATTTGTTTGCAATAATCAAGGCTAAATGAGGATATTTTGGCGAGGACAAAATTTAATCATAAAAAGGTCTTCTTCTCTTAAAAAAATTCTAATAAAAGATCATGTCTCGCTTTTTTAACCTTGTATAATCTTCTCTTATTTAAAGTACAAAGCAACTAATTTTGGGGCCAATTTTAAAAATTACCAGGGATTCCTAAAACCTTTGAACTGTAGTGTATACATATTATATATTAATAAATTTCATGACCAACGCAATCTTCTGGTGCTGAGTTATGACTGACCGTTACATAATTTATATGTTAATACCTCTGTTGTATTGTATCAAGCATAAGTTAATTAGTACCAACACTGATATTATATATGCATATGTATATATACCAAGTCTGTCTGAAAAATAACAGGACTGTTGTCAGAAAAAATTATTTCAATTCTAAACAACAATTTACATAGTTTCCCTATGAAAGTAATCCCCTCAAGTCTGACGCATGTTTCTATCCTTCTCTCTCACGCTTTTATGCACTACTGGACGGATTCTTGTTGAATGCCTCTGTCACTACGGCCTTTAAGATCGCCTCCATGCCTTCAACATTGGCCACCTTGATGATCAACTTGAGCCTGAGAAAAAGAAAAAGTCCCACGGAGCAAGATCAGGAGAATAAGGAGGATGTTTCAGTCCGGAGATGTCCTTCTTGGTCAGGAATTGACTGATGCCCAGGTAACTCGTAGCAGTTGCATATTCATGGTGAAGCTGCAACAATTTGTCCTGCTACAAACAAAATATGAAAGAAATTTCTATGGTTGAAGAAAGCTAATATTACAGTTATATAATTCCAAGATATCATCCTTCTTTCGTCCATAGTCCACGCAGCACACCCAGTCCTGGTATTTTTAACACAGACCTCGTACACAGCCGGGCGCGCGTGTACGTGTCAGCATATTTTGTATAATTAGCCAGCAGCTGTTTTCTTGAAGGTTTATTTAAAAAAGAAATATGTCTTATGTCTATTGAATTCATCCATAGTTTTAATAATAATAATATCAATATTCCGATATCATAAACCAACTCCTCAACATTTTCGCACAAAACAATTTTTCGGTTTCAATTTCAAACAAAATATAACACTTTGGGGCAATGAGGTACTTAATGCTTTTTTAATTCTCTTTCCTTAACTTTACATTTTTGCGCCTATTCTGATGACATATGTGTGTCGAAAGTTTGATCACAACCTAGATTTCGGATTTTGTGAAATTTTCACGGTTTGGATGATTTCAATGAATATATGGTGATTTTCTACGAGTAGCTTAAATGTGGCACAAGGCTAAAAATATGATGCTCCCAATGAGAATCGTACTCACTTTTCATTTGTAATTGATTTAGTGAGACAAGTGTGCTAACCATTATATCATATCGAGGTGTCCAATTCAACTGACGTGTGAGAGTCGGCGCAAAATTTACTGATCTAAATACTTTCATGAAATTTGACCAAATGAGGTTTATATTTCAATATTACAGTATTTACATTATTCGGACTATATTAAGCTGATCGGCAATGATGAACTAATTTGGTTTTCAAGGCATTGAATGCAACCAGACAGTTTTTTTCTCCATTGGGAAGTTAGTGCTCGATCGGAAGAAAGGTCAGCTACCAATCTCTGATCGTCAAGAATTTTAGAAGTGTGCTTGTATATCGTATCATCGGCTTTACATGTTTGCAAATGATCTTAGTATATACTTAGGTAGATCATTCACGAAAAGACTGTATATTCTCATACTGACACTCTTATTAACAGAATAATAAATCAAAGTGGAAAAGAGTTACACACTTCTCCCCTTAAAGCAGGCTTTTGATCATAGTGAGAGACAAACATGTGTTGGGGAAAAATAATGAAGAAGCAATAAAAAAAAATCTTTATCATGTGCCATTGCCAAAGGATTAAAGATTCTCGCATTGAAATCATTAACGTCTGCTGGATTTCAAATTTAACCCGGTTAAAAAAAAGAGTTATTCATTTTCAAGCAGGAGCAGCCAATTTTTTTGTTTTCCCAGATGTTTAATGTGCTCCTATATACCAACTAAGTATAAAATATAAAAACATATATAAAGAGTACTTTTGTTAAGAAATTATACCAACCACTGAGAAAACAAGTTTTTCCAATTTTGGTATTTTTCGCCAAACAAAAATTGTACTTCCGATTTATAAAGTAACTTTATTGGTTTTTGGATACGATACTTACGTTTAAATGGTACATTGACAATTCTCAATTATCAGAACACGTGGAAACCTCGTTTTATCCTAAAGGTACGAATTGGCATGGCGAGTTGAGATACTACAACGACAATTGTTGGGCTCCACAGTGTTGACAGTTTGGGAAATTTTTGTGGGGCCTCCCCTTTTTTACATGATAATAGACTCGACTTGAGTATACATATACTCCGGCCATAGTGAGATACATGAGTTACCGTAAGATGCGAGTGAGTTGAGAGTCCGACAGATACCGTCAGATGCGGAGGTTTCACAGCGTCAGTAGTTCATAGTAACTCTGAGCTCCATTCAGCCAGAAGTTTATTACACAGCACCAGACAGCTTCCGACGTGGACATACTAATTCTACTACGGCTTCACTTCAGAGACTTGCATATATATTTCTTACTAATCGTATTATTGGTTTGCTAACCTGCGTTCAAGTCTATCTTTACTTTTAATATACTTATTTTTCTATCTCAAATATCTGGTTTGTTGTTCATTATTTTGTGAGGTTCCAATTTCCGGGATCCACAATAGAAATTATCGTAAGAAATGCGTTGATTAGAAAAAAAAAAACAATATTCTATTTTTGAGGAGATGAAAGAGGCTTTCATGAATGAATGGAAGGCTATCTCACAAACTAATTCATCTAAGTAGAAAAATTCATCTCTCAAGTTAAATGTGCTATAACACAGTTTTAACTTTTCATAAATTGTTTTAAAAAAAGAAAAAACATTGCTTTTGTACTGTTCTCATAATTAAAAGTAATTAAAATTTTTACGTTTTCAGAATGAAACATTCTACTAAACCTGGATATACATACATTTCATAACAAAGTAAAGGATTCAAGGTATTTTTATACTTTCTGGGTAGGAAGTGCATATATATATATATATATATATATATATATATATATATATACATGTTTCGGATATGTTTTTGTAAGATTTTCTGTAATAGCACAATCTATGTAAAATTGTTTTCAGGAGTCATTCTGAAATTTTGAAAGATAATACATTCAGTTACTTATAACTTTCACTCTGTTCTGAGAATACGCCCCTCCACACACACACATGCATATACATATGTGCGACTGCGCATGTGGTGTGTGTGTATAGAATTAATATAAGTAAAAACTGTCAGCTGATCGATATTACCTTCAGTATCTCGACTCCAAAGTTTCGTAGGCGGATTTTATCCGTCCACCCTTCAGTATTTTGCAATTTACTGCTAATATTTCCAAAGTTTCGATGTTTTTATATTATTGCAAGTTGTTAGTGTGTGCGAATTTTTTTATAGATGCATGCTCGTGAGCGTTTTCTTTTTTTTTTTTGCGTGTGTAGGGTGGCAGTTATTTGTCCTCGCTTTTTAATTTTTATCTCTTTACTTTTTTCTCCGGAATTTGTAATCTGTTGAGTTATTGTTAGTAGATGTGTCACCATTTTTTAATATTTGAATGTTAAGTGCCTGTATATACGTGCACACGTACGCAATCATGTCTATGCATATACGTGCATGTAGGCATGCACGTATATGTATACATACGCTCATACGCACACATCTTGTTGTTTCATTTTTTGTTTTCTCATTCGTTTTCTGATGATATAATAGCAATAATAATTGTAAGTGTTTAAATTGTCATTTATAATTTGTCCTTATTTTTATTTTTATTTAAAGTTTATACTATATTTGTTTTATTTGTAACTTTTATTTTAATTATTGCTTACGTGGTAAAGTAATATATGTATGTATATATGTATTTTCAGAATGGAATCCAAGTTATATATGACTAAGTGTATTATATTTCTACATGATACATTGCAGACGTATATTCGCGTTGTTAAATAAATGCAATTATTTTGTTTTGTCAATATTGGTACATATGCACTTGACATTATAAATTGCAACTGAAAGTGAAACACTCACAACTGTGAAAATATAGGACCATATTAGACATTTTATCTTATTTGAGTTTTTTTCCTTTCCGATTGTGAAGCTGGATAGCATTTTTATCCTTCCTCACCATCCCAACAAAGCATTGCTAAAAATCGCTTCATTTGCTTAGAGATGGCATGCTGTACACTCAAAATTTCATATAACCTCGAATGACACCTGAAAACAATTTCACGTAGCTGGAGACCTTACAAAAACAGGTTTAAGATATGCATACACATGTACACATGCGCGCACACACACACACACACACACGCACATTCACACACGTGTGTGTGTATGTGTGTGTGTCTGATATTCTCAAAATTTCGGATATTTGACCTTCATTCAGAATATATGCATATATCCATCAGTATCTAATACACACACACACGCACACACACGCGCACACGCACACACACACACACACACACACACACACACACACACACACACACACATATATATATATATATATATATATATATATCCACCTTGACAATTTCTGTCACATTATTCCCTATTTCCTGAAAAATATGAAAACTATAATTAGAATAATAGTAAAATTACCATCATAAAATCACAGGTTGTTCACATTGTATCCTTTTATATTTATTTCTTTTCGTTCACAGTTCATTTTCTGGAAAATATTTGAAAGCATACAATAATAATTTACTCTTTTTCAGTTATTTTATTTCTAACTTTGTGCTGTCGGATTAATCAATGGCGAATATTTTACCGAGTAAAATGCCTTTTTGACATAAGGACAAAATTTATTTAGTTATCCAGTGTTTTTAATACCTTAGTCTATTGTATGTATTTTCAATTAACTACTTTCCGAAGCTGCATTTTCGCATGCCTGAAATGATTATGTATGTATGTATGTATGTATGTATTGACATAGTCCTCAATATTTAGATTAAAATCAGATTATTGAAATAAAGAAAACGGAATTCAACACCGCAGGGGTCATGTAGGTGAGAGGAGTAGAAATAAATCTAAATAAGTCTAAAAGTCTAATCTAAAACCTCTAACATATTTTAGGCCGTTATCATGTTTCGCCTTGACTCTGGAATACTTGATACTATTAGGAAGAGTCTTTGCAACTGAAATAAGACTCAATATTTTTAACTGCTTTTCCAAAATGCGTAAATTTGATGTATTATAAATTGTCATGCTCGTTTAACGATTTCGCAATTTCACAAAAAATATCAATATCAGGAGTAGTGCGTCTGCAAATATAAGCAATATCAACATTGGATAGTCAGGCAGTCTGTTTCCTGCTTAAACATAATTATAATGTTCATTAATAAAATTTAGGAACTTATATTCACATGTTATGGTTACCTTACCTATGTCTACATTTTGAAATCATTTCATAAGTAAGCTCATACCCTGAAAAACCAAATTCGAAAAGCTTTCTTTTAGAGGATATGTAACTTTGATTTGTCTGTGTTATTGGAATTACCTCCATCTTTGCTTGGATACTGATCAAGATTAATGGAGAGAATACAGGTTACAGTTTGATCGATGAAATAAATTCTAATATATATACATCTTTTATTCCATCATTCAACTCATTCTTATCATATCTTTTGATACATGTTGCTTTCTCATCATCCGTTTTTCTGTTTATCAGACAAGAAATGAATCCAATTTTCTTTGCGCTATCTTCTATATCTATCCACCTGTACCTGCTTAGATTCTGAAACAACTTCGTATGTGTTGTTCTGTCAAATGTAAATATTCAACGCAGGAAAGTAATGTCTATAACCCCGAAGGAATGGCTCCGTAAAATTTTATTCACTAGCAAAATTTAAATTAATACATGTAAAATTTCACAGCTCCTTCATTGTCAGCCTATCAACTTTTCAACCCACCCTCGAATCGTTTTTTGTGCTTCATGCACTTCGTGCCATATACTACATCCAGCTTTCATATTCTATGTATCTATCTATCTATCTAGCTAGCTAGCTAGCTAGCTAAGATAGATAGGAAAATTCATCATGGCAATGAAAAAAATCACATTTTTATAAAATATAATTTAATAAGAAAATGATATGTTCCACGTTTTTCCTACAAATAATGAACAACAGGAATTCTTACTAATGAACATGAAACAACATTAAACTATTATAGTTGAATTAAATATTAAATTATTATTGAATAAATAAGTAGAGATATAAGAAAATAAACGATAGAACCGGAATTGAAATTTGTTAAATTCTAATTTATATAAAGATACAATATAAGCAAAAGTCAAGCATTCAGCTGGTTAACGTGAGTCACGTATTTTTAATCCCTGATCAAGATTTTATCTTTGTCAAATAATTTTTATGACGCCTGTTCATCGGTAGAAATATGTTAAAGTATACCTTTTCCATATGGTCTTATATATTCTACACAGATCAATATCCCTTATGAAAATAGACATACTTCCGATATTCTTGCAAGCCGTTAAGTTTGCATCGTAGTATGCAATGCTCATCATTTTTCTTTTTATAAGATGAATTCTCTTGAAGCAGTATAAACAAGTATTTTCTGATGGATATTGTGTTTTACATATTACTTTTTACGATAACGTTGCATTAGAAGGTAATGTTTATGTCATTGCGTAAAACCACACTTATCACTTAGCTATCTCGAATTTTATCTCTAAACTTTGTTTATTGGAATTCCATAATTAACTGTGTACGTTTATCTCCCACCTTTTAAATCGCTACGTTCTAGCTTTCTTACTTATCAGCTTACTTAATATATCATTATGCTTCTGTTTGGGTTAGTACGCAGCTTAGCACCAACTCATTGCACTTATATTGAAATGTAAAAGCGACAATAACAAACTTAGACCCTAATTTATAATGGATGCTGTTCATTACGTTGCTGTTTACGATAATATGGAACTTATAATCACTCAACACTCAACAAGAAATAATTTAAAAAAAATAAAATTAACAACACATTTAAGACCATTTAAAATATTTTTGTATTTTTATTGTTGTTATTGCCACTATTTTCTTCCATATATTTTCGAGTTAATCATCTGCCGAGATAATTTCCTTCCATCTCTCAGAGCGTTTTCTTTCCACTAAACCCTAAATTATGTATCATTGCTGAGAGATATAATCAAATTAGACTTTCTTTTTCATCTTTTTTTATTAAGGAAAATTCGTTGCTTTGAAGATTCACAATTTTCCTACACTATAACTAAGTAGAGGAGTTGACTGGTGTGTATACTTTTAGAACTCAAATATAAAGTTTTAGCTTATCCACTGCTATTTTATTTTCTTTTGCTTCTGCCAATTAAAAATAAGTTAATCGACTGTGCACTAAAGAACACTTAAAAGCTTAATGTCTTTTTCTCCCTGTGCAATGAAAATATTTTAGTGACTATCAGAGATTTCTTAATTGTTTCGAGAACTAACCCTTTACGCAATGTTTAAATTAATAAGTTCTCGTTAATGTTGTTTTTATGAGCGACTACTAAAATAGTTTTAAGATGAAGTTACTGATTAACTCTGGTGTTGAGCTTTGATTGCTAACACAAATGTTCAATGTACTTCAGCATGAAAATAGAATATTATAATGTTTGAAAATAGGAGCTCTTACGGGCATTTCTTAGGACAAACAACTAACTAAACGGTTAAATTTGACCAAAGACCTTTATTCCTCTTGATATGATAAAATATATATGTAAATGTTGCTATCGGTTTGGCATAATTACATATCTGAGATTAGTGAGAGACAAAATTGAATAGAGACAAATAACTCATTTCAGTTTAAAAAATAACCATTTAGAAGTTTGGCCTATTTTCTGCTTATATTTAGATAAGGTTTTGGTTATTTACATCATTCGAACTGTTGTCATCATCTTTATTGCCGACATCTTTATTCACAACATTTTGATCAAAATATAGACAGATGTTAAAGATCGGTATGGACCTGATATATAAAAAATATGAACTCAATTCGAAAAGTCCTATCAGAAGCTGACACGAATAACGAACCATCTGACATTCAGACTGATGCAGAAATTTAAGACTTACCCTTTCAAGCTTAACACCAAGACTACCGGTCAATTCCAGGTGAGCCAGGTGAGCCAAACAGTAGAGAAATAATTCACCACAACCGTTGGTTAAAACATCAGTTGCAATCCTATATCTCCTATAGATTCTAGGTTTCTTTAAAAGAATTACAAACAAAGAAGATTGAAACAGAATCCAGCATGATTTGAATAACCTCAACAGACACGAATTTGATGACGTCAAGGTCTACAAAGTCAAAGGTTGAACAGCTTGAAAGACTAGAAAGTGACGCATAAGTTACCACCCACTTCCTCCAGGGCAATATTCAACATCGGTTAATACCAGCTGAATAACTCTGAGTACAAAACAAGGATCCCAACTTCCAATCATTAAGGGGATAATATACATCATAGTCCCTAATGAGAAAAATAGGCTTGAACAGTCCTCAGGTTCATGCAGATAAACAAAAATGAAAAGTCAGAACGATACTAGAGAAAGCCAAGCCACTCAAATAAAATATTACAAAACTGGAGAGTCTGGCAATCAAAACCCTACAGAAGAATAACAACACCATCATGTGACCAGCTGACAACGCCAACACAGCTGTAGTCATAGACAAAACAAAATATACAGAAAAACTTCATTAAAAATGCTGTCTATAGTAAAGAAAGATCCAACAATCAAAACAGAAAGGAAACTGTTGTAGATCCTAGTGAAGAACTAGAACAACTTCCCACTTAAAACATACAGGCAAGTTATTAGATTGTTACAAAAATAATAGCCGATTACAAAAGCGCAATTTTATTCTTGAAAAATTAACTGTAGAAATGTTGAAATTAATCAAATTACGAGCCTTGAGCATCTATGCACCTCTGCCATCGATCGACGAAATTATTCATTCCTCGTTGATAAAAAGTTATTGGCTGTGATACAGTGAAATCTTTCAAAGCTGATTCCACCTGTGGTTTGAACCTAAATGTTTTACCGTTTAAAATATGCTTACGGTGCTTAAAATGATAATAAGCGAGTGAAAGATCAGGAAAATATGGTAAACTCTGATTTCCCAAGTATGTGAGTTTTTGAAATACCATTCTTGCAACATGTGGCCGCACATTATCGTAGAGCAAAATTTGACTACGTCAAATAATTAATGCAGGTCTCATTTTTGCAGCCGTGCTTGCATTTCAGTAAGTTGATTGCAGTAAAGCTCTGCATTAATGCTCTGATTTATTTCCAGTAAATTGTAGTGGATAGCATCAATTGCAGACCATCAGAAAGTTACTATAATATTTTGCTGATGCAATTTTGGCTTTGGGGGAACTCATCAAGATTAAGCCATGGACCTGATCGTTTACGATTATCATAAGTGATTCACCTTTCATCACAAGTGACTATTCACTCAAGAAAGGATCATTGGTGTTACGCAGATAGAGAATCAAGCACAGTTCAAGTTTTTTTTAATTTTCATTGCGATCACGACAAATCCATTTATTGTATTTTTACACTTGCTAATACTCCGCAAATGGCGCGAAACTGTTGCAGTGCTGATACCAAGCGTCTAAGACATTTCTTCTGGCACGTTGACTTGGGTTTTACTCAAAAACTGCTTGCAATTGTTCGTTGTTAAGACTGTATGACCGTTTCCTACCTTCTTCATTTTCAAGATCCTCATCTCCGGTACGGAATTTCTGGAACCAACTTTGTACTCTCTGCTCACTTGAGAACTCATCTCCCCACGACTTGTTGATATTGGCACAGGTTTGGGAGGCACTGTGCCCAGGTTTAAATTCCTGCAATAAAAGTAAACGAAGATTATTTTTGTCATGGTCATAATTAACGGATTCAAGAATATTTCTATCTGAAAATAAGTTAAGAATTATTAAAAAGCGCATATCAATTATTATGCATACCGAAATTCGCCTGATACATACCGTGAATACGATGTTAAAATAACTTTTTCAAATACAACACTTTGAGTGGCCTATTATTTTCGTAACAACCTAATAACCCACATATATGATCTTCACAAAATTCACGAAGAATGCTTAACTTTCAAGGCTCTGTGTGTCAATCTCTCAGTTGTTTCCTTGTGGATATAGCTGACCCATTATTAGAAGAGTGACCACCACCACAACTCTGCCTACCATGGAAATAATCAAAAATGCCTCTATTCAATCCAACTAAATAATAAGCCTATGTATGGTGAGTTTGTTCACCAAGTTGCCCACGCAAGAGGCACGATCAGTAGACAAGAACAGATTGGCCTCGGACTCATCTCTTGGAGAACGTACCAGTGTAGCGATAAATACTGGATGGTGATGCAAACTTCTTTACACACACAATATACTTTTGAATGGGATCAGATATATAGCGACGGTTTAAAGGCATTCTAATGTGCTAGCCATGATCACCAGCAATGGCTAATATGTACATTGAATACATCGAGGAAATGGCATTAGAATCATGCTCACCAAAGCCAACTCTATGGCTGAGATTCATAGATGTTACCACCATACTCTAGCCTCACCAGGAAGAGCCTAACATTCACCGGACAATACCACCCATCCACCAAATAGTGCAAAAAAGTGATTATCATCTGCCTACAACATTGAGCAAAAGACATAAGTGGCTACCTAGAGAAATCAACAAGAAAGTATCAGTATAAGCAGGTCCCTACAACGTAACAACTAACCTGTGTACATGGCAACATCCCCACAAACTAAGATAAAAGAGTATAAGATCGTAATAACACTAAGGAAACAAACTTGACTACTCTATATAAATGGCTAATTGGAAAATCTACAAAAGATATGTGGTCTATATAACATCAGGACAACCTTCATGAGTGGTTCAAGACTATGCAGACATCTATCCGAGTAATATCATCCACGGGGAACATGAACTGTGTGTACGTCACTTCGTGAAACTGCGGCAAGAAATATGATGGAGAAACAGGACGCTCTCTTAAGATAATACTGCAGAAACAATGTAAAGTTATAACACGAGAAAAATTTAAAAAATCAGGCATGGCTGACCGTATGTGAAGAGAAAAGTGAGATTACCGCACTCTGTGGGATGAAGCTGAAATAATATACTGTGAACATTGTTGGAAAATACGAAAACTTAAGGAATCAGAATATTTGTTATGCCACAAAAATCTTCTAGGTCGGCCATGCATAGACATAAATACAATATAGGAACTAATCCGAATGTTTTAAATCCTGTAAGTATTTAACCGAGTTAGTTTCACACTAAAATTAGTTTTTAACACGCATACACTATCAAGTAATATGACAAATTTCTAATTCCCGATAATGTATCACTATCTATTAAGAATCAAAATATTGCGTTTTAGAATATAAACTAGATTAAGCGTTTGCATGTATAAGAATGTTATTTATTAAATTTTAATTAATGTGATATATATATATATGATACAAATATATAATAATTAATATAAATTTTATTGACGTGAAACTGGAATCGGAGATCCGAATTCAAATATCGGCCTAGATAGTTGAACTTACTTTCACACACATGTTCTTGAATCATGAATAAACATTTTCTTTCAACTATGAATTAAATAGCGTGGTACATCAAACTCTGATAGCTTGTGCGTCAACTACACAAAAGAAGGAAAGTTCGAATTTCATACTGGAGAATGTAACGGGAAACAATCCATTATATTTATCATGAAGGTATGGCAATTTTTGGGAAATAAAAAGAAAAGGAACCTTTTGAAAGCTGTGGTCTTTTGTAGATTTACTTTGTACGGTAATGAAAATCTATAAAAATCTATAAAAACTATAATGATTTGAAATGTAATGAAGTACTGAAGCTATTTACAAAAGTGCGTTGCTGCAATCAGTAATAATCGAAGGAAACATTCTAGTTTTGAAGAGATCTTCATGTACATGGTTATCAGAAAAGGTCATAATTATTACTTGATCTTCTAATGTTAATGAAAATATTACAAGAATTACCAGCGTTAACCTAAAGTATTTTATTTTCAGATAAAAGCAGTTTGTTTTTATCGCATGAAGCCTTACTATATAATCAAGCTGACGTGGCAGGACCCCACGCTATCCAAAGATGAAACGGGAGAATAAAGAGGTAAGTAAATCGTTCTCTGTAGCTTTACACCCACTTCCATTAACTAGCATCTGATTTTCCTTATTCCAAACCTGTTTGCTTTTCAACTCTCCATTGTTGAATTATAACGGACAAGTCAGTGACCTCAATGGAGCTCAAACGTTGCCTTCTATTTCAGTCCGGAAAAAAAGAGAGAATAAAAACAACTATTTGAATAGATTGAAGACTACGAAATTAAATAAAAAATAAATGGCTGCGAGGCAGATATAAAAATATTTGGTGATGAGGAAAATTTTCTTCAGCAGCTGAGCCTCTTAGGAGTCGGTTAGTCAAAAAGTAACCATTAATTAGATTTTAATTTTTACTTAAAGTAAATTCCCACATCAAATTTTAGCTTATTATTTTTGCATTTATAAAATGATAATCCAAGAATCAAAAAACAAATTCATATTGTGTGCATGAAGAAAAGAATTGAATAGAAACTAGTCACTTTAAATCCAAATGATAATAGTATTGACAAGAGTTTTATTCTTTTATTGTGTCTTTTGGCGCATTTAGCATTTACTTTAAAGGAATAATTATAAGTAAAGAAAATTTTTCATCATGAAATTCTTTAAATACACACTTTAGAATGTGGCGACTCTTGGTTAATCGTTCGATTTCTCATAGATTAGAAATAATATACTTTATAAATAGTAGTAAACAATGAAAATAAAAGATCTTTTTTCAATCTTCTTTCACTTTTTTCTTTTCTCTTTTTTTTTGTTCTCAATTGGAGTAGATAGACTTAACTATCGCCCGGTTCACACTCCACCCACGTCTTTTGAACAGGTGAAGAGGCTCATCCCTTGTTTCCTGTGTAGGATGTGGTTCCCGGCTTTCTATTTTCTAATCATTTTGCTCTTAAGTAGCCCCATGCACATCAGTGGCGCCACCGCCTTGCTTGGGGTGATATGATTAAAAAAAATATTTCGAAGATTAACTTGGTTAACTTTATTGTGCATAATAATAATAATAATAATAATAATAATAATAATAATAATAATAATAGCGGGCTATACTTATTCTATTCTCAACGAAAACAATATTTTTCCTGGAACAGAAAGTAAGTTGCTACTTTCTATTCTAGGGAACTATATGGTTGCAAAGAAAAACTATTTATAAATAAGAGGATCTTGAAAACTACAGGAAAAAGGTAGAATTCTCAACACAGCTTGGATAGATTATCGCTAAGCCTTTGATACTGTGTCACGCTCTTGGATCATTCAGACTTTGAAAATGTACAAAGTCACTTCCGTCAGTCAAACCTGTCTGCGTTTCCTTCGCAAACATACGAGGTATTCGCACTAACTTTTACAGCGTACAGTAATTCCTTCAAACAAGCTCACCTGACATCTTAACTCTCTGTGAAACTAACCTTGACCCTTCTATCCCCTCTGATGAGTTTTACGTTCCAAGTTATCTTCCCTTCTTCAGGAAGGACTCCAATGTTCATATGCATGGGCTTGGTTTTTATGTCAGTGAACAGCTCCCTCTAGCTAGGGTGATCTCTCTTGAATCCTTAGATCATTCTTTCATGTGCTTCTAAGATCGGTTAGCTGTCTTATTTTTCTCTACCGCTCCTCCTAATCTTTTGACTGTTCAGTACTTGATAACATCTTTAATAATATTGATAAGGTCATGTCTTCTCATCCATCTGCCCATATATTTGTGTTTGGTGACTTTAATGCCCATCACGCCAAGTGGCTGGGAAACTCTGTCACCGATCTTGCTGGTGTCAAAACCATGAATATTTCAATCACTCAGTCTCTTACACAAGTGGTGGATTTTCTCGCACGTTTCTTGAATAACCCTAATGGAAGTGACTCACTACTAGACCTCTGCTTCACTTCCATCCCAGACTCTTGCAATGTCAAGCAGCTCTGCCCTCTCGGAAACTCTGACCATGCGGTAGTTTCCGTTAACATCTCCTTCCACTCGCACTCACACAAGAAACTTAAACCAAAGAATATCCTACTGCTACCAAAGAATAGACTGGTACTGGTTCCGCGACTTCCTGTGTGACAATGTTTTTAGTCTTTCCGTTGAAGTCTGTGATATCCGAAATCTCCTCTTGGGTTAAGGCTGGCATCTATGCTTTTTTCCCAGTCAGGAAGTTTTAGCTTAAATTCCATTCCTCTCCCTGATTCTCGCCCGCTTGCTCGGCCGCCATTGCGTACCGGAATCACTTCATCCGACTTTATAGAAGCCACGCGTCGGACCATAACAGGCGCCTTTTTGCCTCATCTTGTAATAAGCGCAAAAAGATACTTAATGAAGCTAAGATATTGTTTACTGTCAGAATGAAGCAACGCATAGCATCCCGTAAGTTCGGCACCAAACACTACTGGCAACTTTGTAAAAGTGTGCTTAACAATAGTAAAACTTCTATACCCACTCTAATCAATTAATTTGAGATCCTCACCTCTTCAGCGGACAAGGCTGAATGCTTTGCTTGCAGATTCTCCACTAATTCGAGACTGGATTCGTCTGGAGTATCTACACCTGACTTCCCACCTAGAACTGAGGCCCAACTGAATGACGTCCACATTACACCCTCACTGGTCTCTAACATAATCTCAAAGCTTGACCCTCATAAAGTGAGCGGAGTGGACGGAATCCCAATTATAGTTTTGAAGAAATGTACCCCTGAATTCTCCTCTGTCCTCTCTAAGCTCTACAACTACTACTTATCTGCTTTCTGCTTTCCTGCCTGTTGAAATTCTTCCTCTGTAGTTCCTATATTTAAGAATACTGGAGAACACTCGAACCCCGCTTGTTACCTCCCTATCAGCTTCCTACGATCTTTGGCAAAGTATTCGAAGCCATTATCAACGCCGAGGTGGTTCAGCATCTCACATCCCACAGACTCTTTCTGCGTCACCAGGTCTACCTCTGATATACTAACGACCATCACTGAGAATATATACCAGGCTCTCGACAAGAATATCGAAGCTCGAACCGTTGCCCTGGATATTTCCAAAGCGTTTGACAGAGTCTGGCATGCTGGCGTTTTACGGAAGCTGCGGAGATATGGTATTGGTATGGTATAGACAGTTGTTTGACCTAATCCAGTCATTCCTCTCTAATTGCACAATGAAGGTAGTATTAAACAGACATTCCTTTCAAAACTACCATACGAACGCGGTTGTCCCTCAAGGCTCTATTCTGGGTCATACGCTGTTTCCTATCTACATTAACGATCTTCTCGATGTTATACATTCCTACGTAGGCATGTACGCCGACGATACCACCTCGTCTCGATCAAAAATCAGCTGAGTTTGACAAAGCAAAACTCGCTGCCGAGCTTGAGAAGGACCTCCAATCCGTGGTAGACTAGGGTAAAAAATGGCTCGTAAATTTTAATGCTTCCAAAACGAAGCTGCTATCTATTAACCATCATAGACATTCGCTCCTACCCCGCATTAGCATGGAACAGGCTAGCCTCCTTGAGAGTATAACACTACGCTTCCTTAGCCTCACACTCACAGCGGACTTCAAGTGGAATGACTATATCAAATCTATAGCTAAATATAATTGTTAAGAAGGTCGGTTCACTGTGGTGGGCCAGGAAGTTTTTTCCCGTCTGCGTCCATTCTGCACATATATAAAACTACCATCAGCCCGTGTATTGAATACTGTTGCCACATCTGGTCGGGTGCCCCTGTTATTCACCACGGGGTTTTAGACAAAATCCAACGGAGAATTTGTAATGTGATCCATACCGACTTGGCAGCTCTGCTGCAGTCTTTGTCTCACCGACGTGAAGTGGCTTCCCTGTGCCTCTTCTATAAATACTTTTACGGCCTCTGCTCCAATGAACTTAGATCACTTGTGCCTCCTAGGTATGAATTTACACGAGCTACTAGATTAGCAACTAGGTCCCACCCTTTTACAGTGAAACCGATAAAATGTCACCGCAATTTATACTCTAACAGCTTCTTTTCACGCACTTCCCTTCCATATACTTGCTTTCCCGACAGCTACAATCTCCAGGAACTTAAATGTAAGGTCAATAAGTATCTCCTATCACATTAACTCACTTCCATTCTATCAAGGTTTTTTTTTTCATCTACTCCAACCCCATCCTCGGTATCCTCATCAGTCTATTATCCTCCTCCTGACATTTCCTTTAACTAACGCCTCTTTTTTATCACTTTCCCCTATGTAACCCTCTGCTGCAACAGTGCAGTAGAATGCCTTGCTTGAGGTGAGATGATTAAAAGAAATTGCCGAAACGGGATACACGCTTAGGTGAACATGTCTCTTACAAGATATGACTGACTAGCCAGAAGATTTTTACACAATAGGTTGCCATTACTGCGGTAGACTGCTTGCCAATCAACCTATATCTGGAGAGAGAAGAACTTTATTAATATGTTTCCCAAGGGTATTTGTGCGTTGGTGAAAAGATAAAATTATTGTATATAAACAGGAACTACTTTCGCTACACTAAATTGTTGAATATGGACTCTTCCATTAAATATAATAGTGTGTCGACTTCTGCAAGTGGATCAACTTGCTGTATCGTTCTCCACTCAGTGCTCTCCACTCAGTACCTGTCTTGGTCCGTTCGTCAAGTTTGCTTGATGTCGCCCCTACTTTACGTTTTGGCGTTGGTGCACCTCTGGGATAGGGCGTGCATTCCGGACCTAAACGCTGTCCTTGGTGGGAATCGAGTCAGGATTTCTGCATACGGCAATGACCTATCTATTTTCGTGTCGTCCCGGGGCAACATAGTTGTAGTACAGAAAGCGCTTGAGCGGTACGAGAAAGTGACAGGAGCCAAAATTAACCGCATCAAATCTTGCGGTAGGTGCCTGGAAGGGGGTCGCTCTTCCGGGGCCTTTCAGTTAGACTGACGGACTCGTCCGCATTCTTTGAATGTGGTTCGGACCGTAGCTATAGCTGGAGAAGAATAGGTCGTAGTTACTGGCAAAGGTCGGAGCTTTGGTCCAGACTTGGTTTCGACAGCGGTTGTCCGCGAAAAGGAAGAGTAAGGCGCGTGTTCAACACGTCTTTCTCATCGTTCTTTACCGGTTGTCGGTACTCCCTCTTTGTGATGAGCATAAGTTAGGCGATCGAGTGAGTATTGTTCACCTTCTTGTGGCTTTCCTACGCCGCGTGTTGGCAGAAATTCGATTTTGGAAAGGACGCTTTCCTTGCCTTACAATCATTCCTCCCGTTTCGCTAACTGAGCACCGACGTAGGCACCGAAATCAATTGAATTTCTTACTCGAGTGCGGAGATGTCTTGCAGGCCATTCATCAGTCCACAGATCTTTCTCGGCCTTGGAGGCATTTGTATCGTTTATTAGTGGAGGGTGTCACGACGAAGGAACCTCTGCGTGATCGGCTCGGCTTGTTATGCTCATTTTGGTCTAAGGCGTCAGTGGCGAATTATCTAAGTAACCGTGAGTTTTCGCTTACCTGGCGATTTATTCGGAACGGGCTATCTCTCAACGACAGATTGGGTAGGGAAGATTTTTGTTTAGAAGAAACCGCTGCGCACGCCTTCCGCTATTGTTTTCGGGTGCACCCTTTCTGAGACCATGTCAGCGACTTGACGGCTAGTATCCCTCCCGAGTTATTCAGTATTAAAAGCCAACAAATGCAAAATGGGTTTCAAATAGCTGAATAAACAAAACAAAACCGTAATACATTACCTATAGTGGTGAATAACTTCAGACAAGTTGACCAAGTTCAGGAACGTTGGCAAGATAAACCTTTCTATGTTCAATACTTTATCTGTACCAGATGATTTAATATAGACAACCACTGATGGGTATAAGTTTTATGTAGTGCCTGATTAAAAGCCGAAACCGAAAGTTTTATTCTTGCTTGAAAGAACCAATGCTTGCTAACAAGAAACTACAAAACAAACATAGTGAAAAATTCTGTTAACCCGAAATGCAAATTTTGATGTCCAGAATCAATTGCCCCTGTTGTATCACGTTGCACAGCATTAGCACCCAGCTAATATAAAATTCGATATGAAAGCGTATCTGCACTGAGAAATTTGAAACTATTAAGGAAAGGAAACTGCAAGAAATTGGTACGAACACCATCCAGGCCCGATTACTAATATATGATTTGTAACTATTTTATGTGACTATACAAACTGCACAGTTAGAACAAAGTTAATCAGCCAGATACAGTGATCAAATACCACAAAAACAAAATGTGCTTTCCTATTGGCATGGTAATTCCTGTAGTCTGTAATATAACTTTAAAGATCCTAAAAACAAACTATCACAATGCTAGCATCTTAAAATATAAATCTAAAAATGTGGCGCAATAAGACAATACTAATTCCAGTTGTGGTTGAAGCCCTTGGTTCTGATTAAGAAATACTCTGATGCCTGTTAGCCGATGCATTAAAAAATTAAAAAAATTGTTCTCACAAGTACCGCTCACACCTTACAAATGTAAAATGGGTTAGAAAATATTCAGTGAAAATGTCATGATGCCATTTTTACATTAGGTCTCTGGTTGGGACCCAGAAGAAAATGAGTATAGAAGAAATGATTAAGACAGTAACTGAGAAGTTTCTGAACATAATACCTAGAAAACATTTACACGTCCAAAAATAGTATTGACTAGCAATGGCCATGTAATACGGTGAGCACCGTCGTTGTAATTACTGTCATGGTATAGCTGAGTTTTTTTTTGTTTTCTTTTCTTTATTGAATGTTTAACTAAAGAATGAATCTGTTATCCGTCTCTTGTCTTAAGTAACTATTTGGCACTATAGAAGTAATGTATAAAATACATTTTAAAGGAACTTTTTCTTTTAATTAATAAAATTTAAATACTTCATAATTTTTATAACCTTTATAAAAATTGACAAAAACTCCGTTTCGCGAAATAAAATAAGAAAAATACCTTGGTATGCAATGAAAAGATAAATATAACTGAATTAAATGAAATAAATTAATTTGAAGGACGTAACAGATTAGCAGGACCGGTTGTTACATATTCTTTCAATATTATGCATTACAGTCCAGAAGATATACGAAGAATAAATCAAAATCCAGCAAACATTGTTATATATAATATGCACCACACGAAACCAGGAAGAGATATAGCACTTCAACCAAATGTGTCTTGACTGAACTAATAATTGGATTCTAAAACTTGTTTACCTTTATCAATCAATCAACGCTGCATTCAAATATATAGAAATACAAAAATTCAAGCAAGATCTATAATTATACATTTATACAAACAAGAGACAAAAAATACAGAATGAAAAAAGTGGAGACCAAAAGAATAAAATAATGTTTAAAAAAGGTTTAAAGTGTTAACTAACCTCAAAACCAAAGAAATATCTTACCATGATCCATACTCATTGAGGACATAAATCACTGATGTTGAAAAAATCTGGTTTGAAACCAGAAACGATGTTGCTCAAGATCAAAACAGGATCATATTTGACACATGTTCTAATGAATGAAGCAGATGCAAAATGTTACCTTTTTACAAACATCTCGGAAAATGGTGCTTTACCTAAACCTCAAAATAGAATATAGACTTGATAGGATTTGGAAACCCTTGCATTGGAAGAAATTAGCTTATAACATTCTACACTCGTTCCGTCATCCAGTTACTCAATCTCACTAAATAGACTATGACTTGTTTTCTTCTACCCCGCTTGTCTTCAATAAGTCCTGTAAGTACACGATATTCCAAACCCCCTTTACTCATTATGTGCCCTAGAAATTTCAATTGTATTTAGCTGATGTTATATTTACTTTTTGTTTCCATTTTTCTTTTAATTTTCGTCGTTGCACACTTGTTCAGTCGATGGTATTCTCATCCTACTGCTATAGAACCACAATTATGCTGTCTCAAGCCTTCTTTTTATCTTTGATGAGATTGTCTAACATTCACTGCCATATGAGGAGTGATATTACATAAGACTTACATACTCTTTTCTTTGTTTCTAACGAAAATGTTCTGTTTCTTAATACTCTGTTTAGTTTTTGGAATGCATATTTGGCTATCCCAATACCCATTTGGATTTCAGTATCACACTTTCTGTCTTCTATTAAAATACTACTCACACATTGAAATTGCTGTACTTGTTTGCTGATATCACTTGTTTGCTGATTTTTAATTTGTATGTTAGGCTCTTCTTTTTCCTAATAACCATGGATTCTCGCAATTGATGTTTAGTCCCTTCTTCTCGCTTTCCTTCACTACCTTCTGTATGAGATCTTGCTTGCCTTCCACTCATGCTATCAATATTGTGTCATCTGAATATTTTATGTTAGGATTACAACTGCCAGTAATTCATCCTTGTAGGCGTTGTAATTCTCTCAAAATCACCTCATTGTTAGGTTGAATAAGTCCAGAGAGGATATTCCAAGTCTAAATTTATTTGGATTTGTATCTGGAACGCTAGCGCCGATGTAAATGTCTTGACAATTCAATTATAAAGAATCCAGAAATGCTTATAATGCATAAAAATTGGGCATTGTAATGTGGTTTGATAGCAAGTTTGTCTCACTAAATCAATTACGACTGACTAGTGAGTTTAATTTTCAGTGGATGCTCTATACATTCAGCTTTGTGCCATATGTAAGGCACGTTTCGTAAATCGCTCTAAGTAATACAATTTCAAATTAAAATAATTTGTAAAATGTACCTAGAATATGAAGTGGATATTTCAATTCCTCAACTATAAATAACGTTTTTAAATCGGTTCGGTTATTGCTGCTACCTATTTCATTTAGATTCCTTTTGGGACAACGAAGTTTTAATAGAATAAAATATGTATTGACTTAAATGCAGTGTCTGCAAATACGCACATTGGCTATATTTAATCTTTAAATTTCCCAAAATAGAATTGTTTCTACGATACGCAAATAATTATACTTTTAATTCAAATTCAAAAGCTAAAGAAATGTGTTTAACACTTTTAGTCTAAGTCTTCAGACATATCGTCTTCTATTGCATCAAATTTTTAAGGCATGGGTGAAAGGTATTAATACTTCTAGAAGTACAAATAAGATTTCGTATGTCCTACTTTAGAAATGTACCTATATTTTGTCTTATTACTCATATGAAAATATTTTGAAAAAAGAAATGAAAATGCTAAAATATTTTATTGTTGTTTATAACTATTATAACAAGAAGTAATTTCGAGAAACTTTTTAAACATAATAGACAACTAGGAAAACGATTAGTTTATTCATTTAAAAATTAAAATTTCTTCTTACCTAAATTGAGAAATCATGAAAACAAGAAGTTTTCTTTTTGCAGACGATTATGAACTGAGTATTTTATTTTAAATTTCCCCGACATATCAAATCACTTCTAGTAGAACAGGCACAAAATACTCAGTGTCTAATGTATCAAATTCATAGTTTTTGCTTATGATATAAAGAAAATGAACAGAAAATAAAAATTTTGTAAGTAAATTTAATTTTATGCTCGTCTTTTGAGTTTTTGTTGTTGGATTATTTTCATTTTAAGCTTGAGCACAATTATCAAGATAACAACGAAAGACAAAACAAATTTACTTGTCATCGTATTTCTCGTCTTGTCACGATTTTCTTATGAAATCTTTCAGATGTTACAAAATCATATTAAATAGCTTTATTTAGTTATAGCCCAGATACTTAACTGCAGTATGTTTGGCGTATATCTTAAAAAATGTTTTTTTTATCCTCGTAATATATTCTTTCACTGAGAATGGATTCTCAGTTAAATAATATACAATGATGATTCCGTGAAGAGCAAAAAATCATTTTATATCCTAAAGAAAAAAAATCGATTACGGATCAAAGTAAAACAACAGTTTTCTTGGATGTTTGTATGAGGTTTTAAAATTTACATTCTGCTCATGTAGACACTACATTTTAATTATTGACTTTTCGTAAAGTATTAACTGTTTAGTATTAAATAATTTTACCAAAGTAAGAAAGAATGCTTTTAAAATGAGTGTACTTCCTAATCAACTTTTATGCAGTATCGATTCATAATTTTAATATTTTTGAAGAATGTAGGCAAGTACACTTTTTAGTCAGTTAAAATAATTAAAATGTTTGCCACCTTGATAAAGTCAAGTAGTTGACGAGGCTGACTCAAGAGATATGAATTGGGCTGGAGGCTCTGTGTGACCTGACACAGGTCCGGGAATATGCGAAAAAAGATAACAGTTAAAGAAAGCCATAGAGATTACCCCGGCATACGTGATGCAAAATAGATAATGTTTCAACACTTTATATACTTAATGCAAACACTTAACACAGTTTGGCTAATTCTACTGAAGCTGTTTTGTAATTCTACAATTGTTAATGATTATGAATTAAGTGTTGCATTTTACATTGGTTTTGATTTGCACATGATGTCGGTAAATATGTACATGTTTCGCTGTTTGATTTGTATTAGTCATTAATCAGTATTTCATCTGCAAAAAGCATATGTATGTTTCAATAAAGAATATCAATATATGTGCGTGTGTATGAGTATCAATGAATAAAATTATGAAAATTGTCTAACCCCAGTAATACTGATTTCTTTGTGGAAACACGCACACATTATATATATATATATATATATATATATAAAGGGGATATTAAAGGTGACAATTTGTTTCAGGTTAAATGCAATCGTCAGACAGTGGTGCACATTGCCTGACGATTGCGTTTAGCATGAAACAGACCGTTGCCTCTGACTATTTACTCCAATTTTTACTTTTATATTTACTTACGCTATATCTCTGATACAGAGAACTTTAACCCATTGATTTGGCATACCTTATAACTAATATATATATATATATATATATATATATATATATATATATATATATATGCATGGTTAAGTGTTTATCGCAATTGGAGTATGTACATAGAAAGTGTGGAATCCGTACAAGAATACCCTTTATGCATACTCCAAAAATAAAACACACGCTATGAATAACCTACATGGTATATTATGCATTTTATTAATAACTCTCGATTGGTTAAAAGAACTTATACATGATGGTTAGTATCTACCCAGAAAACGTAGTGTACATTTTTGCACATGATATGAGCAGTTTTTTTTTTTTTTTTGTAGGGATACCATCTATTTAATTACAATATTTTATATTGATTATCTGTGAAATGTTATCAGGGGGCGTTTATAAATTCCTGGTTATTTCATCAGGTTGAAAGTAAAATATTTAACATGAATAGCGAGGCCATCATATTCATAACGTACATATTCATTACAGGACATATTTTTTAAAAAGATGAAGATAAAAAGATAACTGTTTCAAAGATGACTTTTTCGAAACCGTATTTCAAGCAATTGACCAAATTCTGAAGACTAAAATAAAGTAGTACATTATTCATAGTTTTCGTCATAATATATTTTTAATGTGTTAAATCTTTTCAAAAAGAATTTGAGAAAAATTCTATTTAGAAAATTTCCAAAGCGAGACTAGAAATTACATGTTTAACGTGCATAGCCTTTACGTAGTCATTGAATATAGATGTTATTCCCATGATGAATAAAGTAACAGCACTGCAGACTAAGTAAATCATTATTGCTTTTATTTTATTTTCTGCACAGTCATTTGTTATATGATAAGACAATGAAGTAGGAGAACAACCATCTTTTACAATTTGTTTCAATTCGCTGAGTAACATTCAAAAGTAATTGTCAATTCAACACATAACAAATAAAAAGCAATATTAACTAATGAGTTAATGGTTTCAATGTACGTTTGCAGGAAAGATTGAGCTACCCTCAAAGCAACTATAACTGTGTATATGCGTGTATATACACACATGCTTTCTTATACGGCGAAAGAGATTGAGAGTGAGTGAGTGAGTGAGTGAGTGAGTGAGTGAGTGAGTGAGTGAGTGAGTGAGTAACTACTAGAGTAGTGTGAGACAGAGCAAGTTTTAATGATATCCACGTAAAATTAGGTTTATCGACTTCTGAGTTTCTGATAAATTTAACCAGCTAAATACATGTAAACAGTTCAAAATATATATCTATACAGATATTCTTGTACACTGGATAGACGATACACCACCTGGATATGCAAAATTAACAAGTCTATTAATATAATGACAAATATAATAGAGTGGCAGTCACCAGATAAATAAAGCTCTGAATGACTTTTAACCGAGCAGACATAAAAACTGAAAATTCACTGACAGATAAGAACGCACATTTTTATGATATTAGTTATTTCGAGATACGAAAAAAATAGCGAGTAATCTGGGCAGTTTCAATATAAGAAAAACAAAGACGTTTTCTTATATTTGTTGTCTTATTTTAATTTGATTTTTTACTTGATTGGATTTTTTCCATACATGATTTTACTAAAGTATTTATTTTTGAATGGGTACGTACACATTTTGGCTGGAAAAAACGGTGAAATATTTGTACATATATTTTCCCAAATATCTTGTATATTTTACACCAAAATGTTTAAATACTGGTCATCGGGCAAAAGATTGCTTTAACTGAGTCATGTATGAGGATAGAGAGAGAAGAGATACTTTTAACTAGTTATAAAAAGTAGTATTTAGGGCAGTTAATCCTCTGCTCGCTTTTAACTTGATATGAAGTTAAAAATTAATTAACAGAAACAACACTTAATCTATTAGACATCCCCTATTGCACCCCTGCCGAGAAACATTCACTTGAGTCAACCTCTTCTGATTTTATTTGCCTTAATTTTTATTACTATTATGTATGTGGAAATTTGGTGTTATGGGAAAGGTGGATAAAAATATACAGAGATAACAGTAAATAGAAAGAAGTAAAACTGCCTTTTTAAGTAGTAACAACATGAATGAAAACCTTACTTATTATTATGAATCTACTACCCGGTTCACACTCTTCATCACTCTTTTGAGAGTATGATTAGAGGCTTATCTCTTGTTTCCTGTTTAGTATTTCTTTTCCGGTTCCCCTTAAAGTTTGTTTCAACACTATGCTTCTAACTTCTCTGCCTAAACTCTGACATTCATACTATTTGCTTAAATAGGAGTAGACAAGTTCGCCTATTGTCCGCTTCAAACATCTTCAGATATTTTTAACAAGAGCAAAACATTAGTCACCGTTTTTGTTGGGGGCACTCCTTTTTGCACATAATACTGGACTCACCTGATGTGTACATATAACCCTGCCTATACAGAGTACAGCAGGGGTTGAGTGGTTGTCAGAGAGAGTTAGTAAGGAGTTAGTTGGTCAGTAAGGATATAGACTTATTACCCGGACATAATTCACTTCAACACTGTATATATTATTTCTACTAATAGTATTCCTAGTATTCCTGAATTGACTAACCCGTGTTCCAGTTTGTATATTTTTGTTCAATATAACTTACATTTTTTATCTCCATATCTGCTTTTGCTATTTATTTTTTGTGTGATTTCTCAACAAGAATCCACAACAGCTTTCTGTTTAGGATTGGGTTTCCGGTTAGAAATATTTAGAAATATTTTCCATTTCTTTCACTTCCAGTTTCCGCTTGCGCCTTAGTGGTATTATAGTCTTCTTTGGAGTAAATTTATTTAAAAAGATACAAGAGATTGATACATTGTATTTTACCCTTCGTTAATTATTGCCATCTTATTAAAAAGTTTCATGTACCCAGTTATAAAACGGGGTCGCTTTTATTGAAACATATCCTTGTTTCTCCTGTTACATTCATAATTTGTAACATTTAAAAATATATTTCGTTTTAGATAAAAAAAGAAAATAAGTGAATTGAGATAATTTTCCACATCTTTGCTGCTATCAAAAAGTATCTGCCGTTGTGTTCTCTGGTCTTATTTAGGTAATTTTGAAATGAAACCTACATACTTAAGTTGATGGTACTCATCTCTCGGGACATCCAATCTTGCTCTCTTAAGTGTTGCTCATTTACTGCATGTCCTATTTTCACAGAGTCTGTATTGTCATGCCTAAGAATTGAATTCAGTTAATACACAACAAATTCATCAGTTAATGGTTTAATTTCGTGGAGAAAAGCGCTGATTCGTTAATTTGGTGGCATAGTAATTGTTTTCAACAAGTCCTTTCAAAAAGAAAAAGTATCATTTGCTATAAAAAGTACAATTAAATAGCAAGCAGTTAGTAAATTACACACCTTTTGGAAACGTTATATTTGAATTTACTTCTCATTAATAAATAGAAAACACTATAAAATTTGGTGGTTTTTAAAATACTTTTATATACACTTGAATAGATGTAAAAAATAATTGTTTGTAGTAAAGTTTGTTTACTGTGAAGATTTCGACTCACTTATACTGTTTACTGTGAAGATCTCGACTCACTTATAATAAAGATAGAATAAATGTTTGAATCTATAAAACAAACATACTTTTGCCCAAGCCACATAAAGCTTTCTCAGTATATGTTACTCTGCTTTAATATTTGATGAATATAGTTTATTTCAGAGGCAAGATTAAGCCCGTAAGTAATATTTTCGATGTGCTGCTCTAAGCAATCAAATATATTATTTATACTTGACTGTATATATTTTACTTTGATATATATATATTGTAAACGATGTGCTTTTACTTGTAATTGTACGGTAGGTAAGAGTTATATCAATTTTGGCTAAAATAAGTTTAAATTATTTTTCAAATATTATCACTATTAATAATAATATGGCCTCCAAAAAGTTATCGGCCTAATCAAGAAAACTTTATAAAAAACTGATCTTTGACCATTTGGTTAGATCCTGTTAAGTGTGTAAGGTTTACTGTTCAGCATTACCTCGTATTCGAAAATCAACTTAATCATCATTAAAAGATTTGGTGGTGGTTGCTCAAATGACCAGGTAATTTATGCTCATATTTTTAAGTGGAGTTTGTAAATTGCAAATAAATATTTACACAGAATGTTTAATATCGTGTGTTAATAAAGTTACTCCATTTCACTAAAACAGATTGAAAATACTTTGAAACTTCAAGACAATGATTTATGTAAAAAATAAAATTATTTCGTAAATGAAAACATTGAAGAATGTAAATAAAATCTTGATTTCAGTAGCTACCATAATTTGTTTTTTTAAATGAAAGGTGATGGCGAAATGTGTAAACATTCTTAAAGAAAGAGAATCTGACTTAATGTTTTCTAGAAAACCCGTTCAATAAAGCATATATGATTGACCTAAACTAAAAATATTCTAATTCTAAATCGTCTATATAACATCTTCTAAATGTCGTTTTTATACTGTTAAAGTTTTATGTAAAATATCATTGTAAGTCGATAGTTTTGCGCAAATGCGACTAATATAGAAAAATATGTTGAAAATTATTTGTTGAATTACTAGGCTATCAGATAACTGTTGCAGTATCGACATTAAGTTACTTAGTAATATGAGCAAAATATTAGACCGGCAAAAAACACCCATCTTTATACCAAAATTCTTTCCTACAAACAGAAGACATTCAGTTTTTAATATGCCAGGTTTCTTCAGCACGTAGGCGATGAAGGATTCTTACCGATTCCTTTTCTATATTATTTGTAAGTTACCATGCCTTGGAAAAATAGAGATAACGTTTCCCGTTACATTCTCCAGACCGTTTTAATTCGGAAATGTTGTTCCTTTATAAAAGTTGCTACATAAGGCTAGGAAGCCTAATCTACCCTGCTATTTAACCGATTGGATTCATTCGGTTTGCTCACTGTAAAACATGTGAAATGAAATTCTAGAGAATGAAGTGGTCATATTTTCACTTTCCCAAGCTCAGTCTAAAAAGAAAAAAATTGCCACTATCTCTTTTATAGTGATTTTATTTTGGTTTATTTATTAGAATTCAAAACTAAGCGAGTGGCCATTTTTGTTTTGGCAATAAAGTATCTCCCATAAAACTTGGGTGATATCAAGCTTATTTTATCTTTTTTATTAAACCCCCATTCCCAGCATCAATTTCCACCCAGCACGATATAGTAACTTCCGAATATATAATTACAAGCCTCAGAATCATATTTTGACCGAATATCATCCATCAAAGTATTTATTAGATGAAACAGTTGTCATCAAAAGCAATATGCCTTCAAATGATGCTTTCTCGCTTTTGTACTTTTAGGTGTATTACTTCTCCGGACAAGATAACCCCTACTTACAGAGCAATGTCAGAGAAGAGGTAGCTGTTCTTTGATTGAATCAACTCTGATCAGGTAGATATGTACATTTTGTAGGATCCTTTTTGATGACCGGAAATCTGCGGTCGACAGTTTAGAGGAAAACTGCTGCAATGACATTCATCAAGTTGAATCTGTATCCCGATCAAAGGCAAGACACATCGTTCAAGTTCAACAGGGCGTTATCTGACGTTCTTGTGCTCCGTCCAATGTTTTATCCAGCCAACCTTATGATAACACAGATACGGTGTTGAACTTAACCGACTAGAAGAATGCATTTGCCTTTGTACTGCCCGTAACGATATTATTAATTCATTTCTGTTTCTTTATCAGTTAGTTGAAATGCTTCTCTGCCTACGGTCGATATGTGTACGAAAACATGAAGGCAGAGGTCGAAGGGTTAAACATTGTTGCCATATTAGGATTAGAAATTGTCTAAAGTCGACCGACAAGGAAGAGGCAGTTATCTTTCATTTACTCATGACTAGAGTCAACGGCATTGGTTAATATCAAGGCTCACGCCCAACTTACACTAAAAAGGGCTCGGTTTTAGAATACCATCACTTGCTCCGACTTGGAAGAATCAAGAGAAAATTTATCCGAAATGTTGCGACTTTCTAAACAAATCAAATATAAAATTTCAATACCATTTCAGTTTTACTTTATTAGTCTTTTATGCTATATATCGATTAACTTGTTATCATAAGTACATGTGGAGGAAAAGTCATTTTAAGAAAGTAAAAATAACATCCCAATTGTCGTCATTATCATATATATAACATCCATGACAGAACATAACTGTTAGTTTTATTCTTTACAGAATGTCAAGAGCATTTTTACATACACAAGAGGAGGTAACTTATTTAAAGATCAAAGGGTTTAGTTAAAAATAAATATCCATTTTCATTTTATATATCGCAATAAACCTAACCTGAAGAAGGAAACAATTTAATCCGGTAAAATAATTAAAGTATTAACAAAATTGTAAATTCTAAAATGCTATAAAGCAACAATTTTTCCCCTATGAAATAGGGGAAAGATATTCTTTTTAAAAATTTGAATGGTTCAGGCTTTAACTTGGCAAACCGCCGTGGTTTATTCCTCGTATATTCCGAAATTTAAAATCCATTTTCCACAAGATATATATAGATGTATTTAATTAACTAAATTTAGTCTAGCACAAGACTAAAAGTTTTGCACAGGTGTAATAGACAGAATTATTCTTGAAGAAATAGATAACATTTATTATATCGCTGTTGGCAATTTTTTGAATTATTAGACGATTTAATACTATTTGTTATAAAAGCAACCTTTTCAAGTATAGTATTAAATATATACAACTAAAATATCATAAAAACGACGGAATAAGTCCTATTCATATAATCATTGCACTGTACACAAAGTCAGATATTTTCAAACGTTTCACTCCATACACGGCAATGAATTTAAATAGCCAAGAATAAAGGAATCTGAGAAAACGTTACTGAGAGAAATAAAAACAAAAAACAAAATGGACAGAATTTAAATAGATTATAGTTGTCAGGAAAGTAATAATCTGGAAGAGTTCTACAGGCGAGAATTGCAGGTGATTAAACTATTCGAACAGAACATACGGTCACACTTAGCAATCTCGCATTATAACAGTATAATGTGACCTAATTGCCAGTCTAGTACTATGCTTATATTCATGAAGTGGAGTTACCAAGGAGAGCGCATCAGAACAATTGACATGAAAATATTAAAGAAGGCACAAAGAAGCTACCTTGCGGCAGTGAGAAAGTGATTCAAGCGGAGATGCCGAGTCAGGACCGATAATATCTGTCGAGCAAGGCATAGTTACAGCAATCTTAGCAATTTTATTATAGGAAACAATATTTCCAAAATAAAATTCATATGAATCAACCAATATTTAGACGGTATTCACAATGCATTTATCTGATAAATGGAATGAGAATTTCCATTTGTTTTTATCTGTTTGTTATATATTGGATTGTCCGGAAAATTCATGTGGATTGTTAACGGAATTTAAAATACAAAACAAAATTTTGTCATTAAATATTTATTTAAATAAACATGAACCATTTTATTGCACAACCTTTCTTCATTTTTCTTTAACTTAAAGATTTATCAAAGAAACCGTTAAAGGGGTTCTTATGTCTTCAAAAGAATTAAAATCTTTTACTATTGAGACCATTTGAATAAATGAAAGTCCGAAAGCGCAATGTCTGGTGAATATGCTGGCTGGGGTAACACATCCCAGTCCAGCTGCAACAATTCTTCCTGGATCACAAAAGAAACGTGAAGTCTGACATTAAACTGAGGAAAAAACACCCTTCTTGTTCGCCAATTTTGGGCGTTTTTCTTGAATTGCTGTCTTTAATTCGTCCAGTTACGAGCTGTATTTTCAGAATCAATTGTCTGGTTACTTGGCAAAAATCACATAGTACAGAATTATTTTCCAATCCGACTAGATGCCCAGCATGTCTTTCTTAAAATGAAGACCTACTTTGGAGTGGTTAATGTTGGCTCATGTCGCTTACCCTAGAAACTTTTTGTTGAATATTGTTGTCAACGTTCTCATCACCCGCCACAATTTACTTAAAAAAGGGTGCATTTTCACTGCGTTTGTACAGTAAATCACAAATAGAAATGCGATCCAAAAGTTTCTTCTCACTCAGATCATGTAGTAACTAAACATCGTAGCGATTTGCTTAACATTCACCAAATGTTCATGGATGGTGGATTTTGATAAATTTAGTGTTTCTTTTAATTGTCGCATTGTGATAATGAGAGTTATTCTCAATGAATGTTTTGATTTGGTCGTCATCTGTAGTGGTTGGTCTGCCTGGGCGTTCTAGATCAATAAAGCTGCAATAACCAACTTTAAACTTCGCGAACTTTACCGTAGAGAGCACATAACTTTTTTGTTGCTTGCGAGGTAATAAAAAAATTATCATGTGTCTAAAATGCACTTTATAATCTATCATTTTCATAGGGACAAAAAAGTTACACGAATTAAGTGGCTTTAATTTTTCTTTTTCAAGAGGTAATTTTGAAGTGTGTTCTAATCGGAAATGCAAGCATATTATATGAGCCAATAAGATTGACGTGTTGGACAACCCAGTACTTCACATTAAACTATTTCTTGCAGTGTCATTGTATTATATAATTTGATGGGAGTTTGCCATATTGTAAATACGTAAAATAATAAATATATTATATAAATATACTAATATAAATAATATCATTCTTTATCTTTTGCCATATATATAAAGATTGCGACCAGTCTTATGAAAAAGATAATCCCGAAAAAGAAATAATATTTTAAAGTTACTGATTTTTTTCATTGAAAAATGCAAAAAACTTACACAGAAATTTGAGGACAATTAAAGATAAATTGAACACGTCAGAGAAGAAAAATAAATGTACCAACGTCGTCTGGTTAATAGCAATTATCATATGACTTGTGTAATAAAATCTAATCTAATGTAATGTGGTATAATAACATCAGTAATTAATAAATTTCATAAGTGATAAATATAGTAAGAGGCAATCTTAGTACTATTAATTTATAAATCTAATTGAGAAACCAATAAATCGTAACTATTCATCTGAAAAGTGAAAGTATTGTATACTATTTATTCTAGTGATTAAACTACCAGTTAGAAAGTAAAAGGTTCTGTATAATATCAAACTTCTAAAGAGATATCTAAGCATTTGAAGTCAATATTCCAAACCTTGATTTTACGTTGAACCGAATGAGTATTTTTTTAAATATGATGCAAACTCAAAGTATTCTAGAGTGTTTTTCATGTTCAAAGATAAGGACAATGTTTGGAAAATAGAAGTATAATATCACGTGCATTATTTTGCATTTTAGTGATAAGTTTCTGAATGTATTCCTGAGATGTGGAATTATCATTATTTACATTCTGATTAATGCAATGTTTTTCATTAGTAGTCTTATCCTAAATTTTTTTGGCCGGATAGTATAAACTCAAAAACACAGATAACAGAAGTACTAGAAAGAAAACATGAGATATCCGTAGCTACAGAAAGAAAAAGAAAAACAATATACTCTCTTAGATTAAATCCTTTGAAGCTTACCTTTATCAAGAGATATCTGAAGAAAGCCTCTGAACGGAGCAACCGAAATGTTAGGATAACAACAAAAAATATTAGTCTTAATATAAATATTACAAATCAGTAACGAATGCTTATTATTTTTAATTAAAACCGCTTGTCGCTTTCGTGTTACGTATCGAGCATTGCAGGATTTAAAATCATGCAATGCTGTTACGTTATTCAAATATCTGACAAATCTAAATTTCTACTCTCACTTCCTAGTTTCATACTTTAATAAAATGAACGATACCAACAAATGTTTTGGTTAAAATAATGCGTTAAATATACACTAAGAGAGATTATAGTAGACATGTGAGGTTACTATTAGATTGTCGATTACACACATCAACGAACCGTAGGCTTTCTAGCGTCTAATACCAAGAGGCAGAATGACAAAATTAGAACTACATAATAAATAATGCACGCACGTACGCACGCACGCGCGCACACACACACACACATACACACACACACACACACACACACACACACATATATATATATATACGTGTGTATTTAGGTATAATAGAAAGAAAAAATTACCAAAACTCAATTTTCATTACATGCACGTTTTTCTTGTACTTTTTCTCATATACATATATATATAGTGTATCAAGGCAGTAGATAATTTTCTAAACATATAGTGTTAAATATAAGAGACAATGAATGTCTATTATGTTTAATCATGAGCCGTTCTAAACATCATATTTTGGCTTTAATTTCAGTTGAAAATAAAGACAAAAATTCTCCAACATTTGGATAATTTTTTATTAAGCTGGTTCTAAGCTTTCGGCTCACATCAGCCATCTTCAGAGAGGTTACAAGGATGTTAACACAAAAACATCCACCATCAGCGACAATTTTTCTTGTGTTGACATAAAACTCTGCTAAGCAAAGGCAACAGTTACCAAAAATAGCAAACGCGGCCCACAAATCTGCAACGCTACTCCATTACGTCACACCACGTGCGAGCTCGAAATGATAACAGAACCATATATTTAAATTCAATGTAATGTATTATGACCAGATTTAAACGTGATTTCATTAAGTGTGGTTTGTTTGGATTTGATGTAGATGGCCTCAAATATCTGAAGGTTCTTTTTTCTGTGTGTATAATGAGGATTATTGTATTGTTCAAATCTGGTAAAGCAAATCCAGTGAACACGCCATTCGTCAAAAGCTTCTAGAATGTTCCTTAAACTAATTAAGTAACTTTGGTTTGATAACATAGTTCCTTATCCTGCTGGGATAACCGATTGGATGTTGGAATATATGGGATGCAAAATTGTATGCCAATTATCACAGAGACTCATGAAGTCTGCCAATCTTACCATCAGCTTGAAACAACTGGAAATGTGTTATACATCAAAATGCATCACATATTAATAGATGCTAATTAGCGACATCAGGAACTGAAGTGCTGGATTTAGTGCCAATGTGTTAATTCTGGTGGATCTGCTGCTTCTATCGCCAATGTAATCTAAAGAAGTCTGAACTGACCTACTGGACGTGATTGTGACAATAGCTAATCTGTCACCACTACTATTTCAAACCAAGTATCTCTGGCAGTAAGGACTCATTGGTCGGTCATTGCACTATCAATGCTGGGTGGCAATGCCTTCTATCAGGTCTAGTAGACTCGTTATAAAACTGACGGAAATATAGTAAAAAATCTTTCTGGCAATAACAATCATAACATTCCCGTTTGAAGTCCAGTATTTCCGGTCGCCTAACTATCAGCACATTAGCAGGTGTTCAGTGTCACTCACTAGATGGCATAATACAAGAGATACAGATATGCGTATATGCATGACGTCAAAATATTATAGTGCCTCTGACGAATAATTTTACAAACTACTATCCCATAACTATTGATACGTCAGTACATATATATGTGCGTATGAATATACATTGATTTTACATACGTGCGTATAGATAGAGAGAATAAGAGAATGAGAGAAAGAAAGAAAGAGAGAGAGAGAATTAATAAAAATCTGTCGGATTAATGAATAAAAATCCATCCCTTTTTACATATATATATGTAAATTCATGAGCATATATATATATATATATATATATATATATATATATATATATTGTTATACTTGTGTGTGTGTGTGTGTGTTTATTAAATTTAAATTAGACCAGAAGTGGATATAAATAAGACGTAAATGTCTGAAAATTATATAACGCCTCACTTACGTGTGCATATGTGTTCGTATTAGAATTCAGATGAATATGACAATATATAGATATGTTTGTATATACTCTCCAAAACGTAGACGAATTATATACACCAATACATATATATTGTATGATCTCAAACTAATAAAAATAGATACAGAAACTTATGGATATTTTATGAAATTGCAGATTCATTGACAAGATTACATACACATACTGGCACACACAAAAGCACACACACGTGTGTTTGTGTGTGTATGTGTGTGTGCGTGCGTAAGTATATGTTTACGTACCTAAATGATTATGTGTATTTGTGTAAAAGAAATGATAGAAACAAAGATATCTTATGAAGATGAAGAAGAGAAAGACGGAGCAAAGGAGAGAGAATCGATAAAGGCTGGAAAAAGAGAGGAAAGTAATAAACTAATGAGAATATGATGGAATGGTATCACTCTCCATCTTTCGAAGCTGTCTTAGAATAACAAACAAGGTCGACTGTATATTTCTATTCTTTGCGTCTCTCTCCCTTCACCTCTTTCACCACTTTGGGCAATTTTCACTGATGATTTTCTTAGTTTTTATTCATTATTTACTGGGTTTACATCTAAAGATTGTGCTCCACTGGTTCAGCAGCGCGGGATACCGAAGCGAAATATTTCTGACGCTAGCGAAATTATCACCTTTGATCTATGTATATACGTTTATATATTTGTCTTTTTTTAAGAATTTCTTTTTAGAGACTCGCCAGATTGGCTTGAGGCAGATTATCTGGAAATAGGCTGCTGATGGGGGACGAGGTTTAGTAAAGTTACAGAGAAGTGAACAGAAAATGCTGTTTTTGAGAGGGTGGGGTGGATATCTTACTCCTGTCTTGAGTGAATTTTAAGTATTAAGAAGCTGGCAAATAACACACACACACACACACAAACACACACACACAGACACACACACACACACACACACACACACGTTTATACATAGACATATGTATGTATTTATTTATGTAGATAAATAACTAGAGAGCGACAGAAGCAAGTAAACAAACAGATCTGAGTATTTAAGATATTATAAGTTTGAAAATGTCCTGACTCACAAAGAGATTCTGGCGATAGAAAAATAGCATTTCAAAATTCTAAAATTCTTAACAACGGACGATAGCTGATACAACAAATAGAAGTAACTTATAAAATTAAATGTTAAAGAAGCAAAGTTTTGGCAGATCAATGCAAACCAAAAATAACAAACAAAGTTCTTTAATCTAGGTTTGAAGGAGTTTTCAATTTCTCGATTTATAGTCAAAGAAAACAAATTCCACTTTGTTCTACTCCATGTAATAGAAAATACTGATGACGATGGTGTATTATAACAGTTACTAAACTTATTTCTCTGAAAATTTATTTGAAGAGAAAGATTTTATGAATTTCAGCCGAGAGCAGTACTGGATAATAGGCCAGAGAATACTAAATATTTTCTTGTATGGACATTGCTAATTAGCTGTACAATTGAAGATTTCTCTATTATACTTATTTTCCAAAATCACTGTTTCAAAGACCAAATATCAGAATACTGATTTTGGCTAGTAAGCCGGACTGAAATCTTTTCAGCACCCTTTCCTAATGAACGTTTGGCATAAAAAATTGAACAACAGTGCTATCATATAGAAAATAATTGAACTAATTCTACAATAGCTGTGACATTATACTACACACTTCTTAATAAAAACAGATATTTATATTAAAACCAAAGGGATGATATGTGTTAAGCAGGTTTTCGGAAAATTTTAGTGATTAGCTATTATAATTCGCTATATATATATATATATATATATATATATATATATATATATAGTAATATTATCAGTTGGAAATTTGAGTGAACTGTCTAAACTTGTCTAAGTTTATATTTGTTGATTTTATTTTAGTGGTACTCCATTTCTTTCTAAAAATGTCCTTTTTTTAAAAATATTATTTAAATAAGTTTATTAAAATCAGCAGTCAGGACTATTTAGGATTTTAAAAGATCATCTTCATCTTATTGTTCAGAAAGGGAAATACTATATTTTAAGATGTTAATGCACCTATTTATACTGCCCAATTTGTAGCTGATTGACACGAAGAACATTCTAGTGAAGTAGAACATCTAAGCTGGTCACCACAGTCTATAGACCTCAACATCATTGAAAATTTATGGTTCATTTAAAAAAAACAAGCGAGGAGTCGATATCCTCCAACATCATCATTGAAAGAATTTAGTTGAAGAATAGATAAAAATTCCTCTTGAAACAATTCAAACTTTGCGCAAGTCGATCCCAAGCAGAATTCAAGCTAGAATTGGTGCCAAAGGCGGTCCCGCCCCATATTAGAATGAAATTTCAATGTGTTTCCATTATTTTGTTCGCTCCTCTCTCTCTCTCTCTCTCTCTCTCTCTATATATATATATATATATATATATATATATATATGGATGGGCACTCGCATTTGAGGATACCCGTTTATCAGGGCGGCTAGCTAATCCTAATTGCAGACGCTTGCTTAGGCATACCTGTGCTTGTTCAACACAGAGCTCACCTGTGGTTTATACAGCACTTATGCTGAGCGGACCTTAGTTACTTAGTGACTTCGAGCGAGCACAACCATCCATCGACGACTCTTTAAGGGAGCCGTCTGCCCACTCACAAGGTTTGGTTTAACCCGTGGTATGGTTTTTAGGCACTTTCCAAATATGCACACTGAGATAGCTGCCTTAAGACCGGTAAGTCACCTTCCTAACATATATATATATATATATATATATATATATATATATATATATATATGCTTGCAAAATATGCCTTCGATTGCTTGACAAGTTATATAGTGAGAGGCAGACGCGTACAAGCATTTCAAATGATAGTTATCAAAAGAAATCAAATGTTGAGCGCCAAAAATGATCACTGTTATATCCAAATCTACAACGTACTACTGCAACATACTAAAAAAAACAATTTGATTTGTTCGATACCATTAAAAGCTGCTAAGATAGACCAACAAGTATAAAAAAATGAACGTGAGGATATCGAGTTTTCTCAACTCAGTCAATCAAGCACAAAGCTGACTTTTTTGAAGTACTGATCAACTAGCATCAGATCAGAGAGTGTTTACCGTGAAACACTTCAATAAAAAATGAGCTGTTATCGTTAAACTTTGCCGCTAAAAAGATTGATAGGCTCCTTGAAGTATAAAGCAGTGTGTTGAGATTAGTATTTTAGAAAATCTTTAATTTAATGTTCTAGTTATTTGTTTCTGCCTCGAGGCTCTTTTCTGTCCTATGTCATATTTTTTCTTTTATATTTCGTTTAAAAGAAATTATTTACTTGCTATTTTCACATTGTCCATTGGAGGGTGAAATCTAAAGAAGTAATTAGTACAAAAGAAATTGAAACATTGAGAAAAGAAAAGTTACATTAAATGAGAGTTGAAAGTAAAATTTCATATGATTACAAGAATTTTCTTCATAACTATTATCTCAGTTTTAATTTATATTACAAAACCTGTGGCATTTTCACATAGAATAAAAAGCAATATATTTTTGTCTTTGATCTGTGTAAGGGTAGGTAGGTTTACCTATCATCCAGTTCACACTCCTCCCCAATCTTTTCAACAGAAATAGACGTTCATCCTTTGTTCATTCCTTTTTTGGGACTGGCTATCCGACCCCTTATAAAATCTACTTCAGCTCTATATTTCTGACGTCTTCGCGTGAAATTCAATAATTAAATCTTGACTTCTTCAATTCAAGAATTAGGTATATTTCCTATTATCTGGCCCTTTTTCACACTAATACAACTCTACATGGGCCCTGTATTGGGTAGAAATTAGTAAAAAATATGTATGCATAAGGGTAGTCCACATTAAACCGGTCTTGTGTTATATGCTTTTCATAGTGAGGAGATAATATCTATCAGTTATATTTAAGAGATTTAATTCCATACATTAAAGGCTACTCGAACAGTTGTGATAGAAACAAGAATTCTCAAATATGTGACAAATGAGAGGGAAGCTTTAGTTGAAAAAGATGTCAAAATGTGGAAAATCATAGACAATTATAAACTTATAACATGGCTACGTCTAACGTGGACACTTTTTAGTGGAAATTTGAATCATTTCAAAGACGGATGCGGATATCTAAAGAACATAAATTATTTAGAAAATGAACCAGAGAAATAAATTTACAAAAGAATATTTAATTTTTAATCTGAAGAAAGAGGAAACGTTTTGAAAATAATACAAAAAGAACATGATGCTTGGTAATTTAGTTATATTTTGGCAAGAATTACTGGAATGGTTAGATATCAACAAATGGCACTGTTATAATTAATCTCAAACGCTAAAACATCATTAAACGTTTTCCCGTATGGTGCAGAAATAGGAGAAAATGTTAACTATTATGGAAGATCATTAAAGAGATTTTTCAAGAAATCGCTATTCTTATTATTTTATGTTAGTTTTTGTAAGAGGAATGCTTTCACTGTTTTGTAATGTAATATTTGCACAAATTTGAGTCATGAAAGATTATGACAGCCACAAACAGACAGATATGACATCAGAAAACTAATAATCGGGAAGCTGATAATGGAAAGAAAACTGTTGAGAAATTTCAAATGAATATGTGATGGCAAAAACGAGGCTACGAAAAGGGCAGTTGAAAAAAGTTCAACATAATTCTTATTAAACAACTATATTTTGGCGAAAGAGCAGGAGACAAGAGCATAGTAAATTTCAGGTATGCGGAGATGAAATCGAAACCGCCAGTTTCTAATAAGTGACTGCAGCTATCTTAGGAAAAATACCAAACTATACATAGAAGAAATAGTTGAAAAGCCATGGAGAAAGTTACTGGCAATTTCTCAGAATCTAACTTCATTCGCAGTGAGAATACTGAACGTAGATGTACAGTTCCATTAAATAATTGTCATTCGATGTCTAGCGGGTAAATAATATCAAACATACTAGTTATCGTCATCCAACCCAGGGGACGAGATAGAAACGATTATATGCAAATATAAACGCACCCGTTTATGAATATCAATGTAGCAGTGGTCGACAAAGGGAAATCAAATGATAATTTAATGTTTAAGATATTTAAAACTTGCCATTCAATATAAATTTACATTTATCATTACGAGAAAGCTTAAAGCTTAGAACAGTCTTCAAAAGACGCCACGCTATGCAATAAAGTCACTAACATAAAATGGGATTACTGTATGTGAGAGAATATGAAAAGAAAAACCCGTTAATGTAAGCGAATAATAAAAGTACGGGGATTAAGACATATTATTTTTTAGAAGATAAGAATACACTGGAAAGCAAGAAGCCTTAAGTCAGTTCCAAAAAGCGAACATCGTTAGAAAAAAAACAATAGCAGAGAACTTACGGTTACATCCAACCATGTCAACTGTAAGATGATGAGATCTTGCCGTTAATCTAGTACTGTGCTAAAGTTCATAAATTATAAGTTACATAGAAAAAAGTTAATCAAAACAATTGCTATGAAAATATTTATAGAAGAGGCACAAGCAATATACACCACAGTGGTGATAAAATGACTGATGCCGAGATGCCAGATCAGTACCAATGACACTGAAGATTCTTAGGATTTTATCAAGAAACTGTAAATACTATAATAGAAGCACTAGATGTTTGTTTTTTTAATCATCTCACCCCAAGCAAGGCATTCCACTGCCACTATTGCGCATGGGGCTACATAGGGGAAGGTAAAGAGAAGAAGTGGTTAGACATAGGGAATGTCAGGAGGAAGGTGACAGATGAGTAAGGATACCGAGGATGAGGTTTGGGCAGATGGGAAGAGTGTTTGATAGAATGGGAGCAGGTTAGTGTGTTAGGAGGTGTCTATTGACCTTGCATTTAAACTCCTGCAGATTGTAGCCGTCGAGGAAGCAATCGTTTGGAAGAGAATTCCACAGTCGGGAAGTGCGAGGAAAGAAACTGTTGGAGTATAAGTTACGGCTGCATTTTATCGGTTTCACTGTAAAAGGGTGGGATCTAGTTGCTAATCTAGTATCTCGTTCAAATACGTATTTAGGGGGCACTTAGTGATCTAAGTTCATCGGAGCAGAAGCCGTGAAAGTATTTATAGAAGAGACACAGGGAAGCCATGTCGCGCCGGTGGGAGAGAGACTGCAGGCGGTCTGCCAAGTCAGTATCTATCACATTACAGACCCTCCTCTGAACCTTATCGAGAAGCCCGAGGAGAACAGCAGGGGCACCCGACCAGATATGGCAGCAGTATTCAATGCACGGGCGGATGGTAGATTTATAAATGTGCAGGATAGAGTCAGACGGAAAAAACTTCCGGGCCTTACACAGAGAACCGACTTTCATAGCAGCGGATTTAGCAATGGATTCGATATAGTCATTCCATTTGAGGTCCGCTGAAAGTGTGAGACCAAGGAGGCGCAGTGTTTTACTCTCTGGGAGGCAAGCCTGGTCCATGCTAATGGGAGGTAGGTGAGATTGTCGATGATGGTTAATTGACAGTAGCTTCGTTTTAGAAGCATTAAAATTTACTAACCATTTCTTACCCCAGTCCAATATGGATTGGAGGTCTTTATCAATCTCTGCTGCGAGGTTAGCTTTGACGCCTACACCAGATTTTTGTAGAAGGCGAGAATAAACTGTGGTGTCATCGGCGTACAAACCTATTTGGGCTCTTATGGAATCAGGGAGATCATTAATGTATATCAGGAAGAGTGTAGGACCTAAGATGGAGCCTTGGGGGACACCTGCGTTTGTATGGTAGTTCTGAGAGGCATGTCCGTTTAATACCACCTTCAATGTGCGGTTAGAGAGGAATGACTGGATTAGTTCAAACAAATGTCCAGCTATACCATAGCTCCGCAGTTTACATAGAAGGCCAGCATGCCAAACTCTGCCGAACGCCTTAGATATATCCAATGCAACGGTTCGGGCTTCGCCATTCCTGTCGAGTGCCTGGTATATGTACTCGGTGATGGTCGTTAGCATATCAGCAGTAGACCTGGTGAAGCGGAAACCATATTGCTTGTCCGAGAGGAGCCCGTGTGCTGTGAGATGCTGAACCACCTCGGCGTTGATAATGGCTTCGAACACTTTGCCAAAGATCGGAAGAAGGCTGATAGGGCGGTAATTTGCAGGGTCAGAGGGTTCTCCAGTGTTTTTAAATATAGGAACTACAGAGGAAGATTTCCAACAGGCAGGAAAGCAGGAAGCAGATAGGCAGAGGTTGTAGAGGTTAGAAAGGACAGAGGAGAGTTCAGGGGCACATTTCTTTAAGAAACACTTCTTTAAGAAACACCAATATTCAATGCATGGACGAATGATAGACTTATAGACACCGTGAATTAGCTTTTTTTTAGCAGCAGACTTGCAATTGATTAAATCTTTCCACTTCTCAAAGTGTAAATCATTTTTTAGATCAACTGCAAGTTTGACCTTGTTGGAAAAATCAGACTTAAAAAAGATTTCAGAATCGTTAAAAATTTAAAGAATGATAGAGATCACACAAACCGTCAGTGTGACTGAGTATTGCTGTTTTTCAGAAAATACCACTTGCTCCTCTAAAAAAGTATCAGATTCTTCTGGCGTAAAAATTCTGAATAATGATATTGCACAAATTATGATGAGAAGCGATGAAGATAAAAATGCCAATTTGTATACAAAGCTGTAGATATTTATGTAGTATGTATGCGTCTGATGCAGACAATTGCTATAAAATTATAAATATTGATGCAAGAGAGAATTTTAACGAAATTAGCACATTTACTCTTGCACTGAGGAATTTACATTCGGCTGTCTTTTTGGCAGACGTATGTGTTTATTACGCATATACCTTATCTTACGTATTTGAGCAATAATAATTTTGTATATTAAATAACTTTATCTCATCACTCATAACAATCAATTACTGTGAGATTGTTGCCCCTTTATGCGTTTTATTTAGAAATTCTCTACTGAAGTAGTTACAATAAAGTAAGACATCATATAACTAAAATAATATGTGATGCGAAAGTAGCGAACTATATTCTGCATCCATCTATGTGTCTAAATTCAAAACCGTATATATATATATATATATATATATATATATATATAACGGATCTGTCTGCGGATGACAATATTTACGCTCTCACACCCTGATTGAGCACTCTGGAAAAAGACTTTGATAAACAGTAGCTACTCTGGCATGTACGCATCGCTCATTCAGTGAAACGAATTAGAGCGCTCTAGCTATTGGGCACGTATAATGATATGCGCTAAAAGTCTGCTTACTTCCACCGAACGCCCAGAGCCCAGGGGTAGAGTCGCCGACTGACGCCATTTCGGTCGGGTTTCAATCCTGGGTTAAAAAGCAATCGGAGTCTAACCGTACTGATGACCTGTGATACAGCGAAATAGATCTGTCTGCGGGTGACAATATATATATATCACAATTGTTGTCCTCGTCTTTTTTGCCATATTCACGACGTTTTAGCCATTCTAGGCTCCGACCTTCTTCTAGAATTTTTAAATGAATCCTTTATTTCTTGTTCACTGGAGTAGATTTTTCTTGTTCACTGAGTCATGCTACTTCTGCATAACTTATTCCGTAAGCCCTTCTACTTCCAGATATCTAATTATTTCTATTTAACTTAAAACCACTCAACTCATGTTTTTTGTTCGCACCTGCAAAAAATCAGGTATTGAAATTACAACTCTTTAATACAAATCACTGGATCCAAATAACACTTTTATCCACTTTGCCATGTGTTCTTGACAACAAAGATGAGGACAACAGTCCGAACAATGTAAATAATGTAAATAGTTGCAATACGTCATCTCAGAAATATAGACAAATATTATTCAAACAAATTTATAAAATACTACCGCCAATATCTTTATATTGACAGGGTTAAAATGTTAATTCTGCGTATTCACTTTTTAAAATAAATTTTCAATGGAAAAGCCATAATAAACTGATAAATACACTGATCTTGTAGGTGATATTTAATGAAACTCAAATGACATATTAAATAACAGAAAAACAAGTTGTGTAAAATGTACAGTATTCGACTTGACTGTTTAAACGAATTGGTTGAATTTCCATTATGGGACTTCAGAAGATGATCGTCAAAATGTAAAAACGACTTAGTGAAAGTGAAATCACTAAAGAATTTAAATATTGAAACTCCTTGTTCAAGTCATTAAGAAGTGAATTTATAATAGAAATGTTTTACTGGTAATACTTTAGAAATTAGACAAAAAGAGAGCAAAGAAAGTTAGTAGAGTTATCAAATCTAAAGTTAACAGCTAGCTAAGTCAAGAATCAAATTAGTGTTATTTCATGCAATCGGGAAAATACGATGAAGAAATAATTTCAGTGTATGCATTATTGAACTAATAAAAAAAAGAAAATGTCACAATAAAAACCCATCGACCTAGTGTGGGGCAAAAAAGAACAAATAACAAACAATTTTCTTTGACGGTTAAATTCTTCGTCAAGCCGGAGAACTTTCAGCACCTCCTCGTATATCTATACCGAGTAGGCAGACTTTGAAAGCAAACTATCTCGTATGAGTTTCATTTCTTTCTCTCCGGGTGGTACAGGAAAGAAAATGTTGTCATACGCCTTACTGTGTAAACAGCGGAATCATATTTGTCTGCGGTTTTTCACGAAATATCTGCCAATGAAATATATAACCAAGAAAAAAGTGAACAGAGATAAAGCAAAATAAGACAGAAAGAAACACTTTGAATAAAAGACAAAAATACCAACATAAAAATGTTCTAATTTGAAAATAAAAGTTCAGATTGCTTATATTTCTCCTGAGATATAAATGTTCATTCGTTCTGCTTGTTTTTCTTTCACTCCACAAATTTAGAAATTGTTTTTTGACCAATGTCGTTGGCGCATTGTTTATCCGCTATATTTTTTTCGTCTGAAGTCACACTTTCCTGCTTTTTATATTTTCATCGTCTGCGTAATTACATTTCCTCAAATTCATAATTCAGTACACTTGACTAAGTTGTAAGTCATAATAGTGTTTAGCTGATCTTAAAGGAGAATGTAAAATAAAAAGAATATTATTTAAATATTTTATAAAATTCATTAGTTTTGTATTTTATCTTGTACTTAAATAAAATAATATTTCTTCGAATGATGACCAAAAGAAAATTAAATTATACATATGAGGACTAAATTAGACAGTAACTTTTATGGTGTCTAATTCTGCGTGTAATTACAATATTCGTTATAGTAAAATTTGCAATACCAAATTTACTAATATAAATATCATATAATGTAGTGAATTATATAGTGGTAACAATTATTCCCGGGTAATAAATATTTAGAAGAGAAGAATTGTGTCAAATCATTCCCAGAATTATCGCTTATTATGTAGTGCAACATAATTTGAATTTTTTAATCTTTATGGGTACATGGAACTGTCTGTTCATTACTTTTCTTTTTCTTCTCTATCTTACCCGGATTAAATGATACCCGGGCAAACTCTGATGGCCTAATTCGATTCTGTGAGATAGAGGGCACCAATAACATTGCCTGGCCCGCCTCAAATTGTTCCTTTCCTTGAATTAGAATTCTTTGTTAACTGCATATATATATATATATATATATATATATATATATATATATATATATATATCATTAATGTCGTGGGTTTAACACTATCCAGACATATTTGTTGTTCAAATCCAATGTGTCTAAAGCTTTGAAAATCCGAAAAAATAGAAGATTTACCATCAGATAATACAAGGTTTACGCCGCATTTGTAGACTAAATGAAAAACAAATGGTAATATCAAAGGAAGAACGGAAACCAAACAGTGGGGGGGGGGGGGAATGACCGTTTATTAAAAAACAAAATTAAGCAAAAGCTTCAAAACATATCTAGTGGTGATCTATAAAAGCACCGCACCCTTCCAGTTGAATCTTACAATTTTATCAGGTGGATTTGTGAAATCACTATTTGGGCATAAATATGAACGCACACATAATCAGAAAGATTGCTGAAAAGTTCACCGCCTGATGCACTCCCCAAACATCAGATCTTGGGAGAAAGTCTCTCTCTCTATATATATATATCCGAGAATAGAGAACGTGCTAGGGATAAATTGTCGTATAAATTATGCAAAAAATTAAACAAAATTGACATCTCATTTTAACAGATATATTTCCCAAAACTGCACAAAAACTTCTTGAAATAATGAATATTTTTTCAATGAATCACCATTGGATTCAATCACAGCCTTCGAACGACTACGGAATCCCCCACATTTTTTTCTGGGAGGCCTCATTGTTTAAGTTGGTGAATGCTGTCATAATCCTTGCCTTCAGTTAATCTTTGTTATTGCAAGGAAACTTGTTGGTCCATCGCCCAAGTATGCTCCGCACATAATATGCAAAGAAGTTGCAGTCTGGAAAGTTACGTTGCCTACTGTAAATGATGATGTGTTTGCAGAAATTGTACAACAGCCATCAGTATGCTCTCCTGCTTATGTGGCATGGTGCAGAGTCCTGTTGCAAAACATAGGATCTCCCATCAGCCACTCTTTTGACCCAGGGAAGCACTACCTCTTCAAGACACTTGATGTAGAACTTTGTATTGAGTCTGTGGCCCCCTGGGAAGAGGAATCTTTTGATTTGGAAAATCTTGAAAAGTTGGGAAACAGCATTCTAACCCATGGTGAAAAGCCTTCATAGGCACCAAAAGGTTGAGAACCACTGTGCTATATGATTAGTTTATGAATTTTGCACTTTTAATGCTCCTACCTTAAAAGAAAATTTATGAAAATGAGATTTATTTTTATTGTTATATGCTCGTTTATTTCCAGACTTACAAAACACTTTACCAACAGTAAAAATAATAGTTACTATTTATGATGCAATATCTAAGAGTACTGTTCGTAATAATTCGTTAGAATTAGAAGTAGAATTTTTGCTAGAAAAGGCCAAAAACATTCCCGCAGAACTACAGTCAATGATGATGACCAAGCCATAACAAGAATGAAAAATAATCCAGGTCACATAACGCAGTACATCCTAAGGATACTCCACATACCTCACACGTGCGCATTGTAATGCATTATTAAACATTTAGATATTATTATTTAAAGTGTCTCATGATTTAACGGAAACAATTTAATGAAACCCATTTTCATCTGCTTTTGTCTGTTTAAATGCACCGAAACTGACCTATTTCTAAAAGAACGATCACAGGTGATGAAAAATAGATTGCTTACAACTATGGTGAGCAAGAAACGTTCTGCACAAAACGAAATGAGCTAGCGTTAAAGCCGGACTGCATTCAATGAATGTGATATTGTGTATGCGGTAGGACTGGAAGGGCATTTTGCATTAGAAGATCTTTATGAGCAAAAAATAATAGACGTTGAATACAGAGAAGTAACTTTCATAACTGGACCGATTAAAGCCAGAAATCAATGAAAAGAGTGCAGAATTGGTTAATCGGAAAAGTGCCTTAAAGCCTGACATTTCATCTTCAGAATAGCACTTAATATGCTCAATAAATATTATCTTAATGAGAAGAATGACTTATCTAGAAAGATGCCATGTTTTGGGAAGATGGATTCATGAAGCTGCCTCAAAGATGGTGAAACAAAATGGTACATATGTGGTTGACAATATATGGAATTTAAAATACTAAATTTGCAATTAATTCCTACATATACCTTACTTTCTTCCTTTCATTCTTTTCCCCCACACAGTATTAGTATTAATAATTATGAATTACCCCCCATTTGATTTCATCTCTTAGCATTTTAATAATTTTTTTTTATTTAGAATTTTATTTTTGAAATTCTAATTTAAATTTTTATCTCCATATTATCTTTGTCTTTTTAAACTTTACGCTTGATATATTAAAAATCAGTAACCTAACTTTACAAGATTTAACTCCCATTAACATCGAGTGACTTTAAATCCAAATCAGTTAAACGGCTGCTTATAATATGCACCTGATGACTGCATAACTCATGAAACTCCGAGTCATGCCATCTACAATATATATATATATGTGTGTGTGTGTGTGTGTGTGTGTGTGTGTGTATGTGTGTGTGTATGTGTTTCGATGTATCACAGGTCATCAGTACTGTTAGACAGCCGATTGTTTTTTACCCAGGATTGAAACCCGACCGAATTGGCGTCAATCGGCGATTCTACCTCTGAGCTACGGGCGCTCGGTAGAAGAAGGCAGACATTTTAGCGTGTATATTATCATTATACCCGCCCAATAGCCAGAGTGCTCTGATTCATTACTGAATGAGTTATGCGTACATGCCAAAGTAGCTACTGTTTTTCAAAGTCTACCATTCTTTCAGAGTGCTCAATCAGGGTGTGAGAGAGTAAATAGTCATCAGCAGACATATCTGTTTCGCTGTATCACAGCTCATCATTACGGTTAGACTCCGATTGCTTTTAACCCAGGATAAGCCGACCGAATTGGCGTTAGTCCGTGATTCTACCTCTGGGCTATGGACGCTCGGTAGATGAAGGTAGACTTTTTAGCGTGTATATATATATATATATATATATATATATATATATATATATATATATCTTTGAAAATGATACTCCTTGAAATGTCCTGATCATTTTTATTTATTTTTATTTCTTATTATTTTATTTTAGATTCTATAATTTTGCTATATGCGTAGGATATTAAACTAAATTTTGAAATTATTTCGAAAGACTAAATTTAAGTTATTTCTTTAAATTGAAACAATATTATAGCAATGTTTGTTTTTTATATAATAATCTCGTCCTAATACCAGTAGAATTTAACCAGCCAATGAAAAACTTCACCATAATACCCGCGAGTTATTCATAAAATTAACACTATCTTACAACTGGCTCTTAGTCAAGTAATTTTGGCATTTTTGCACCTGTACATTACTTTCGATCGATTTGAGGCAAAGTGAATATTAAATATGGATACAAATGGAATTATAACAATATATTCGGTGTGGAAATAGCAGAAAACAAGAAAAGACTGTTTCTAAACAAGAAAATACATTTTTACATCGGTATTTGTTTTACATTTCGAAAACCAGCTATTAAAAAATTCAAATCTACGCCCAGAACACAAATGTTGATATTTTTCTTATGTGACAATTAGTAAAAAAGTGTTAAAATAAAATGGGATCTTATTTCAATTGCCAACATTTGACTGAAAAATGTAAATTAATAATATTAATTCCTTCTGTTTGAAAATGTTGTTATTGAAACTTAAAAATAATTCTGCTTTTGTGTAGATGTTCTTTAAGCTGCTTGTCATCGTGTGGAAATTGTCTATATTAAATAGAACTCTAATGCCATGAATTTCCATATCGAACAATATTTAATTATTGTGCAAAACTATTATAAATCTTCATGGCATTTGATCTCGATCTGTGCCTTAGTGTACGTTTGTTTGTTTTGTTTTTGATTTTTATAAACTCTTTCGGTAACATTACTAAGCATGATGAGCACATTTAAAAATTACCAAAGTAAAGAGAACAATATTTATATATCTTTGGTTTTCACTTCATCAGTTTGATGGCCGTTTCTGTCAGTTGTGATTATTCTTAGTAGTTCAGATTTTTTTCATTTTATATTTTTCAAGTTGTTGTATTTTATACATTTTTGGAAAGTTACTTTTATAACACATTTATTTATTGTACATTTTAGTTATTACACATTTTAGACATTTTTTACTAGTTTCATACAATAGTTTGTACTGTTTGAAATATTTTGTTTGTTTATGTTTTAAATTTATTTCTCTAGTCTTATTTCCCATTACGAGTTTCTTATTTTTCATGTTTTACGCATTTGGTTTACACAGATCAAGTATTTCGATAACTAACCTTAACGAGTTATTTTAGCTGTTAAAATACATTGCATACTTTGATTTATCTACTGTTTTCATCTTCGGTAGTTATAGATATTATTACATACACAATGTCTGCGCCAAGTACTTTCTGACTATCTTCTAACGTCCGTTAGTTTTGGCTGCTAGTGATTCATTTTCTTGTTTCTTCCTTCTGGAGTACATTTTATAGATTTGTATGGGAGCCTACATCCAATTCGATTCGCTACTATTCCTAAAAACATCAAGTAAGATATTATAACCATTATATTTGGTCATTTTGATATCTGATTATTACGGTGACTTTTCTTTTAGATAATTCTGTTTAATGTCTCAAACGAGCGTTTTTCAACATACTTACGGAAACTGTTGTTAGGAAAAATCAATGTAATTTTTAGTTGTTACCTATCTTATAGAGAATAAACTTAAGATATGGAAATTCATATACTCTGTTATACTAGAAATGAATAATGGATATTTAAAAAGACCAGAGATTACTTACAGACTGAAAGTTTCTTTCAGTCTGTAATTATATCTATAACAAAGATAAGAATTTTAGTTCGAACGAATCAAAGTATTTTGAAAATTCCTTATCAGTAAAACCATACAGATATATGAAAACGTACTGTAGATATTTATTAACGTCAACTTAAATTCAACTTTCGGCGTTTCGAAATCTCCCCACGAGTTTATGTTCCTCACAGAAAGTGATTGTTTCTCTTGTCATTATTGTTTTAAAATTGAAGATTTGGTTTATTTCCTTACGAATTTCTATTTTGTTTCGATTACATTTTTGTTTTCACTGCTTCTGCCTTTTCATGTACATTTTCAAATGAATTTACTTCTGTGGATACATGTTTACATTGTTATTTACAAAAATGTAATATAGGCTAAAAAAATCACTTGTGATCTAGAACTGATAATCTAAGAGCAATAACTGCGTACCTAGTGGGGGCTATCAGAGTAGACCAACAGGACGAAATACTCGAACCTATGAATCCTTGATTTTCGGTTATATTATTTTACATTATTGTCATGGCATTCATAGGTCACAATTTGTCTACAACATCATTAACGATGATCCTGGTGAGGGGATAAGCAAATTTCCCCGTGCGTTTAAATTCTTCTGTAAAGTACTACCTACCATAATAAAAATGAGATTTTATTAATATTTAGCTTATGAAGTAGACGCAAAAATAATTATTCCACCGTTAAACAATATCGTAACCGATATATTACATTAAAAAGATTATAATTTTAAGAATTTATCTAAAGTCTGATTAGTTCAATGCATTATACAGGTTTGAATATAAAGCATTGTCAGATATAAACTGTCTGGACATTAAAATCATCAACAATTAAATAAAAAATTATAATACTATATCGATAATCATTATTATTCGAAAACAAAAGTAAATATTTAAAGGTGAACAAATTTGAAACAATGACGTAGTAAAACCTACGATCAGTCGGGAATATTACGCACTAGATAAGGTAATTAACAAAAAATAAATATGGATGTACGGAGAAGACGTGATCATAATCCCAAGAAAATACAACGTAAAAACTTAAAACCCTAAAAGTAAAGATTTTAAAATTGCAATGTAATTAGATTCAAGATCGGCATTAAAACAAAAATAGATTTTTAGATGTAAACTGTTCAGAAAATCAAGCGACAATCCTTTTACATACACACTCTCTCCAAACATCCACATACCATAAGCAAATCGTACAAGTTATCAGTCGCAAATTATGCCAAAAATTGCTGAAGGAAAAATTAAATGAAATCATTTAATTAAACAAAGCAGGATAGAAAATCAATATATTTAGAAACGACCAGTATAATATAAATGACAAATTGATGCAAGTCATATATTTATCAAACCCATCAACAGACTCTTCAATAAGTTAAAGTGCACAATATATTCAGCAGAAATACTCTATAACTCAGATCTAACTGCACCAAAATCATTAAACAAATCTTCAAGAAATACTTACAAGTACACCACAAATACCGACAACTTTCATCTATAATTTCAGAACAACGTATGTGTACTCACTTAATGATAACTGGATACAAACCGACATAAGATAAGCGATTGTGATTTTCAATTAAAATCTGGAAATATTGGCATAACAGAAGGTCCCTTGAAACTGAAACCCTTCGTCATTAACAACAATATATGCAAATAGCATAATACTCGTAAGACAGGTATGAAACCTGAAAAACATATCAGAAAATAAATAAAAAAGAATATGAAAAAAAAACAAAAACAAAAAAAAACAGCATCAACTTGCGAAATATCGTAATTATTGCCCAGAGGAGAAAATAACAATTATCACATTTCGGGAACAATATGAATTGATGAATTGCATTTTAATAAGTTAATAATTTACTCAAATGAAAATGAACTGAAAGTGTTATGTTCTACGATTCCCCTAAAATTAATATGCGAATGTTGTTTCATTTTATATTTTATAAATTCTGTATTATAACAACGTAGGTTACAAAAATATTATTAGAAGGAAATAAATAGAAATAGAAACTGAACTAAAATAAGATTCAATTACATTAGATTCATCATTAGATTCTATAACAAAAAGTAAAAATCTAGCGTTCTGGAGACTAATTTAAATCTTTTTGTTCTGCTAATGTAAATATCATAGAAATAAATTTATTTTTGTGATGATGTCGTTTCATCAGCAAAACAGTTCATAATATCAGTCACTCGAAGTTTCCTTATATAAGAATCACACAGAGACTCACACACACACACACTATATAAATATAATATATAGATATCAGATAACGATAGAAAAGATTTTCCTATATCAAAAAAATTTTGTGCAGAACAAGATATGACAAAATGGAAAACGTTTTCTTACAAGGAGTTTCGTTCTTGAGGACAAGATCGGACTGAATTTGTCTACGATAAAGTCAAATTAAACCTTTTTAAAACTGTCATACATATTTTCCTAATATATATATATATATATATATATATATATATATATATATATATATATATATAACGCTTCAGCTGTAGTAAGCTCTTATTACACAACAACGTTATATGACGAAATCTTATTAAACAATATCATTCAGAATAACATATCTTTTTACAAATGTTTTCGTTTCATTAGCCAAATTGTGATTATCTATTTATAAGAAGAAATTTAGTTCAGTTTGAACGTTGTATAGTTGTACCCTCTCTCTCCATTTCTCTTTCTCTCACATACACATTCGCATATATATATTTTTTCTAAACATATACTGTTAAATAGAAGAGACAATGAATGTCCATTATGTTTAATCATAAGCCGTTCTAAACATTGTATTTTTGCCTTAATTTCAGTTGAAAATAAAGACAAAAATTCTCCAACATTGGGATAAATTAAATTAAATTAATTTTAAGTTAAAATTCTCCAACATTTGGATAAATTAAATTAAATTAATTTGAAATTAAATTAAAAATTAAAATAAAATAAATTAAAATTAAAAACTAATTTCACTTCTCGTGGAGTTATCCTGGTCATGGGGCCATATATTCGGCACTTTCACACGATGGGCCTATTCTGGTCAACGTGCACCAAATCTAACTCTTCAACACTGGCCCCTCAACATCCGGCGTCTTCCTCTTCGGGTTGAAGTGTCTATTAGGTTTTAACCGTAGGTCCTTGAGCATCCGAAGGTTAGTCAACCAGCCCAATGGTTTAAATGTACTTCCTGCCCACGTTCTGATTATTAGATCCAGAAAGCAGAAGTGTTGCTTGTTCACATCGACTGAAGATGTAGACACGGCTGAGAAGCCTGTGTTAAACATTTAGAATACAGCAAAAGGAAATAAAAAGATAAAAATAATGTCTGTAGAAAGTCGAACACATAACTTTTCAATGATTGCACTGTTAATGTCTTTTATATATAAGAAAAGAATAGAGAACGGAAAAAGGTTACAGAAAGTAAAAGTATTTAGCAGCACAACACACACACTGGAGTCAAAACAGAGAGAGCATGTGTGTATAATTAACTTGTTGTTAAATCGTCTCAGAATATATATAACTCTTTTCAAAAATGTTCTTCAGACTCTTTTGACAGAGACAATTCTTTACAAATAAAACGCTGGGATTACGGTTCCTTTCAAAGTTGCTGGACGATTGTTGTCGTACTGGCGACGAAGATCAAGTTTCATATATTCAGCAGTTTTTCAATGCGACTGCTGCAACGATAATATTTCTCAAAGTCCTTGTTTCTGACTCATCAGCTCCCTTACTTCAGCAGTGGGGGGGACCCAATCTTACACAACCGTACGCTTCTATGGTTGTCGTCTCTGACGCTCTCTTCACCAACTCTTCAACTCTTCAAATCATAACCTCCTTGTCGGGAACCCTCAATCCGACTTCTTCACTAAACATCAGTTTCACATAACCATTCATAATCAACTTCTTCATCTTCTTTTTCCTTTCGTCGTCACCACCAGCAACAACAAATCCAATCTACAACAATGCCTCCGTCTGAAACAATAGGACCAAATGCAAGTAAAATATAAAATATATTTTACTCTTCTTTTTCATTCAAAGACATCTTCATTTAGGAGGTTGTTTGGTCCGAATTGTCAGCAACCTTACTCCAGTGGGGTGGGGAGTGACCCGTTCTTACTCATCCGTACGCACACACGGTTCTGGTCTCTCTTGTCAGCAACCTCTTAATCGGGGAGACCCGATCTTACACACAACCATACGCTCCACAGTCGTGATCCGACTCGTCTCTTTCCGTCAGCATTACGACGCGTTTATATAGGAAACCTGGGGTGTTATAAGCCAGGATATTCACGCTCTTATCACGAGTGTCAGCGCTATTTCGATTTATACTGGCTAAGAATTAATTGGTATATTTCCATTGTCTTCTGATAACCCAAATTAAACGGCACCCAACTTATGATTAGATCAGATTTCGCTACTGGTAAACATAATACATTTCGATGTTCCAATTTACTCTAATTTTTTCAAGAAAATTATTTCGTTCATTTCTATTGTCTTCTGATGAGCCAAATTAAACGGCACATAACTTATGACTAGATCAGATTTCACCATTAGTAAACACACACACTGGATTTATTCAGCTGTTTCAATTTACGCCAAATTTAATTTAATCAATATTGCCACGTTTACTGGATGTCGAGATTCTGTTAAAAATTCTTAATAAAAATTAAAAAGAAAAAAACGAATGACATGATGTTTTGGCCGTTGTACGTTCCGGCCTTCTTCAGGTGCCAGGAATTTTGAACCTTTTGAATGTGTGTATGCGTTGACTCTCTCTGTCACGCTCATATTCATCTAGGGCTTCTTGACAAAATCCAACGGAGAATCTGCGATGTAACTGATCCCGACCTGGAAGCTCAACTCCAGTCACTTTCTCACCGACCTAATGTGGCTTCCCTCTGTCTCTTCTACAAATAATTTCACGGTTTCTGCTCCGATGAGCTTAACTCGCTGGTGCCCCCTCTGCATGAATTTACTCGATCTATCAGACTAGCGGCTAGGTCCCACCCTTTTACAGTGAAACCAATCAAATGTAACCGCTGCTTCTACTCCCTCAGTTTCTTTTCTCACATTTCCAGACTGAGGAATTTCTTTCTGTATACTTGCTTTCTTGACAGCTACAATCTCCAAGATTTGAAATGCAAAGTCAATTGCGATCTATTATTTCCTTGATTCGCATCCTTTCCCAGACAACCTTTGTATCATGTTCTTTTCCTTGTTCACTTTACTCTCACACCAATGTTGTTATCCTTCTTTTACACATTCTCTGACACTCCATTAACTTGTTACTCTTCCGCGTCACTCACCTCTTATGTAACTCCCTGCGCATCAGTGGCAATACTACCTTGCTTACGGTGAAATGATTGGAAAAAAGTATTTTTTTTTTTTAATCATTTCACCCCGAGCAAGGCAGAAACGCCACTGATGTGCAGGGGGTTACATAAATGTAGAAAGATTAATTAGAAAAGAGTGAGGAGTACAAGCTAGTTAGAAAGGAACAATAGAAAGCTGAGAAAGCAGGTGCAATGACAGATACATGGGCGGAGAGAACGTGAAGATTATAGAGGGGAGGGGAGAGAGCTAGAGTCCAGTGGTTAGTAGGTGAGTATTAACTTTGCTTTAAAATTTCTGGAGGTCGTAGCCGTCAGGAAAGCAAGAATACGGGAGTGAGTTCCACAGGCGGGAAGTGCGAGAGAGGAAGATGCAGGAGTAGAATTGTCGTCTGCGTTTGGCTAACCTGACTGTGAATGGGTGGGACCCAGTTGCCAGTCTGGTTGCACGGGTAAACACCTGTTGAGGAGGCATCAGTGACTTAAGCTCATCCGAGCAGAAGCCATGAAAGTATTTATAGAAGAGACAGAGGGAGGCCACATTTCGACGATGGGAAAGTGGCTGCAGACGAGTCGCCAGATCAGTACCTATCACATTACAGACTCTCCTTTGGAGCTTGTCAAGAACACTGAGGAGAACGGCAGGGGCACCTGACCATAAATGGCAGCAGTACTCCATGCACGGAGGATGGTTGACTTGTATATATGCAGGATGGATTCAGGTGGAAAAAACATCCTGGATCGACATAGTGACCCAATCTTCTTAGCAGTAGATTTTGCTATGGATTCAATATAGTGCTTCCATTTGAGGTCTGAGGACAGGGTAAGTCCGAGGAGGCGTAGTGTATTACTCTCCGGGAGAATCATCTGGTCCATGCTTATGGGAGGCAGAAGAGGTTGCCTGTAATGGTTGACAGACAACAGCTTGGTCTTAGAGGAATTGAAGTTGACAAGCCACTTCTTGCCCCAGTTCACCACAGAGTGTAGATCCCGCTCAAGGTCAGCAGCGAGATTATGTCTGTCCGCCACGACAGGTTTCTTACTGGAGCGGGAGTATATTGTAGTGTCATCTGCGTAGATGCCTACTTGGGACTTGATCTCATCTGGGAGGTCGTTGATGAAAATAAGGAAGAGCGTTGGGCCCAGGATAGAGCCTTGTGGGACACCAGCATTCGTGCTGTAGGAAGAAGAGGCACGCCCATTCAGAACGACCTTCATTTTGCGGTTATTTAAGAAAGATTGGATTAGGTCAAGCAGGCGACCGGTAATACCATAACCGCGTAGTTTGCATAGGAGGCCAGGGTGCCAAACCCTGTCGAAAGCCTTGGAGATATCCAGAGCAACCGCGCGAGCCTCGTCAGACTCATCAAGGGCCTGTAGCATGTACTCCGTTACAGTTGTTAGCAGGTCGGCTGTGGACCTGTCAAATCGGAATCCATATTACCTGTCGGAGAACAGTTTGTGGGCGGTGAGATGATGAACTATTTCAGCATTGATTATAGCCTCGAACACTTTCCCGAATATTGGTAGAATACTGATAGGGCGATAGTTGGATGGGTCCGAGGGTTCACCACAGTTCTTAAAGACAGGAACGACTGAGGAGAATTTCCAGCATGCAGGAAAGCAGGAAGCAGAAAGGCAGTAGCTAAACAGTTTAGAGAGGACAGGGGAAAGTTCAGGGGCACACCTCTTAAGGACTATCACCGGGATTCCATCGTCTCCACACGCCTTATGGGGGTCGAGTTTTGAAATTACTCTGGATACTATTGTCGGGGTAATATATACGTCGTGCAGTTTGGCCTCAGTTCTAATAGGGAAGTCGGGTGGGTGTACTCCGGACGAGTCGAATGTGGAGTTGGATGAGAATCTGCGGGCAAAGCACTCAGCTTTCTCCGCAGATGACGTGAGAACATCAAATCCATGGATTAAAGGAGGTATTGAGGATTTTCTATTGTTGAGCACTCGTTTACAAATCCTCCAATAGTCCTTGGAGCCGAACTTGCGGTCAGCTATGTGCTGTCGCATTCTCTCAGCAAACAACTGTTTGGCGTCATTTAGGGTTCTCTTGCACTCACTGCGAGCAGATGTGAACAGGCGCCTTAAAAACATTCTGTTGCTCCCTTCACAATTATCTTTCTGCTCATTTATAAAGCCTGCTAATGAAAATTAATTAGAGTTATTCAGTTGATATATATCTGAAGGAATGGCATGTTTCTGCGTGTTAATTTTATTCTAATGAAAGATTAGTCGGAAGCATTTTCTTTTTCTTTTATGCATTCTCTTTTCTATTTGGTTCCTGTCTTTTTTATTCGCTTACATCCATTAATTTAAATAATTCGTTATGACTGTTGTGTATTTCTTGTGTAATTTAGTTTACTACACTTAAATTTCTTTATTCTTCTAACAATGCAGAAGATAAAAAATTTAACTTTAATCATTTAACATTCATGATTTATCTGAAGTACCAACATGGTCAAAGGCCTCATTTGTGAAATATGGAGGCGTATTCAAAGTCAACGGCATTGAATTTCTAAGCAAGTGAGTGATGAATGCTTCCTTCGAGAAGGAAAATTAACTGAAGCAATATTTTGGTTGGCATTCGTCCTATTTGTTTTATCAGATCATTTCAATAGTTCGTTTCCGTTTGCTTAAATGTCTTAACAATTAGAGCGACAATCTGCTACTTTCATATTTTTACTTATATGGCTGCCTAAATTGGGTCATACCATTTCCGCTCTTCCTTCAAGTCATCCGGTGTTCCACTGACACAGAATATTAAATACATCAGATTTTTTTTTACTTGTTGAGGGGAGAAGCTAATTTTTTTCGGTTAGACTACTTTTCGTGTTTTCTAAAAAAGCTTCTGTTTTGTTATTTTACCATTTTTATAGCAAGAGATGCTTGTAGAGGGCCCCTTTACCAACGACAGAAAAACAACAGTAGTAATAATAGTAGTAGTGATTATTTCACAGTTTATACCGAAAATACAGTAAGTATTAATCAACTGAGAAAAATACCTAAACTAACATTCAGAAATTAACAGAAGGAAGCAGTGAATATTTGGCCTGAGATAATATTTTGTGCATTTCTAATTTTCAAGAAAGTACCAGGTTAGTCGGAAAATAGGAACTGATGACAAGGCAATAGGAATTTAGTAGCTGAAGAACTGAGAACTACGACTGTAGGGAATAACGAGGCTGTGGAAGAGAAGATAGAAACAAGGGTAGAAGTGGCATCTCTGGAAAGTTGTTAATTGTAACAAGGGATGAATAACTGTCAAGCAGGCGGGAAGAAGAAAAAGCAGAGAGTGGAAAGAAAGTAATAAAAAAGATAGATTATATATAGTTTTTTCTTTTCTTTTTTGCCTCGCATTTCACCCAGACTCTAATGGTACAGTTTCATCAAATGATTTAGACGGAAGGAGAATGCTTGGAAGAGTAAGAGAAAGTAAAGTGGGGCAAGGGGAATGGGTGAGCAAGACAGATGAAGGAGATGCCCGCCGGCAGCATACGTAATAAACCAATCACGCATGCTTTGCCATTCCTGATCCTGCTGATGTTTTCGCGCATTTGTTTGGGCGTCTTTGCGGCGTCTACTCAATAATCTGGCGAAGTTGGTCATGTCTTTGTGTTTTTGCCTGGGTGTGGACTTAAATTCGCACGAACGTAGGCACGAACGCGCGCGCACACACACACACACGCACACACACACACACACACACACATACACACACACACACACATATATATATATATATATATTTATTTATAGTGTATACAAGCGGGTGTGTGCAAATACATAAGTTCCTATATATACGGACTTAATGCAGACATACAAGAAAATGAATGGACTTTATGAGGCATGACTATGCAAAGCGCACAAATATTAGTCTTCATGTTTATCCATATATGTACAGAAGATCGGATTTTTGGCACACACAC